>BROE01000021.1:11468199-11858199 GCA_036571765.1 Plecoglossus altivelis | reverse complement strand
ACACTCTGTCAAAGTCACAGATTGTTATGTGCCGCTTGCGCGTTTTCATAACGTAAAGACACAAGACAGTAACGTGGCTGTCTGGTGAGCTGTGTGGAGTTCTTTGAAGGACTGCTGGACCGGCTGATGTCTTGCTTGCCCTCTCAGGCGTCTCATGAGATCAGACAGTCACATGGCAGGAGCGCTCTGGGCTGAAAGCGGAGAAGGGCTCTTTTGTGTCAATTTACGCTCGGCATTAACGCTCAGTCAACAAACACACGTGCCGCATTCTTTATATACACACAAAATGTTTATGAGAAATACCTAATAAAGTTGAGGTTAACATGACAAGTATACTGCCAATTAACCCATGAGTTTCGTTTTTCACGACTATGCTATGGTGACATCAAGTGGCAACAGTAATATTACAACATGAGTGCAATTAGCCACAGAGAAGCAGGGCTGCCTTTTATTTCAGTCCTAACCACACAACCACCTCGCTATAACAAGGCTCTCAGGTCTCACGCATTTCAACCATTTCTCATGCTCTCACACAACACACTTGGTCTGTGTTTTTTGCCCAAAAGGTCACCTATTCTTGTTAGCTGTCGTAAGAATACGAGATATCCTATTTACACCAACCAAACCATCTCAGGTGACTTATTTGTATACAAAATACAAATATTCCATCTGATTAACAGCTGGACCTGGGCATAATAGGTCACATCATTTCATAGCTGTGGTCAGAATATTCGGCCTCCCTTTTAGATGGATGAAAATGTCTGACACACAAACCAAGCCTGGTAGCTTTAGCTAAACTGGTAGAGGTAGTGCTTGATATGTCAGAGGTGGTGTGTTTGATTCCAGGTGCAGACATACTTTGACCAAATGTAACATTTGGAGCTTGGGTTGTCTCTTGTCCCTTGTGTCTTCAAATTCAAATCCCTGATGGAACAGTAACATACAGTAGTTCTATGCACTGACCCACATTTCATCTGCTATGACACAAACAGGATAGAGATTGACATCAACAACGGGATCTCTGTAGGGTTAATGATGTCATAGACTGCCAATGAAGTGACCTCTCCGTCTTATACAGTGCCCGGATTCTGCTAATCGCAACCTTTTCATCTGGGGAGCCGTTCTCATTGCCACATGGTATGGTACCAAAGTAACAATGAACAGTAGACTGTGGTCTGTTCTTATCATTCAGTGAATGAATTGCATATCTATTGATTTGGTGCATGATCACTCATGCACACATGCACACTACACCACAAGGGACGCCCCAAAACAGTGGCATGAATGGAGCTTGTGTTTTCTGATCAACGTCAGCTGGATAAGTACAACTTTTTATCCCAAAACATGTGCACCAATCATGTGCAGTTTTGCCTTCATCGTTGCTCAACTAAAAAGGTCTGTGGCTAGGTGTGTGTTCTGTGGTCTTGTTTTCTCAGCCCATCCTGAGATGCAGTACAGAGCATGGAGCTATTGGATTTATTCCTCCAAATATTGGACAGGAAGCAGCTGGGTGATCAAAAGATCAAAAGTCATTGGCTTCATCTATATATGGGCGTGTCTTTAATCAACTAGTGAACATGATGAGATGAGCGAGGGGGCATAGAGAGAAAGCAAGAGGAGGCTTTTGATGAGAAGTCTAGAGCAGAGAAAATGAAGGGCAGGGAATAAGAAGTAAACTGAGGGTGTGTGTGTGTTTGTGTGAGATCATGTTCTGGAGCCTCCCAGCCGGGCAGCCGCCCTTAGCCTCACTCTGCAGCTGAGAACATCCTGCAGCATCTCACCAGCCACTTAACCTTTTACATGACTGCTCTAAAGGAACACACACACAAACAACACTGTAGACTTTAGTCACATTTATTAAGTTTAGCCAGTATGACTACCTTTACACAGACAGACCATCTCTCTAGGGAAAACAAACAACACTTTTGTTGTAGGATAAGTTCAGCAGTAATACATTAGACTACACTTTTCTCCTCAGTTTCCTGACTTTTTCAAACATCATTATCTCAAAGTTACATGTTTGTTTTCTACTCTGTGTAAAGGTCCCATGACTGAAGAACATGCATATGACATTTAGCTGTAATCAATATGTCACTAATCATAATGCACATTATTGATAAGAATACAGTACTGCATGACAATTCAAATAAATACCAACATACAGATGAAGTTGTTATTTCATATAAAGGTATCAAACGTTCCATATGGACCAATACTGAAACACAGTATGACAATATAAAGTTTGCACGGCTAGTTTATTATCACAATGCTATCGCTTCCAGAAAACAGAAAACTTTTTTCTTTTCCATACAAAACAGCATTTAAATTGCACTTTATAAACTTTTTGAGCTTCCCAACCATAATAGTATTTTTTATGCCTCAACAAGCAAGCATTGGCTGTAATGACACTATTCAAGCTTGTTGATGCCAAATCTGTTTTCTGTTTCCTGAAATCACAATGCCTTAAAGAGGATGTAAAAAAGATTCAAGGATTTAAAAAAAACAACCAAATAAAAAGATAAATGCACTCTGCACATTTTCAATACTATTGATAACACATGACCTTCACCACACAAAGCTAGAGACGCGTCGTCTTGTCCACTGATCCACCCCAACATATTGCTCATGTTTGGAGCATTTTGTTCTATAGGAGGCCAAAGGGATTTCATTTGGTTCCCAAAGTTGCAAAAATAAGAAAGGTTTCTCAATACCCCTGAATTTACTGTGGGGATCACTGACCTGCAGAATTCAATACAATATCAGATTTTGGGAGCTAATTTCAAAAAACATCATTTCACGCATGCAAAAGGTATTCTCTTTGCATTTATTGCTGCTCACAGTCATTTTGAACCCAAACTCCTTACCTATAAAAGAAACATAAAATCCTAGTCTAAAATTCTCCCTTGAAACAATGAAAGGCACTACTGGTCAGAAAAAAGACGGAAACAAAACCCAAACTCGAAGCAGGCGCAGGGCACAGAGCCACGGGCGCTGGGGCACAGAGCCGCGGGCGCTGGGGCACAGAGCCGCGGGCGCTGGGACACAGAGCCACGGGGGCTGGGGCACAGAGCCCCGGCCCAAACAACTTCTTCCAAACTGACGGCTTGTCTTTCAGATTCTTGATTCTTTTCAACCTAAACGATGTACCAGGATATGGCACGATAAACAAAAGAGAGAATGAAGCAATTCCAATTTGGAATTTCATTGGTGCAATTGTAAAGAATTCGGAGGGTCAGTGATCCATCGTCAGTGGAACGCCCGGGTAAGAAGCTAGGAAAAGCACATCATTATTCACTAAATGTTTCCCCAAGCACAACTTACCATTTCATCAAAGCGTTGTCAAGTTTCTTTGTGTTATTTTGAACTATTCCTAGGAATAATAAATTCATTAAAACCCCAGAATTCGCTCACCCTGGATTTTGTTTAGAACATGGCAGTAGAACATACAAAACAAATGTAACCGTCAACATAATATGAAAATGAATGCAATAAAATATATGAAAAACAGAACAAAAGAAGAATGATTACTCAAGTGTATAAATTCCCAGAAGCACAATAGTAGGACTGTGGTTTGTGGTGGCTTTAGGTAAGTAGCTAGTCTCTGTCTGAGGAGGGCAGAGACCAATAAGAAGGAAGTGGATTCCTATTCATCTGGATCAATACTCGACTAAGTAACTCACAAACCATAGCACTACCAACCTTTCCTAGGTTAATAATAAAGTTATTTTACTATATAAAAGTGCACAGGTTAATGAAACAATAAACTAAAACAAACAAAAAAGATAAAGACAAAACAGCTTGTTGATTTACATTAAAGAATGAGCCCGTCTTCCCTAGCCCCTTATTGGAGGGTATACTGAACCGCTCGCTATCTCAGATCCAAAAGTCCCACGGAGGGAGAGTTTACTGTGCTGGTGAGCATTGGCTTCCTGCAGTAGCATGTGGATGACCACTTCCACACAAGCGACGTCAAGAGCGATCCAAGTCATTTACACAGCAGACAACAAACAGGCTACTGAGTTGAAGAGATGTATCAAATTGGTTGTGATTTGGTCTTTTAAGCCTTATGCAGGTTCGTTTTAAAAAAAAAGTCCGATCTGCCTATAGCCCTACGTGGTCAGAGCCGATGGACCTTGTTACGGTACTTCCTCATCCTGGCAGAGCAACATTACTGCAAAATGGAGAAAGAAAGAGATGAGCAACGTTAGAATTTTGGTCGATTTAGATTTCCTTTTACTTGGTCAGTGGCAGGTCAACCCAGGGAAGAAACTTGAATACCAGACTTTTGCGATCCAGTCATGGTTAGTCATCGCACACAACTTTGTTAGCTGTTGTGAGACAGTCAACACTGTTTAGTCAGATGCTGTTCTGTCATACAGAATGGGTGAAAGAGTTTACTGCATTAGGAGGACCGGAGAGCACAGGAAGCCAATAACTCAAAAGCACCGTAACCTTTCACCCCGGCAAGTATATACACCATCTCCCAGTTATAATAACAAGCAGGTTAATGCGAATGGATATGTTCTAACATGCAGGCATCAGCTTTAACCAATAATAGATTGGAGTGAGATAACTCATAGGTGAAGTGGGTGGAGGTAGGAAGAGTTTACTCAGGTGGCATGCTGAGATGACACCAGATAAACAGACACGGAATTTCAAACGAGAGAAGAGAAGAGAGGCGAAGGGGAGTTCTGCCTGGAGGGATCTCTCATCACGACAGCATCCTGGGGGGGGGGGGGGGGTTAAGTCTACCTACTGCTCACTAAACATGGCTTTACAAGAGAGGTGGGCGGAGGCTAAGCTCGTTTGAATCAATGTCCCTCGGTAGCAGTCTTGATACCAGTCAATCAGAAACGCTCGTATGAAAAGGGTCGTCTTCTATCGAACCCTCCAAAGGGTTTATCCCTCAGAGCTCATTTCTCCACGGTACTGATGTCAGCACGGAGCCTAATTCAGCTGCCTCAACTTTGCGGCGTCACATCTCATGCCTCTCAATACTCCCAGTATGTATACTCAGCACATAACAGATATAAACAGATTATATCGCTGAACGAGAACAGAAGGGTGATTTGCCTCTGGGTATAGTGTCTCCAATGTGAGCGATAGCCTTGTGGCCATACTGTGTGGTGTGTGAAGGCCTAGAGGGCGAGCGCAGCCATGCTCAAGCAGGGTTGAGAACAGAGGTCATCTTTCTTCTGAAAGATTTCAGCTCCCTCTATATATCTGAGAGGGGGCATCCTGCAAGATTAAAACCTGAATGGCATCATATCAAGAATATATAGTTTTATATAGAGATTACTGGTAGTAAAAAAAAGCATAATTAGAGTAATCTTGCAGGATTTCCTCACATCAACCCTGCTTTTAGCATCATAAAGCTAACAATGGTTTCATGATCCACAAGTGTTAAATGGATTTATCTAACAGAAGCCCCACATATTTTTTGTTTGTTTGCCTATGCTAGCTTGCAAGTGTTAAAGCTTTTTTTTTAGGATACTAAAACAGTACATTGGTTTGTCCTCTTGCACGCGGCAAGCGGCAGCTCAGAAATGAGCGACCCTCAATTAGCGATTGCTTATAAAAACATCAAGGTTCACCCCGAGAGTCGCTCACTTCAGTGCCGAAGCTAAGATACACACAGGCAGGCTTCTATGACGCGCGTGCTAGAGGACTGTTACCTGACAATATTCAGAGGATTTACTCCCTCCACAATCCCTCGCTCTAGTTAAAGGGATGGTGGCGGTGCAGGGGAAACAAGCTGCTGACAATCTGAAGGAGAGAAGATGGTCGTGATGACCAAGTGACACGACACGGGTTAGAGACACGAGGGCAAGGTTTGCAGCCAACTGGCCTGTCACCATTTTGTTTAGGGGCTCATAAGAGGCTTCCCAGTAGGAGAGGAGTCAAGAGACAGGGAGGGGGGGGGGGGCTTTACATCAATAGATACCAAGTGTTTGGGTCGACAGGCACTTTGCCGAGTGATCTTGGTCAATCGGTTTAGTTCTCTGATTTATGATCCAGATCAGGGTGCCTTTGATTTGTGCTCTTGGAGGATCTTTCTGTTTTTACAAAAACGTTACTGATCAAAACAACATATTGTATTTGTTCACAAGTATCTTGTTTAGTTTTTTAAAACCGAAGTGAGAACCTGAGGCACCTTTGCTGAAGTGCACTTCGATTTGGGTGCAGAGATCAATTTATCTTGTCCTCAAGTAGTATGGCTCTGACATAATCTACCCTTACAGGCTGGATCACATGAAATAACAATTCAGCTTCTCAGCAAACTATCTACGTACTCTCGTTGCAACGTAGAGGCCTGTAGGACGCACACCAGTGAACAGAACTGTTCAAAAGCTGAGGGCCATTTCAGCTGCAAAGCCATGCGATGTGATCGACTACGGCGTTGCTGTGCTAGCATCGCATTGTCAGTAGATCCAGAAAACAGACACCAGCGGTCAAAGGTGCTCCTTTTAGTCCCACTTCACACATCAAATAGTCAGCCAACCCGCCTGAGATTGATCCGTTAGAAATCCAGCAAATCGTACTGGACTCCCCCTAGCAACAGCAGAGGGGAGTTTGCATATTGTTTATTTTGCTTGTTTATGTAAACATTTATCAGTGACCTGATTGGAGGGCGGGTTGCTGGAGTGGCGTCAGTCCTGGGGTGCCAGGACTAAGAGTGAGAGAGAGAAGGGGCTCTATCAAAGGAGCACCGATGCCAACTATGAGCAAAAAGAGCAGAGGACGTCTACTTCAGTCACATGACTGGCAGAATGACGCCCTCCTCACAAGTCCCCAGCCCAGAACCTATCACGGTTACCAGGCAGCACACCTAGGGGTCAAAACAAACAAGCACAAAAGTTGCCACCTTTTACGTACAGCACCATGACAGCGGAAAGAATAGACACGCCCATAACATCCACAAAAACCCAATGCCCATAAGGCCCTTATATCAACATGCCATATATGTCTACTACAGTCCCAAACGTCTAGTGCACACTGTACACACATCTGCATTCCCCCAAGCATGGACACTAGCAGGCGTGAGCGAGGCCGTGGGCATACAGAATGTAGGTTAGACACACAGCAGGCAGGCAGGCTGGCCTGGGAGCTAAGCGAGCAAGTGGGGCTCTTTTACACTAAGGCAGGGGAGGTGTGGCCACTGGCCCCTCCCCTCTGTACACAGCAGTCCAATGCGGATATCATGGCCGCCTCAGTCGCAGTAGATCTTGTACTTCTCGCTGCAGAAGACCACGGGGCCTCCCAGGATGCCGTTAGGCATGGCGTTGGACTCTGGTCGGCCGGAGCTGGAGCAGGTGAGGCCCTGACTTACGTGGGGGATGTTGGCGGTGCTGTTGGCGGTCTTGCCACGGGCCGAGGCTTTGGCCCGTCCGGCTGTGCCCCCACGGCGGGTCTGCTCGTGGTCAAACTCCAGGTCCTCCAGACGCTGCGTCAGAGCCAGCTTCTGCTGGATGGCCATGCGGAGGAGAGAGTTCAGGGTCTTCTTCTCATCCTCGGCTGCTGCCAGCTGCCTCTGCATCTCGTCCAGCTGGGTGACGTACTCGTCACAGCTGCAGGGAACAGGGATGGAGAGAGGGAGACGGGTTAGTGTCGCATGCTCATCACATCTAGAGAGTCCTTGAAGTTCAACTTGAAGGTCAAAGGAAGCAACAGCTGCAGTTTCATTGGATATCCTGTAGGTGGCAGAGGCTGCCTTCACAGCAAACAGAAAATAGAGATGGCATAGGATGTGTTGAGTGAGGTTTTCCCACAAATGGCCTGGATTTCAACGCAGATCTCACATATTTCCTCACATACATCTTCTTTCTAAGGCCTTGTTAATAGTTTTCCAACCCAGAGACTCACTCTGTGAAACCATCACATTATGGTGACCTTTCGTCTACTTCCTCAGTGCTGCTTATCTCCACCAGATGGCGCTCTCATAACAGAGCTGTGCTCATTCCCCTGGCCTGAACCATCTACGTTCTCATGTCAAGATCCAATCGTAGCTCATTTCAAACTCACAGAATGTCAGTTTATCTTTCCGAGACCCAGCGATTCATCATTTACCCTTCCATCCTTCATAAGTGGTCCACTCTACTTTTTTCCCCAGACCTACTGATGACTCATTTACTTTGTACTGTTAATTTCCAAACACAGTATGCAGATATATTCAGAGGCTAAAGGCTCTGATCATCCAGGCAGTCTGATCGTGTCTCAGGGCTGGGTTGATGCCTGCACCCTGTTGGGTTTGATGAACATTCATGAGCGGGAAGGCATCTCAACGCTGCTGGAAGTTCTTCTGTTGGGTCCTGCATGATCATGTTTGGTATCGAGCTAAGGGTTAATAATAGATCACACACACACACACCGCTGTCCCAGAGGACACCCCGACTGTGTGGCCTGAGGACTGGGCCAACGAGTGGAAGATGGGGAGGTGCAAGCATAGGAAGGGATGGAAAACAGAGAGAGACGGAACAGTGAGCTGGAGAGAGCCTGACTAACTATTTTAGGATAGCAGCACTGGCTGCAGTCTAAATATGGCTGTAATGTTCAATCGCTCCTAATCTCTCTTTTCTGGATATCAAAGTAGTAACCCTCCTGTTGCAATGAAAACCTGTCACTTTCTTTTCCACAGCTTGACTTTCAGCCCAACTCTGCAGTAGTGTGCGGAAGTATGCTGCAGCACTGTGTGTGTGGGTCGCAGGATTGACCCTCACTAACGTGCGTGTGCGTGAGTGTGGCCTCCCTCCTGTGAGTGTGTTTAGGCCATGCAGGTGTAAAAACTAGGTCACACAGTTGGAATGTAGAGGCAGGAGTCTATATCTCCTTCCTCCATCTGCCTCTCTGGGCTTTTCTCCACCACCCCTCCACCTCTATCTTTTACCTCCCGTTGTTATCGCTCTATCTTCCCATCATTCCATCTCCTTGGCGCGGATGTCTCCATTCTTCCACTATGCTATCTCTGCCTCCCTCCCTGCACCTTCCTCCCTCCTTGGTGCTGACACAGCAAGGACATACCTCAGTAATGACTGGCTGTCGCACCTTAACAGAAGGAGTGGTGCCTTAGACAGTCCCATGTTCTCCTGCTGTCACTCAAGTAAGACCTACAGCCTGAGACCTCACAACAGGCCACATTCCTGCCCGCAGGATTTGAACACACCCTGAATATAATTGCACCCAATCAAATGACCTGCGTTTGTTGTTGAGTTCCACCTATTAATTGTGGCAGACAAAACCAAGACACTACATCATTTTGTCTGTTGTGATTCAGGCAGTTAAAACAGTTATGTACTGTTGAAGGCATGGCATTGGTCACATGAGCAATGTGCTTGATGAGATGGTGTTCTGTCATCTTTCGGGGGCTGCTTAGGGCTTCAGAAAAGGTGCACACCGAGGTTCTTCCATATTAATTCAGCTCCATCTCCCACCTCACCACCACCACCACCGCCGCCACCACCGCCGCCATCAACAACCACAAACATCAACCACGGCCCCTCCCTGTGTGTGCAGTCTGATTACCCGTGAGACACACACCCACACAATGGGGATCAGTACTGCTTCATTTGCCCAAAAAAGACAGAAGAAAGACCAGTGATGTAGGAATCGGCGGGGGCTTGCGCAAGGGGGCGGAGAACGCCCCATTAAGATGGCTGATCAGTCACCGGGGGGGGGGGATGAGGGAGGTGGGGGGGGGGGGGAGGGGGGGGGAGCGGGGGGGGAGGTGGAGGGGGGGGGGGGGGGAGGGGGGGGAGTATCTTTCGCCGGTAGAAAAATAAAAGTGGGTAATGTTATTCTGTGAGGACTTGGACAAGAGAGAAACAAATCATTACGATGGGAGTGGGCCACCTCTTGATCTCTAATTGTTATATAAAGAGGGGTTGAGCGGTAGACCAACACAATGGACACAGGAGGGTAGAATAGTGAGAGGCAACGGCTGGCCATTTTATACAGTTCATGGGATGGTGGAAAACAATTTTCGCTACACCACATTATAGGAACTAGTGGGAGAGAAAAAAATACAACGGAGGCTCAGTATTTCTAAGCAACCCCTGAAATCAACAGTACCCAAAACCAGAATAAAGACACAGGTCCAGATGAGAGACAATGACGCACAACAAAAACCCACACAACGACATGCAAAGCACGCAACAACCAATATGGAAAGTAAAACCCCACCGCAACCCAACGGCGGCACCACACAAAAAGAAAAATGTAATCTAGAAGTAAGATTAAAAAACTACACAAAAAGACAGACGCACAAAGAACATAAGGCAAAACACGCAGGCACACACACACACACGCACACGCACACGCACACCCACGCACAAGCACACACACGTACGCACACACCCACGCACACCAGAGCCCTAAACATACTGAAACTGGCATGCATGAAGGCACACCCAGCCACCCTTCAGCTGTTGTTCAGCTTTGTGGGAGCAGCATAGTCAGGGAGGGGATCACCAGGAGTTGGGAAACTTCTGACTGGGCTTGATCATGCAGGGGGAGGGCAGACATGCAGAGGCCGGTCTTAGGAATGCAACGGCGAGAGGCTCACTGTTTACATGACACCAGAGACTACAGCTGGAAACACACACACACACATACGCTCTCACATATACACACTCAGAACAAACAGACAGAGACACATACACACACTTAACATAAAACTACAGAATTCATCTTACATGCTCAGGCAGAGAGAAAGATATTCTCTGAAGTGTTAAAAACATAAAAGATAAACAGATCTGGGCAGCACGCATGTTTTAAATGTGTGAATACACAACGAGTTCTCACAAAGACTCCCACCCTTCTAAGTTCTCTTCATTTTTCTGCCTCTTTCTCTCTTCATCACTTACTCACGGGCCACACGTTTGTAACGAAGGTGGTCTGCTGTGTCTCAGAAATATACCTTAGATTGACAGACTTTGTCAAAATTGCAATTACCATGAGAAAGAATCTCAAATTAAGCTCCTGTAGAGGGTCTGAAATGAAAGCCGCCTAACCCCCCCCCATCCCTCTTTCTCTCCCTGGGTCGGAGGGCCTGGTGTTTGGCTGGGAGGAGGAAGTGGGCAGAAGAGGGGGGGAGTGTGGGAAACGTCGGTCAGTCAGGTCCTCCAGCCTCTCAGAGCCTCACACAGAGCCTCTCCTCCTTCTTTCCCTGCCCAAACGCCACTCCATGAAAGCTCCTATTTGCATACCAATAAACTGGCTGTACATAGCTCCATAAACAGCCTAGTCCCCAAAGCTGCGGGCGACTGGTGTGAGGCTGACGATCTGCAGCGAACACTGGAGGAGTTGTATCGAAATCACAGAATAAGATAAGTGTCCATTCCTGACACCTCATTGTATGGACCCTGCTGGATTTGGAGATAGCAAGAGGCAGTTGAAGCTCTCGACACAAAGCAGGCAGTGATGTGCTGTTTCCAGCAATATTAGTCTCAGGAGAGTCAAAGGAGACACATGTCTCTGTCACGACAGTTCCTGGCTCCATCTAATCCAACACTATTACAGATAATAATAACCTCATTAAGAGCTGCTGGCCTGAAAGGCAAGTGATGCTATTCTGAGAACAATATCAGTAATTCATCAAATGGCTTCCTTGAAGTGAGATCTGATTTGTTTCCAGTGTCCTCCAAGGGTTGGCTTAATGCACACCGCGTCCGTTTATTTGGCTCTGCACTGCACCAAATCCTTTTGGCATCATAACCTCCCTCTCATATTCCCTCCCTCTCAGTCTCCCCTGCTGTGGCTAATTGAATGGCTGCAGCAGGTATACAGACCCACGCAGAAGCGAATGGGCCGGAAGGATAGGTACAGTATTACATGACTCCATGGTAAAGTATCCACTCCTGTCTCTGCAGCCTCCCTCCCTTGCCCTCGGCACCGCTGGAGCTTTGCGGTGAATGGAGGAGTCTTCAAGACAAAGGCAGATCTGAGACCAGCCATCTGCAGGAGGTTCATGTGCTCAGCTGCTTAATAGACCTCCGGTACATCCGCATAAACATCCCTTTGAAGTACTAAGTGACAGTCTCTGCGTTGGTTTCTATTTCTCTACACAGACCACATAATCTGCGACGGTGCTGAGCAGTGTGTGGTGAAGGGTGTAATCTGGACTAGGACTAGGAGGAGATTAGAGAGAAAACCTTTGGCCTGCTTCTTACAGGAATCAGGAGGCTTAGTGGGCGGTGAGAGGGGGTGACACACAGACCCCCCCCCTCCATCTGATAGTGAAGTCAATGCTCGAAACACTGTTTAAACCACATGTTTATGATACAGTGATTATCATGATATCCTGCGAGTCATATGGCCGGAAACAACAGGAAAAATGCTCTACTGGCCCAGACTAGGAGAGAAACACACGAACCCTCCTCACATTAGGGTCAAATCCATGATACCATCTGGTGAATATGGGTTATATTTGGTGGTTAAAATAGATTTACTGTGGTCTACACCTTGTTGTTGATGTGTGTGGTCTTATTGCAATCTTAACAATTGGGCAGATGGGCGCTAAGTCTCCAGTGCTATTGTTGTCCCTCATGGTGGCTTTGGGTGGGTGGGCCAACAACAGTTGTTTACAGCATGTTATGACAACTGCTCCAGGTTAAACATAGTACTGCTCCCACATTCCAGGTGGTCCTAGTGCGTTAGATGTTGAGGTGTCTTCAGACGGTACTGGTACGTTCTTACCGTGTGGCGAACATGGCTCGGAGAGAGGAGAAGGTGGCCGCGTCCTCCTTCAGAGCCTTGAGCTCGTTCCTCAGCTTCATCATGGTCTCAGTCACCATGGCCTTTTCGTTCTCGTACTTGCTCTTCAGGTTGGCCAGAGCCACCTCGGCCGTCTGCACAGGGGGAACCACGAAAGATTGGGTCAGACCAAACTGTTACGGAGTAGGGGTGTGCGTTTTCCAGAGTCTGGACACAATTGTGGTTTCCAATGCGTATATCATTAAAATATCTAGGTAATGAACTATGGAAAACTTGACTAAACCCTAGCATCAGAGATTACAGGTGTGGCAATTTACTGTGTTCTGTTGACGTGGTGCTTTGAAACCACACACCCTCTTCAAACAACTGACACTAGCAGCTGGAAACACACACAAGCACAGACAGAAGTCTGGAGCTATGAGTATGTGTTTCAACAAACTCTGTCAACACTACCCCGCAAACTGAGCTGCTAATCAACAAGGCAGCTGCTCCTTCACCAGTGTGCGCTATCAATCTTAGCTGCAGTGTCTTTTCCAAGACAGTCAAACAAACGTCACCAATTCTATGAACTATATCTAGACAGGAGACTGCATTCACAGATCAAGTTATAGCAGGTTAACGAGACAGACAGACAAAGAGACACAGAAAGAGACAGATATGCCCCCCTCTGACCTGCTTGTTGGCCTTCAGCACGGTCCTCAGGGTGGCGATCTGCTCCCTCTTGGTGCTGAGCAGGGACTTGAGTTTGAGGATCTCCTCCATGCAGGCCTCCTTGTCCTTGTCTGCCACCGTGCCCAGCTCCAGAGAGGCCACGCGCTGGCGGGACAGCTCCGTGGTGCGGTCCACCGCCAGCTGCAGATGCTTGATCTGGTCCCGGATGATGGCCACCAGGTTGTAGACGTTCATAGGCTCGCGGCGCGGGTCGGACACAGGTGAGGACACCGGGGAGGGGACGGTGTCACCCAGGTCGGTCTTGCCGGGCTCGGGGAACAGACCCTTGGTGAGCAGGATGGGGGAGCGACGCCCGCGGCCCTCTGGGCTGGTGCGCCCACCCTTGCCCTCCTTGTAGAAGTCCAGCATGACGCGGTTGGGTGTCTCGTTGTTGCACATGCACACGTGGTTGTAGAGGGTGGCCAGCTCCTCGCTGAAGGTCACCAGCTCGTCTTGCGCCACGCTCAGGCTGCCCTGGGACTCACCTGCCACGTCACTCACCTGCAGGCCGGTGAAGAAAGACAGACACGCCCCTTCAATATTCATCCAATAACATTACTGTCCCCTTGCCTGGTTGTAGTAAATTAGACTGCAGTTACACAACAATCAACATCCTTATCGTTCCAGAAGAGTGATGATCTTTGCTGATGGTCATCAAACAGTTCCTGACCTTGCGCAGCTCCTTCTCCAGCCTGGCCTTCTCCTCTCGGTCCACGTGGCTCGTCTTCTCCAGAGAGGCCAGCTTGACGCCCAGCGTGGTCACATCACCCTCCAGGCGCGCGCGCTCCTCTTCAAAGCGAGACTGGCAGGACTGGTACTCTGCCTTCAGGGTTTTCAGCTCCTCCTTCAGCTCGCCTGCCTCTGACACCGCCACCTATCACAAACACATTTCTCGCTTAGTTTCTGATGGCAGGTCTATCAAGGCATTAACTGAATGAGCGCCAGTGAGTTCAGTCCAATTTGAGGTTCTCTCTATTTTTGTGGTTCTGTTACCTTGTACTTGCACTCCAGTATCTCAGGGCCATTGATGTCCACCTCGTAGTAGTCTCCGTCCTCGTGGCTGTCACGTTCCTTCTCATTGTCCAGGGCTGACTGACGCTCCTTGCTGGCCTGGAGCTTACGCATGGCGCTGAGGTTCTCAGTGAGGCGGTTGACCTTCTCCTGATGCTCCGACAGAGCTCCATGAGCCTGCTCCAGCTGCTTCTGGGAGTCCTGCAGGGTGGAGAGCAGAGACACCTTCTCTCGCTCCATCTACGGAAACAGAAGGGGAGAGAGAGGATGAAAGGAGAGTAAGTGATTAATGGTTGGAGTATGAAGAGGATCTTTGAGATCATTTGGTATTTATCATAAAAATCATTGGCAGATTGAGGTCCAGTTTGGATGTTTGAGTTACTTCCCATGCATTTAAATTGCCTAGGAGGTAGGTAGCAGATTTGTTTTTCATATCATAGATTAGATCTCCTGAGACTGGAGGGGATCATCTGTCATGTTGTAACCCAGTAGGAAATTTACTGGGATGTGATCCTGCCTACTAAACCAACCCCAGCAGCATTAGAAGGGACAGCCAGAATAGGGTCCCGGTGACCTTGAAAAGTCCGGAGTGGGTTCAGCTAACGCCAGCACACGCACGGACATGGACACAACACACTCAGTATGGGGTTACCAGTGTTTGTGCAGGCCTCAGCACAGAACTATTTCAGGAGTGTGAATAATAGATGAGGATCACAGTCCTGTTCGCCCTTATTCATTATTGAAACTGATGAATATGCCTGGATGACAGGCCCGAAAAAGAGGAAACGGTCTGATTCATATAAACCTCGACATGCAGAGATGTGGTTTCTCTCATTTTTGACATTTTTTCTGCATACTATCAGCCATGTATGAATATTTAAAATGCAAAGGCCAGTACATTTAAATATCATGGGGGAGTGCATTCAAAGTCGCGTAATGCTTTTTACATCCCCACATCAAGCTGTTGGTTTAAAGCGTTGACAGTCTTGTCTTGGTAAAGCACATCTGGGGCAGAGTGTAGCAATGTAACGATTTAAATGAGGATGTCGGCCTTTCTTAAGATGATTCCCCCTTCCAGCTGGGCTGGAGTCTCTAATACAGACTGACTTGACCTAAATGTGTACAGGACCCATGAGCCACATAGCCTACTGTGTTAAAGGTCAACGAAGACACGTCACTATACATCGTATTTCTTTGACGCCTGTCTTGGATCTGACTGAACACAGCTGGTGCTGCAGTTGAGGAGGGGGATGTTTTGCGGATGTCTCGAATTCAACACTGTCCGAAAAGATCCATAGAACAGGGACAGGGTGAAAGATAGAGAGATTCGTCCAGCGTCTTGTGGAATGACCTTGCGGGCAGGATGACTCAAGAGACTCCCTTCAAGACCCATCATCACCATGTCAGGGCTCCACACTCCTGATCATGCTCATACCAAGGGCAGCACTATGGAAACCCCCAGAGTCACACAGCAACAATAGAAAACAGCAATGTGATTGGAGGAGGAGGAGGAGGAGGAGCTAGACCCTAAACACATTCCTGCCCCACAGGTATCCCAGACCAGACTGGCAACCATGACAATGTTTCTGGCGTGGGTTCATTTTCAGACAGGTGGCAGTGTGGTTTTGGAGGTGCCACTGCCGCAGCGCTTTGGCGTCCTGCTGCTGTCTGCAGGGTGCGTCTCTCAGGATCAACCCGTCTCTAACAGGATTAAGACCTGCAGCCTGCTGCAGGAGACTTAAAAGAACTCCCCTGTAGACCACCTGGCTCTGACACAGACTGATTGGCAACACATTCCAATGGTGGAGTGGTAATCTGGTGGTAAAGGTCCAAGTTCTGATTCATCGTTGATGCGGCTAACGTAGGCTCAACCCTATTGTAAATACTCCCTATTGTCATGGAGTTTTATTGCTTTTGGTATTGGTATTGGCAAGGACAATGATTTTCTTGTGGCCTGTCAGCATGGGCGCGTTACTGTGAGATTGACTAGGCTGCTAAACGGAGAACAAACCCTGTCCTGAGGTTCTCCTTCACGTTGACTGATGCGTGATAACACTGGGGCTATCGTGAGTCATTTACATAAAATAGTGTTGAAGTTCGTTGTCAGGATGCTGAGCTCATTCCTCTTTTCATCGATAATCAGTCTAGGATCCGGGATCCATGGATCCAAGAGGGAGAGTTGTGTTAATCTTTGTCACCTGTGACGTGCTGAGGGATGTACAGAGATCCAGTAGATTACTGGACTACAGGTGCTGCACAGCTAAAGCACCTACCTGCAACAGCTGCTGTTTAAGCTTCTGAATCTCCGAGATGTTGAGTTCACTAAGCAGGTCGTCCACAAGGCTGGGGGCCGGGCGGAACACATCGCCCTTCTTGGGTGTGGATGAGCGGTTGTCCTCCATAATGGCGTTAGCCAGCTTGCTGAAGCCATTCTCGTAACCTTGGAGAGCCTCGTCGTTGTTGGGTTCGGTGGCCGCGTCATCGCTGAACTTGAGACCGTCGAGGGAGATGCTGAGTGGGCTGGGGAACGACACAGTAGAATACATCAGACCGATAAAAACTGAAAACATGGAGAGAGAAAAAAACCCCCATGGAGTGTTTCTTCTGCAGATGGACTGTACCTGTGGTACATGGAGTCTCCTATGCTCATGTAGTGGGAGAGCTCTTTCCTCAGGGCTGCCTTCTGCTCACGCTCAGTCTTGATGGTCTCCAGCGCCTCGCCAAGCTGCCGCTCTGCTATCTCCTTCAGGCGGATGGCGTCTTCCAGCTGACTGTTCAAGAACTGGGTGTCTTCCTCCAGACGTCGAATCTCGTGCTTCAGACCCTCAAATTCCACCTGGGATGAAGGCAGATGTCAGTTAAAAGGATTTTATGGGATCGGTGTATATGCAAATACTTTAAAATTGAAATCTTTCCATGCAGATACTTTAATCTAAATACTTTAAATAATTAAAAGGCCACCATTTGCGTTTCATCTTATTTGATTTCCAATATGAAGCTCTATATATCTGCCTAACAAGTTAGATAATCCTATTTGTTTGTTTCTAATTCATAAAATATAAGTCCCCATCATCCCCAGATGTGCAGGCATTAGGGGCTTTCATACTTCCCACTCCAAGCCAAATCTAAAGGCATTTAGGAGACTCAATGTCTTTCATGTGTTGAGGCATAGAGATGCTTGTATTTCTGTTTGGTGTGGATGAAATCCAGCTATGTGCTTTGTGTTGGCTGTGTTTCGGTAGCTAGAGGTCAGGATTAACTGAAACTCAACCATTAAACTGGTTTACAAGCAGACAGTCTATTTCCCAGGGCGCCAGACGCAAATAAAGGCAGAGGCTAATCTAAATATTAAATCTGAGCCTGGTATTTCTAATCTAATTCAATCAGCATATTCAATTTTTTCTTGGATGGGGGATAGGGTGGGATACAGGCTAATAACTGTGATGTGTCTAAGACAAGGCCTTGAGGGCCTTCAGCAACAGTATAGGGTTAAAGTGCTCTAATGAACTGATTCAGCTAAATGGAGCTAATTGCACATGGGGGTGGGGGTGGGGGGGATGTATGGCGGGTGCCTCCCATCTGTCTTCCCATCCCCCTCTCATTAAGTTTATATTCACAAGTTCTCTGGGGTAGACGGGAGTCCCGTCGCATGGGGATCCTGAAGTGTCGTGCTTGTGTTGGGATGGCATCTGTCTCTCACCTGAGTCTGCTTGAGCACGGAGACCTGTTTCTGCAGGGAGATGTTCTCCTCCTCCAGCTCACTGTAGTCCTGCAGCAGACGAGCCTCCCGGAACTTATACTCCTTGATGTCGTCACGCAGCCGGCTCCTCTGCAGCTCGACCACCTGGCTGTTCTGGAGGGCAGAACAAGGGAGGGAACGGCTCTTACTGGACCTTAAATCAACTTGACCTGAGAGGTTGATTGATTGGATGTGCTTCTGTCAGGGAGTGCATTAGTGCAGTAAGGTAAAGGCTTCCGTTCAGGGATAAGCGTGTGTCCCCATCTGGGTCTGTGTGTGAATGTGTGAGTGCGTGTGTGAATGTGACCAGGCGCCAGGTGACTATGGGCGGTGGGCCACAAAGTGACAGCTGCCAGCTCTGATGAGCACCATAGGGAGACGAGCACACTCCTCTCCCAGATGGTGAGCGACAAAAAGCTCAGAGACCGAGAGGCTGATTCAACACAACCTACTTCACACACAGGAAGTGCTTATTCACACACGACAAGCTCATTTGGTGACTTAGCGCCAAGTCATTATTGAACGTAGCGGAAGTATTGACACGTAGAGCGCAATACGCTTGGGGGACTCTGTGCTAGATAGGTAGACGCTAGCGAGCGCTGCTGCACTACAGATTCTGTGGCGCCGCACTAAGGAAGAGGTAACACACATGAAGCTGAGTGAAGCTACTTCCACCCAAGAAGTGGCATCATTCATCAAATATAGAAGAGAGAGGAGAGAAGGGAGCTAGCAGAGGAGATCAGCGCCCGCCCCTCCTCCACACACAGGCTGACCGGCACGTAGCCAGAGATCGGATGAAGCCTGCAGAGCAGCCAGCCTGTGTCCTCGCAGCCTCCTCCACCGCCCCATCCTCTAGCGCCCTGCCCCCCACCAAAACCTGCCTCTGTTCCCTTCTTCAGACAGGAAACCTAAGAGCCCCACAGGAGAGCAGTCGAGGAGACATCTTAGCCAGCGGCTCTGAGGGGCAGGCTAGATAAAAGCTCGGCAGTAATGCGATACACTAAAGAAGTGTGTGCATACGTGACATGGGTAATGCATGTGATCGGATCTCTGTCTGTCTTTACAGATCTGCGCTCGACCATTTGGGAAACGTGTGTCTACGTTTAAGCCTCTGCGGCTGTCTCCAGTGACATATGGCCTTTAATCCTTTCAGGTGACAGAGCAATGGTGACGAAGGAGCGTCATTTGACACACAGCGTACGTCACTGCAGTCATCATCTCTTAGTGAGCAGTTGCTGAGTGTGCCCGCGCGCTTTACTGCAGCAGTCGCAGTCATTTTGCGAGTGCATACATTCACATGACAGTGTGTGTTAGGCTTGTGTGTCTGTACCACAGAACTGGCAGGGCTAACATGATGAAGAGGGCTCACTTGGATCCCATCCCCCCACCAGCTGGCCCCTCCTCTTTCGGCTGTGACCATGACTTCATCCTTGCTTTGGCACAACCACAAGACATCCTTTACCTCTGTTTTGAGGACAGGGCCCCTGCACCTTAGTCTACAGCTGAGATTTGCTCCCACAATGAACCATTCTGTCTTTGTGCCTCTGTGAATAATTGGTCTCTATGCAGACATTAGCTTAGTTGGCTGTTTATTAAAACAAGGATGTGTTCGTTCGGTAGCTGAGGTTTAGAAGCGCAGCTGAATCCTCACTGATGGAGAGTGCATGTAGCTCATTAGCTCTGTGTAATAATTCATTATGGAGCCCAGCACCATATTGAGGCAGGCGTCTGAAGGCTAACTATGCATGAGGAAGTGCGCATGCCTAGTGGGGGTGGGGCTGGGTGATGTCACTACTGCCTCAGCCGGTGTGTGAGTCCAAATGCTGGTGCATTGATGAATAATGAATGGGTTTACCGTACTGATCTTTCTAGGCCTTCTTGACAGACACTGAGATCACACCAGCTGGAGAGAGCAGGAGGGAGGCAGGCTCAAGTAATAGAGAAATCAAGACACCTAATGGTCTATAAGCTGATTTACAGTGTTTCCCCTTGTGATTCCTCATAGAAAGAGTGGACAGCGAGACAGACTGTCAGGTCTTTCTTCTCCCACCCTGGGTCATGTGTCTCAGGTGGGGGTCAGTGTAGTTTGGCCTAACTGAATACAGACCCCCTCCAACCTGATTAGAATGCAAACTAGGGTTTCGACCTTCCACCCTGTTCTCCTCTGTCCGTACGGACCAGGCTGTTGTAGCGGAGGCGGGGCGTCTGGCTTGCTGCCTGACAGAAAAGGTGACCTGTGTTTACTTAGAGAGCATGTCATGCCTGGGTAATATGTTGATAACATTTACTCAGGCACGAGGCATCCCCAGGGGGTGTTTGTCATAGTGTGAGGGGGGTCTTGAGGGATGCTATATGAGCTGCCATTAGTCAGGTCCTTTATTAGCATTCAGAGCACTGAGGTCCTGCTGTCACTACAGGCCCACAGCAAGGCTCACCCCAGCTGTGTCACCTCTCAGCTGTCTGTCCAACACACACACACACACACACACACACACACACACACACACTCTCTACACCTGACCTGGGAGTGTGTATGCCTGTCGGTGTTAGATTGTGATGTTTGAGGTTGGTCACACAGTTCTGATGATGCAGTATCTATTAAGTGTGCTGTTTGAATGAGTGAATTGAATGAGTGCAACTTGTAGTGTGTGTGTTTACTGTAGGAGGCTTGTATGTGAGTATTTTTGAAAACCCCTTGACAGTGCTATAATTCACTCACTGTAGGGGATTCTGTGCTCTTCAACAGGACATGGAAATACTGGCTCAGAGGATTTAAGGGGTCAGAGAGACAGTCCTGTACTCAGTGACAGAGCTGATTCAGTCCTAATGTGTGAAGTACACATCTCTCCCTGTTTCTAAAGCTCCCTTTTCACAGCTCAAACTGCCTTGGACAGCATTCTGGGTCTTGAAGAGCTTACCTCTCAGCAAAGCTTGACATTTCTCAACGTTTGAGCCTCTCACTTTGCTGGATTTGAAAATCACAGTAACTTAAGCAGCATGCGTTACTATGTCAGAGGTTAGGGCTTATCACAACTGTAGATAAAAAAACGATTAATATGGTTATATAGGCTGGGATTGGTTTGAACACTACAGATGATCAAGTATGTATTTCTGAAAAATAATTTTGCTACCTTTGCCATTGCTTTCCCTGGAAAGCACAGTAGTAATTTCCAGATGACAAAAGACATGACTATGATATGATAGAACTGCCAGCTCAATGTAACTCTCTCTGCATCACTCTCTCTCTTTTTTTCCCTCCTGCTCCACTGACCTTTATTTCTCTCCCTCCACTGCGCCTTCACACGTGCACTGACACGCTTGCAACTCCCCCCTCCCTCATCTCTGCTCGTCGCAAGCCACACAGAGGACACCAGACCACGTGTGTGGAGCACAGTAAGTAGTGAATGGTCACGGCAGAATTCTTCCTCCAGGTTGAAACATTAACCATATTAGACCTATCATACGGAATGTTCAGGCTGCTGTGCTGTTCAGACACCCTTAAGAGAGAGAGAGAGGGAGAGAGGCACATGGATGACGCCCTAAGGATGAGCCTGGCTATGCCAAGGTCATGTCAGCCCCTGTTAAATCTGATTCAGCCCAGCACAGGCCAGGATTACCTCCGAGAGAGAATCAAACATACAACCCCCACTATGCATCTACAGAGCAGAGCAAGCAGTGGAAACAGACATGTGGAAGCACTGAAGAGCCACCATCTACTGCCTGAATAGGAGGGAAGAGAAATGGTGTTGTTCTTACAGCGAGCAGTTTCCAGTCTGCACCAAACCTTCCACAGACCATGATGAGGTTGATGATCCTCAAGGCTCATCAACAGGGCTAAATACAACGCTTGAAGAAAGAGAATGAAATAATCTGTCATGTAGGCTACATATTTGAAACTAGAATGAGAAGTTATATCAGGGTGCGTGTGCGTGTTTGTGGACAAGCTTTGAAGGGAAAGCTGTGCGTGTATGCACATATATATGAGCGACTGATTCAGTATGTCCAGAGGTCATTTTTGCGAGAGAGCTTTCAGGAAACTGCACACAAGAGAATGCTTCTGAAATGTTACTGTATTTCTGTCAGGGCAAAATGCATCTGTGTGTGTGTGGGCGTGTTTGTTTGCGTGGGCGTATACCCGACAGCTGTAACCTCACTATCGACTCCATGTGGAAACTCCACATTGGTGTTAGTGGACCAGGGCTTAAACGGCTGTGGCACAGTTCGAGCGTGCCCTCTGAATCACATACTAAAAGACAAACCTCATTAGGCTAGACAAGTTAAAGATAATCAAGTGATTCACGCTCTTAAGTACTAAAAAATATCCATCATTCTGGCTGTGGGGGAGGAGAGTGCTGAGGTGGGTCAGGGTGGGCAGATTACCCAGGGAACATCTGGGCGATTTAAGGCCTGTGATTTCACACCCTTAATTCTGGGTTGACAGAAAGGCTGCTGTCAACATATTCTAGACTACAAGCTCAGAGGTGTGAGATTGAAGGTAGAAAAATACTCTGTTGTGTTGTCCTGTTTCATCATTCCCTTTTCTAGGTTTTCTCTTTCCTGTCTCTCTTTCATGCTCGTTAAAGATCCTGTGCTTTTATCTCACCTCTACCCTACTTCAGTACAAACAAATCTCTGTGTTCTCACGCCTTTTATGTCTATCCCTTGACAAACATTTAATTTGAATAATAAAATCCTTCATATTATTTTAAAATAATAATGCTGCTATCTTCCATCCATCTCTTCTCTCTCTCTCTCTCTCTCTCTCTCTCTCTCTCTCTACCCTTCCCTATTTCCTACAATACAGGAAGTGATCAGTCTGGATAGAGGACATCATTTCCCATCTGACACAGACTCCATGGGTGTGTCCGACGTTTATTGTATTTGGCTCCTGTCAGGCAATGTTTAGATAAACAGAGAATGGTCTGTCTTTCAGTCCCTCAGCCTACCATGCAAAAGACTACACCACAAACCAAAAAGGTAGGGATTTCCGCAGGCTAAACAACATACGTAAAGACTACACGTCGCTAAAGCAGATCATTGTCAAACAGAGGGTGCATTCACAGTCCGATAATCTGCCCATGAGAATTCTCATTCTGCGGTGGAAAACGAGCCACCTCAGATTGGGTTTATGGCAAGAGCGGAGTTTAATGGAGTCACGCCCATTACGGCATGCCGCTTCACTATGTTACAAGCCCATTGTGAGGCTTTAATCCTGTGGTGCACACATTGCTGCTGAAACATGCTTATGGCTGCTTAAGGCGATCCTTCTGCCCAGCACCAGTGCCAATTTGCTGAATGTCTAGAACCTCAAGAGACTGCAGATGGTTTTATAGGATGAACGGTCCTACGGCTTGCAGCCAATGTGGCCCAGCTACAGAGACGGTAAAAGCTGTAGCCTTTAGGATATTTTCACTTCTGGATCTGAAATCACATTCTAAGTCTACGACCGTGTCTTAATGTGACACCGACACACTGACCACATCGGAGCCCCTTAGTTTAAGACCAGAAGGAGTGACAATCCTTCACCTCTGACTACAGTTTCAGGCCAATTGTCCGCAGAATCCCATGACTGAGTAAGTGAGGAGAGTTGGAACCAAAATCTGCCCCCCCTGATTAATCAGGTTTACCAAGCTGTTCTACAAAGCCACAAGGACAAAAACTGGGGCTTGTTTACTGTCATTAAACCATTCAGCTTCTCTAACGGATTTTCTCTTTCTCTTTCGTTCCCCCCATCTTCTCTACTACCTCTCACTTGCTTGGTCCCTCCTCATCCTGGCTAATTTGATGCCTGCTTGACAAAAGCCCCTTTCAGAGTCCTCAGCCCTAGCACAATGCCAGTCTCAGTGCCCCTGCTCCCACCAACCACACGTCTACCCGCCTGCCATGAACCACTCCCCCTCCTTCCCTGGGACCATTGGAGGGGGTGTCATTATCTCCCCTACACTGCTAGATTTACACTCCAACCCCCTCTATCCAGCAAATTAGGCTTGGCTTTTGGCCATGGCCTTGCACCAGTCTCCCTGTGTGGGTGGCTGTGCGTGTTTACAATGGACTTGGCACCTGCAGGAGCGAGGCACACACAGGCCACCAGTCAAGGCGCCAGTTAGAGAGCAGCACTGGAGGCAGACTGAGATATGGCCTGGTAACACCTTCTTTGTGTGGACGGTGAGAAGTGGTCTGGGCTCGAGGAATCTAGGCTAAAAGGAATCATGTGTTTAGAAGTAGAGGGGAGATTCCTGAGGGACAGAGAGCTTTTATCGTACACAGGGCTCTGATATTTGGGACTGCAGACAGCAGCTAAATGAAACACATTCGAGCCATGTTGAGAGCATCTGGCCTTCATGTAGCCAGCCCCATCTCAGACTCAGTTCCGCACTGAGGAGACACTGGCTAGTTAAAAACGAAGGCTTTCCCTGTTGAAGTCTGATGTCCTTGACAGGGAAATTCAGTTTCAAGGACTTTATTTTGGTTCTCCTAATCTGAATCCCAAGACGTCTGCTGCAGACATGTTTCCAAACAGACTGGGTGTCCCGGTCCCTCAGACAGGAGGTCCTCAGACAGGAGGTCCTCCGCCCCGCCTGGTCCCTCCCAAAACACGATAATCACTAACTTCAGCAGCAGAATGATGAGCTTAGCTAAATCTGCTAAATACACTGGACTGAACACTGGAGGATTTAGAGAGAGGGGCACAACCAGCAAGAGAGAGAGGGGGGAGAGAACGAGCTTTGATGCGTACTTTCATGTCTTTTCATAGGAAGACGGTACTGTTGCAGTGGAACTGATGACTAGTAACACAATTCCTCTGCTGCTACCGTCTCCTTGTAACGTATCTATCCATCCTGCCGTCTACCAACTAAAGGTCGGTGCTTTTCAACTGCTCTTTATAATTCAAGCCTTCATCCACCCATCCAGAGGAACACTGTCTCACATCAAACAGACCCATTGAGGTGAGAGGCCCCTTCTCCCTTCTCCCTCCCCTTCTCCCCTTCTACATCTGCCTCTCCAGCTTTTTGTCAAAGCCCCACCATCTCCCCGAGGGGACCGGCCGACCCTCTTGTTAATTCAATATCCTCACTGCATGTCTAGAACAGATACAGTGCTCGCACACCAAAAGAAATACTCGCACACTGATTTACAGGCACACTGACAAAGTAGTGCTCATACATGCATTTCTGAGGAGGGGAATTAGGTCTGACCGTTAATGTCATTAAAGTGATAAGGTCAAACTGCAGTCAGTGTGGAAAGTAGAGCAAAGACAAAAATCTGTCTGTACGATGAGACGATTGGGGCGGTGTGGCAGAATAGACTGTGCACATGAATGAGTGGTTGTCAGTGGTTGTGTGTGTGTGTGTGTGTGTGTGTGTTGGCAGGAATGCATCAGGGGGATCTGGGGGCGAGCTGAGTCTCGTTAGGTCTTATCTGGCTCTGTGTGTACGTGTGGCACTCAGGCCGGTGCTGGTTGCCAGATCTGATGTGAAAGGAGAAGAGGCACGCTACTATTGACCGGGGAGGGTAGTGAGGCACGTGCCCTAGGTCGCTCTCCAAGCACCACTGCAGAGGTGTACTGCACTGAGACACACGGCAAAGGCAGGAGAGGCCTTCAGTCCCTCCAAAACCTTTACTTGTCCGCTCTGCACAGTACACCGCAATCAGTGGACGGTTCAGACATGTAGGATCATGCCCGGTGTTGGCCACAGAGCTTCCTCCTGCTCCATGTCTCAACACCAAAGAGACATGCTAAAGGTTCCCAGGAGCTGCCTTCTCTCCTACCCTGTCATTTGAGCCCCTCCCTGTGGCCCAGGGCTGGGGAGGACCACAGCAGAACCACAGGGATGGCGCTCGTTCAATCAGCTTGATCTCTGCTGGCTCTTTACAGAACCATCAGGGTGTGATTAGTTCTGCCTGGGCATGCCAAACAGAGTTCTGCAGTTAGGTCTTCTGTCACGCACATCTGGATAAACAGTTTAAATATTCCAGGGAGAGTGTGTATACATCATCACTATAAGATAACGCCAAGTAAGGTCATCACGTTGGGATGATTTGATGGATGCTGTATGGGTGGATGTCGAAGACTGTGTACATCATAGAAACTTAAGTACATTGGGTGACAGACAGACAGACAGACAGACAGACAGACAGACAGACAGACATACAGACATACAGACAGACAGACAGACACAGACAGCCTCTGAGCCTCACCTCTCTCATCTCCTGGGTGATGGAGGCCAGGCGCTCGTTCTCAGACTGGGTGTTTGTGAGGACGTTGCGTGACAGGCGGAGCTCCGTCTGCAGCTCCAGGACCCTCTGCTCATAGTAGGCCTCCTTACAGGCCGACTCCTGGATCAGAGACTCCTCCCTGCTCTCCCCGTCCGCCGCCACCTTCCTGTGGTTGGAGTATGCCTGGCCGAACGCCTGGAGAGGACAGAGGAGGGGGGAGGGGCTGGTTAGAGAAGCTGAGGAACTGACAGGCCAATGGAGGAGGAACTACAGCTGTATACAATGAACATTTATGGAATAAACATGGAAACTTCACATTTGTAATCTGAATTTGCATCCTCCTATATTACATATAATACTATGTAGATATTATTATTAAATTCACAGAGGTAGGTGGAATTAGGCTGCATTGAGAACGAGTGAGAAGGAAGCATAATCAGACTAGATGGACACATTTACAGTTAATGACAGGATGATGACTATTTGACAGGTATTAGACTACCCTGACTACTGACTTGTTACTGACTCGTGAAGCTTACATTTATGGCATCCATTTTAAAATAAGTTTAGCTGAAGACAGAGGAGGAGGGTAGCATCAATCACCCAAAATAAAGAACCCTGGTAAGATAATCAGTCTGCTTCCATCTGGGCTGCATCATCCCTCTGTCCTCCCCTCCCTCTCTCTTCCCTTCCCTCTCTCTTCCCCTCTGTCTCTCATCCCCTCCCTCTCTCGTCCCCTCCCTCTCTCTTCCCCTCTGTCTCTCGTCCCCTCCCTCTCTCGTCCCCTCCCTCTCTTGGCCCCTCCCTCTCTCTTCCCCTCTGTCTCTCGTCCCCTCCCTCTCTCTTCCCCTCCATGCTGCCTGCAGGACTCTGCTCTCTACTACACGTGCTCGCCAGAGACTCCACAGACAAAAACAGGAAATGTAGAACAAATCCCGGTAAAGCAGCAGCAGATTGAGGCTGTCAGTGTTAGCTGTCCAGGACCAACATCACTTAACAATGCCGGACAAATATCCCTGCAGCTGACGTTAATGCGCTTACTCTGAAAGGAATTAAAAACTGCACTTCAATATTTAGTATTAGACTTATTAAAGTGGGACTGGGAAGTGTTAACAAATATCTTGATAGCAAAAGGTTTCAACTGTCTTACTAATTGTAGAGTTTGATGCTTTCTACAGGCCTGGCCTCGTGCAGTTGCCTCTGTGGTGAATGTGTGTGGTGGCCTATTTCACTGTTAATGGTTCTGTTCTCTCAGCTATGACCTTAATTTGTTAATGTACCACAAGGCACTATGAGTGGCTGCAGGGAAATGACAACCACCACCACCACTACAGGAGAGAGAGACAGAGAGACAGAGAGAGAGAGACAGAGAGACAGAGTGAGAGAGACAGAGAGAGTGAAAGAGAGAGAGAATCCTGGAGTAAGGCAAAATCTAGGTTAGGCTGACTCTCACACCCTGTCCACCATAGCAACCCCCTCCATCTCAAAATAATCACCATCTGATTGCAGTTCAGATTTTTTCCTTTTTCAATCCCATACTGCAATGATCCAGCAGAGATTTTCAAATCCTCATCTAGTCTCTCAGCATGAGCACAATCCCGTGTCTGGTTTCACCTGAAGCAATGAGAAATATGACCTTGTTTCAATCCCAGCTCACAAGCACATGTGCTGAGGCATGATGCTTGAGTTTGGGGATTTGATTTCTCTTCTACAGTGCTTCATACTAATCCCAACATCCTAAATCCTTGAGAAAAAGGAAAATCCGTACTATAAAATTACATTTCAGAATTTGACCTACTTTTCCAGGACTTGAACTAAAACGTGCCAAAGTAGTTCAGTGGGCTAGAGCCATAAATGACATCATGTCTAGTGTGTCACGTGTTGCCATTCAGGAAGGACTGCAGGCACAAGACAACTGATGGCTTTGTTGAACAGATAAACACTGTCAACAGCATACTTTCCCTGTAGCAGGCCTGGAAGAGCTCTACGATGGTGATAAAGTTCTTGAGCTCATCTATGTGGAACTTTCCCTGCATGGTGTGGCTTCTAGCACAGAGGAGTGAAGTTGCACACACAGTGCTTGGAATAAGAGTCCTATATATCTTGAATCACAGTCCTAAATATCTTGACCATGAAAGGAGTCGAAACTCTGCCAAACACCCTCCCTCCACCAATCAATCAGACAGACCTCTTGTTGATTACAGCTTTCTGAGGGGGGGAAGGGAGGGGGGATTAACTCAATCAGAAGCAGGGGAATCCTATCATTATAATCTGTGAGCGTGGCAAGTATTGGGGGTACACTGGCCTAATCATTCTGATCTAGCCAGCCTCGTGCCTCAAACAGGGGCTGCCCTGCCAAAACCCACTGACCCACCAAAGCTCCTTAATCTAACTCATTCAGAGTGTGAGGCTGGTTTTCAGGGTGGGGGAGGCATAATCTCAGGGTGAGACTTCTGGCAACCACCGTCTATAATTCATTTACACAGAGAATGATTGTGGATTATCAGTTTGTAATGAGACTAATCAAGCACGTCATAACAGAAGCAAAGGTCAACTGCAGAGGGACTGTAATGGTGAGAAGAGGAACCATCTTGGCATGTGTTCTTCCTATCAGAATACGGCTACCATCTATAGCCTGTTGAATATCAATATAGGAAGACGAGCAGTAGGGGATTAGGGCGGCAGTAGGGTCTGATTCTAGATGAGAGCATAATGTATGGGGCTGGTGTTCCCAGCCTAGCCCCACACTAGGTTTTAATCCCTCCTGGCCCCCATGGAGACAGCAAAGCTCCTAATCACAGTTAGCATCATGTGGGGATGACACCATGTGATGGTCTGCTGTTTGATGCGGTTTCTACTCAGATACTTCTTCTTCTGGTCCATCCGTTCTTCCTTCTTTCCTTCATTCCCTCCCCACCTCCCTCTCAGTTAGTCAGTTACTTCTTCATTTCTCAGTTTGATCACTGGGTTTCAGATTCTGAAACAGCTATGTGCCCAGCAGAGAGCTCCACGTGACTGAACTTGAAGGATTAGGACCTCGTTCCCCTTGTAAACAGGGCGAGAGGTGGGATGTCAAGCCTAGCAGAGGCAGGGCTAAAGCTCAGATGAATGCTCAGGTGATTGTAGACTTCCATGTGATCAACTAATAATGAGCGAGTCAAACCCTCTATTGTCTAAACACACGTTGCCACGACAGAAGGTCCGAGTTACTGAACACAAGCATGTTTGTCATGTGTTAGGAGCTTGTTCTGACATGCTGTGATAATTGTCTTTTCCTGTAATCTGACAATCCAGACCTCCAGGAGGGGCTGGGGGTCAGAAGAAGACATTAATTAGAGGGTATCAGGACCAGACATGCCAGCGCTTGTCATCGATAGCCATAGGATCTGGTCCGCCATTACTGCTTAGGACAAGGGGAAATACTAACTACTAAATTATGAAAGACAATGGGATGCAGCTCTGACAACAGAACCAATTCAAAGAGGTGGCCTTGCTTTCCTTAAGCCTAACCATCCCCCACCCTGGTCTCCCGAGCACCAAAACAGCACAATGTGTTCTCAGACAGGCTTCCTACAAATCAATATCTGAAACTGTCAGAGACACTGAGAGGCCAAAGTGAACACACTTTGAAATTCTCTCTCTATAGGGCTGTATGCTCTTTAAGGGAATAGTATATTTTCAGTGAGGAGGAGAACAGGGCTTTCTAGCCAGGTTGCTAGTCCTCAGAGATACGACACGACCCTCTGAAGCACAGGATCAAACTGACACAAGCTTAAAAGTTAAGCCTCTTCTTCCCTGTTTGTGAGTGTGTTGTGTGTGTTTTGTGCGCGCGCGCACATTTGTGCGTTTGCATAGAAGATCTGCTGCATTTGGATCGATATGAGTTGTTTTGTTGACCACACATTTGCCTGAAGACCCAGATCCCTTCCGACTCTGCAGCGATCTGTGCGATTTGAAGCTGCTCCCCCTGTTCTTTGACCTTGCGATGATCTGACCCCAAAGCCCTTTGACCCCCCCTGTAGCTGAGCCCCTTGTTCCACCTTCACACAAGCAGAACAAAAGGGTCTGGAGAAAACGCAGCAGGAGAGAAAGACGAGGCCAGACAGAGTCTTTGTACAAACCCAGACAGGAGTTACCTTCAATGGGGACAACAGACACAAGACATGCAGTCCCCTCCCTGAATGACCACAGTCCTGAGCCACAGGCTAACCCGTGTCAGACAAACTGCAGTCATCAGACTCACAGTGGGCTGGGGTGGGCAGGAGTTCAGTGATGCAGTAAAGACGTTGTTGGTAGCGGAACTCATTTCTTTCCCAGATAAGGGAAGGTTTAAAGAAGAGGTAGCCTCTGCTGAGAACAGGTGGAGGTTCCTGCAGTGTGGATGAATCACACAGGCCCACTGACCCACTTTCAACCATAAAGGCTGACGCGCCATCATCCTTTAAGGTGTTGTAGACGGAAAGAGACTTTTCTGGAATGTGTTTGCAGGACTGCTCAGGCTTAGAGACGTGCCACGGCAGCACTGTCCCTGTCACCGTGTATAAAGGAAGAAGGCAGGGACGTAGGACAGCTTTCGATGCGCTGCTTGAACAGCTCATTATAAATGTAGTCTTTAACTTTCACTAGATTTCTACACACAGAAAGGTCATTGCTTGAATCTTTCCTTTTGTGGGAGAAAATACAGTTGAGAGTGAAGCCAAGCTCTGGCCACTGCACTGCAGTCGTCATTAGGGCTGGATGTGGGTTGAATATGAAGAGAGCAGGCTGTCAGCAGATCTCCTCATCAAAATGCCTTGCTGTGAGGGAAACAGACCTCAGATTGTTTAGCGTGATATCCCTGATGCTGACTGTGACGGGGTAGATAACAGAAGCTCTGTATGGGAGTGCACAGGGTTAGACAGGGCACGCTCCCAGGCACAGCTTAACAGCCGCCCCTTCAGCCCCCCTTACAGCTCAAGAACGTGAGAGTCTCAGATCCAGTGTAGGAAGTAAGACTTCCAGACCTGCTGTAAGGAGAACGCTGAAGACAGTATCAGAATGGCAATCCAAAAGTAAAACATTTCCTTAAAACAAGAACCCTACTGGCATAGAGTAACATTCTGACCATGGTCCTAACAGAGTGGTTTTGTATTAGCAGCAGTGTGGGGTTAGCTAGGTAACTGGGCTACAGATGATTAGTCAGCGTGTGTCAGAGCTGAGTTAATAATCAGAAAGTTGACCCTGCACTGCCTCAGCTAGCCCTACAAAGAGAGGTTTTCTCACTGTCTGTGGAGCAGAGGAGGGGGAGGTCAGAGAGCCTGGGCTGAGGGTGAGGGGGGGAGGGAGGGGGGGGAGCACGGGGGAGCTGCACGGTTCTTCCTGCCTCGTGCAGTGCTCCTCACATGGCTCGACGGGCTTTCACAGTAAACAGAAGGCATCCTCTCTTTTTTTTTCCTCCCTCATACTCACAGGCCAGCGCACAGAGGCTGACAAACACAGCTTTGCGGTATGCGGCTTCTATAATTAGAGCCCATTATCTGACGCTTACGATATGGATTTTTCTCAGTGACCTCTTCACAATGAGTCCTGAAAGAGTCAGGGCCCACGGTTAAAACGCAGCAGGAGATCAAGTGGGTGCCGTAAACACACTCACACACCGTCCTATCACGTCAGGCTTTCACTGTAATAGTGAGGTCCATTCTATTTCTTAAAAATAGAGTTGATGCCACCATGATAGTGTTGATACTGTTAATACCACCATGTTCTAAAAGCTTCTCCTTCGCAGTTTCAGTGAAGCGTTTGTGTAAAGTGTCAGTGCAGTGAGCACATTTGCTCAAACCATTGACTGGTTGGAGTATGTCAAAAGCCATGGTACTGTGACAGAGAGCTTCTTATCGCTTCTCTGGGACTTCTCTCTTAGAAGGGAGCGAGAAAGAGAGAAAATGAAAGAAAGTCATGTGTTTAGAGAGAGGCCAGACCCAAAAAAAAGACAGACAAATGGAACAGGAGGCAGGGAAGATGAAAGGAAGTTGCTTTCTGACACCATGTGAGGTGTTTGTTCTCTGTTCACTGGTTCAAATCCGCCTCGTCTCTTCCTCCATGGAACACCATGTCATCTGCTCATCACATTTGGGTTGCCCTGACAACAAGGACTGTTCCACTGGCAAATCACACAAGCAATAAGGAAGTCAGAGCTATCCTCCAACTCTGTGTAGAACTGGACATGAGTCATCCAGCATGAGATACCACGCACAATGTTTATCTGATCAACAACAGAAGTCGTGCCTATAATCATTGATCATAAGAGTCTGATAGAGAAACAAGGTCACAAAGAGAAAGGAGTGGACAGACATCTCTGCCTGGCACCGAGCCATACTGCTTCTCATCCAGAGCACAGCCAGTGGGCTAACATCCACACAGACATGCAGGAGCAGCACACACACCAATTTCATCCTCCCCAGTCCCCTTCTCCCTGCATGCCCTGCAGCCAGCCATATACTGCAGCACCTGGTGCTCTGTGTTAGGGCTTGCCCTGCTCCCAGAGAGAAGCTACTCAGAGCTTTCAGCTGTGCTCTGGGGAACAGAAAGCTGCTCAAAACACACACACACACATAAACAGGGAAAAACGAAAATGCACAACTAGAAATATAATATGGAGAGCTGGATTGGCTGTCTGTTTTGTTTTTTTCTGAGCATGAGACCGAACAGCCAGAAGACCAAGAGGAACCTACAAGACCATAAGGAACCCACAAGACCATAAGAACTCACAAGACCATAAGGAACCCACAAGACCATAAGGAACCCAACCTATGAGGTCTCACCACCCCCTCCAAACCACAAGTCAGCTGCCCAGGCTGGAGGAGAGGAGAACCACTCTGGAACTCACCATCCTAATCAGACTCACGGGGCCCTTTTACATGCCTGACTGCCAAGTGTGCCCTAAACCACAGGAGACATCACAGCAGTTAGCCTCCTGAAGATCAGTGCTGCCTCTGCTCTCACACTGATTCTCAGGCCCTCGCGCGAGTAAAGATTCTGTTTGGATTAATCACTACTTTCATCAAACAAACTTGAAGATGAACTAGCCTCACTCTCATCTTTTATTGAGGAGGCTACATACTGCAGTGCTCTATCCAGTGGTGGTTCGGCTCACATTATGCTGTGTGTGAATGGTAAAACACCTGCAATGTAGAACCCTAAACTCAGCACTACTATTACAGCTGACAGACATGCCTGAGTGCACCATGGGTACCCCATACTCTGCGTGTTATTACAGCTTAGTTAAAAGCAGTCATTAGCTGCCCTACCAGGGCACTAAACTAACAAGGCCGACTGTCGGGTTCTATTTGCTCTCCTCTAAACACCCTGGGATTTCCAAAAGAGGACTTTTTCATCGTTTTAAGACAGCTCCAATGGATGGAATTGAATGTGTAGTGTAATGAGGAGACAATTTTATATAGACAAAAGGATATCACTTGGTATACAAACCATGTTATTTCTTTAAGTGAAATAGCATGCTTTATACAGGCTGTCTGTTGGGCATGGTGTTAATGTAACCTATTTGCATAGAACTATAACAATACAAAGCAAAAATCGACTGTTTCTCTCTCTTGAGAACAGTCAGTTTTACAACAATTTTTGCAAGACAATAAGAGGACCAAATGTCTCATTTGTCATTCTAAAAAAAGCAAATATTAGAAAAAGACGCATTTGCAAAACCTCGAGTAAGCTCACTGACTAGGTGCAGTTAGATACCAGCTGTAATTAAATCAAGGTTTATTTTATGCAGTCAATTGTTTGACTGATAAATATCCTCTACAGTAGTGGAAGGCTGCTCTCTCAAGGGAGAACATCTACTCCATGTCTCCACTGTAGACCAAAGCACAAAGGCATCAACATCAGAGCCTGTACCAGGTTGTTATCAGGGCTTCCATCACACCCAGCCTCAGGATTGAAATTTACAATGCAAAGATGGGCTTATCGTTTTCCCCCTCCTCCAAACACAGGGAGATTTGTCTGTCTGTGTGTCTGTATTGGCATATTATCGCACGTCCCCAACCCCCTGCCCAAGGGGAAGGCCTGTTGTTATGGTTACCATACCAATGACAGTGACAGAGCTAGTGGTGGCAGAGGAGGCAGGGCCCAGGCAGGAGGACTGGAAGGGTAAGGTGAAGTGATGAAGGGGCAGGACTGACGCAGGTGGCTGAGTTCAAACTCAATCCTATTGCTTTCGAATCACATCTTTGGCTGCAGAAGGTTTTCCCTCAGCGCTACAGTCTTTGTCTGAGCCTCAGTTGGCTCAAGTCCCGCAGGACTTCCCACCAGATGAACCACTTCCTGTTTGAGAGGAGGAGAGGAGCAGCTGGACTTGAAGATCACACACCCCACACACACACACACACACACACACACACACAAACATGTGATTACATTTCCTTACCATAGCCAACATCAGGCTTGGGGGGAAGGGGGAGGGAATATAGAACCTTAATCAATGTAGTTTCCTAAACATCATGTAGATAGTGACAGGGTTTGTATTAGTGGAGGGTAAACTTGTATCTGATACATATCAAAGCCTAATTATTCACTCTTAAACACATATAGAGTTCATACTCCAGATGTCAATTAACCTTTGACTCTAATTTATTTGATTAATACTGAGAGACCTTAATGGATTATGCTCCATCATCTGACACGCACACCACAGGATCTGAACATGTCGGATCAATCAGTGTGAGTGAGGAGGAGATGGAAGACTGGGGTGTTAGATCTACCTCCTTCTTGTGGTTCCCTACCCCCAAGCTCTCATTCTATATCCCAACTACTCCATCCATCACCCTCTCCTCTCCTCCCTCTTCTCCTACCTTCCCCTCCTCTCTTCACCGCACTCTTCTCCCTGCCCTCCTTCATGTACACGTCTTGGTTCAACCTGCTCCTAGCCTTACGCACCCAGACAGACTAATGGCCATCCTACCACGGTCAATAATTGCAATGTTTGTGTATGTGTGTGCATGACTGTGAACGCCTCTCTCTGCTGACAGTGGGGTTAAATATGAGGCCAAGAGGACACTGTCCTGCCATCCGAAACCTAGACATACAATGGTAAAGGACATACATACCACCAAATAGCAAGACGTGAATATCCTTCAAATGCTGACACAATTTAAACTAGAAGACTTAGGTTTGACACTTTCATTAACTGTAGCATCTTTCAAGCTGAACCATGTTCACCATAAACCTGTCTTTGAGTCTGAATGATGTAAGACAAGCCTAAAACAGCGATACAGTAAGGTTGGAGGTACAGTACACAGACGCACACCTCCCTCCACGCTCGAGGCAGAGGCCTACTGCAATAGAAGCATTTCCTGTTTCAATCCAGACTCTTTCAACTCTAAACTCTTTAAACAATAGCGAGACCATCCTGGTGCTTTTCTCCCCTCTATTCTTCTCTCACCTAAAAGAGGGCAGGCTGGTTCCCATAGGAAACCCTGGCACTGCCCCCCCCCTCCAGTTCCAGTTCTCAAGGACCCCTGAGAGACTGGCATACATCCAATTAACCCCCTTCCCCACTCCAACTCTGCTCCGCCTCTTTCCTCCACCCCCTCAGTCCCCTATTCCCTTGTTGACATCTCTGTACAGCCACCCATACTCCACCTTCAGTGTTCAGTGGCTCTACCCCTCTCTCTCTCTCCAGCCCCTCCCCCTTTCACTCCGTTCTCTTCCAGCCCCAGAGGGCTACAGCCTGGTGGTCCTCTCTGCTGTGCTCACCCCAGCCTCCGCCTGCCTGGACAGTGAGGAGACTTGGGGAGACTGGGGACACCCAGACCCACTAGCCTACATCACTGAAGTCCTCAGGGAGAGGCAGCATAGAAGGTGCTGAGGGAGCAGGGGGAAGGAGGAGGGGATAGTGTGAAAGGAGCCTTGTGGCTTGAGAGAACCAGGGAGTGCTGCTGGAGCAGCTCTGTAGAAGCACCCCAGAGAGGGGAACGCCCACACCAAGCCAAGCACACTTGAGATGTGAAGAAGCCATCTCAAGCAGATCATAATTACCATGAGCGGAAGTGGCTGGAATGGCTACAGGCCTTGATAAGGACGTGTCAGAATCTGAGTATAGACTGATGACACCTATCTTCCCCTCCCCCCTTCCATTACAAGCTCTCCCACCACACCAATGAAACTATCTGTGAAACGAATTGGCTAGGCCTAAGGCTACCTTCTACAATATGTTCCCTTGGACTTTAACTTGCCAAAACGAGGTACATGATGGTTGAATACATTTCCAAATTAACGTGAGTCCCATGCATTACTTTCTGGTCTCAAGCCATTAAAATGGAACGTGTTTGTATTTGACAGTGTGAAGCTATAGCTTCAGGGTGTTTGGCAGATGAATGGCTGGGTGAGAGATGGACTGACGGATAGAGAGAGGGAAGGAGGGAGGGAATGAAGGGCCGTGCGTGGAGGATTGAATAAGGGTCTTTAATCATCAAGTCTGACACCTCATCCCAATATGATCTGCTTCCCCTGTCTGAGCCCCTCTGCCGAAGATAGGGGTGGGGTTAGTCACACCCATTGTGTGTGCGGACTAGGTTGAGGTCGTGGGGGGGGGGGGGGGGGGGGGGGGGTACCATCTGTCCCCGCAAACAAGTTTATTCTCCTCAGTATTATGTTAATGAGCGTTGATGACCGACTACCCCTTCCCCCATCTCCAGCCTCTTTTTTTGTTTTTGGGCACACTCCCTCCCGCCCTGAGGGAGTCCGGCTTACCCCCTCAGGGGCAAGTCCACCCTTCTGTGCCTTCAGGCCTGGTTCACAGGGAGGTGCCCTAAGGAAGTGTGTGTTGGAGTCGATTATAAATGTAAGAGATCTTCTCTTAGATGTTAAGCCTCTTCCTATGTCCAGACTGTAGGCGTCAGGAAGTGCAACATATCAAGTCTCTTTGTAAACAACCCTCTGGAGGAACCCAATGCGTTCCACCCATCCTAACATCTTTCTGGAGTGTTCATGGCACAAAGGGAAAGACAGTGATCCTAATAAATGATGTGATGTCTTGTCCCTTCTTCCTAGCCCACTGATGACATCTGGTCTGGCCCATACAGACATATTTCAGCTGTTTCCATCTGCTATTAATACCCCAGCTCTGCTGAGGTAAACAGGAAACAAGACCAGGAGTCAGGGTTCCAATTCAATAGAGGGAAGGAGATGGAGGAGAGGGACACTGTGGCATAGAGGCCATGGGAGTAGCAGCCCATGGTCTCTTTGTCCTAGTACAGTTTGGAGCACACATGCAGAGCATAGAGTTTCTCTGGTGTAGACTTAAATGGTATCCTGGTAGACGTTGCTAAAGGTAAAGAATCGTCAGTGGTGGAGAGTGGGAGAAGTAAAGTAATATTATCTGGTTGGATAAGGATTACACACGCCATATTCACTTCAAGTTTACAATATGCAGCCTGGAACCAGAGATCATAAACTTAGTGATAGGTTGGAAGGAAATCTGATAAGAGGTTCATCTACTGCTCGTTTCTTGGAACAATAACGGCAAGACTAACAAAGACTAAGCTAGGCAAACATAAACACACACAACCACGTAGATAGTAGCTGCAGTCATCAGATCCACTTATATGCTATACACAAGACAAAGTATGGAAGATTACTCCGGCCAATTACATGTCCTTCTCACTTGGGTTACCTAAACATACCCCCAAAGACATGTGGTCATTGTTGTGATAGTATTTTGGATGTCTTTATGATCATACAGCAGTGCACACCAATGGCAGGGCTGCGCTGCATCACCCACGCATCCCTCATCTTTTCAACCAAGAGTACAAGATAGAAGCCCGAGGGGAGAAACCATAACAAGGTTTATAGTAAAATGATCATGCTTCATGCTATAAGAAATCTGTAGTTGTATTGAGCTATTGAGAAAATGTCTGTACACAGAGTTTTTTGTTAGGGGATTTGAGGTGAAGGGTGCAGGAGGAAGGATGCTTGGCTGGGGCGAAGAGAGCAAGCTCTGCTGTGTGAACTATGACGTACAGCAGATGACCTTTCACTCATGACCTCATGATCTGCTTTTAGACAGGAAAATAGCCAGGTCTGGCCATAGTCTCCCACTAAGTAGATTACCCTGGCAGAATAATGACTACTCTACACTACCATACCACTACACTCAAATTACTTGGGCTACTTGATTAATTGACGGAGTCAACTGGGTATTGGCCAAGGACTAGGTTTGTTGGTCAAAGTTATTAATATATTTGGGGGGTTACAAAGCAGCTGAGGCAAAGTACTTTACAGTCAGTGAACCAAATGAACCACAAACCTGCATAAATATTTGTGTACTTTCAAGACGATATCGTTGATTGGCTGTGTAGGGCAGCTCTTCAGTTAATATAACCCAGATAAGAGTGTACGTATGCAACCCCTTGAGACGTTGAGAAGCTGAGCACATATTTGTGGTCCAACCTCTCCTCTACGCTCAAACCGGAAACAAACGATCAAAACCTTGACCACCACATCACCATGCTGCAAAGTCATCTGGATGGGTTCGTAGCTTACTTATCGTAAGCCCCACCGTCACTTCACTTTCACCAGCAGTGAAGGTATTTAAAGCAACGCACACTCTGAGTAGAGTAAGCGATACTCCAAAGCTGATGCCTTCCTCTCCAGTGATGTGTTATCTTCTTGTATCTCCTCCTCCTCCTCCCCCTGGGGGAGGGGGAGGGGTCTGGTCTGTATCATCATGGTGCAGAACCAATAGGATTAGGAGACATTTCTTGGAATGATAAAGATATCAGAGCTGTCTTCATCCTAACCAATGCTTGGCCTCTCCTGCTGCCCTGGCCCAGCTGACTGACTACTAGACAGGGACCCTGGTCAAGTCTGCTCCATCATGAGAGAAACCAGCCAAGCGTCTGCTACACCTACACAACCAAGGTTCTGAACTCTATTACACAAACAGTCCACTTATCAGGCCCTTTATTATATTTCAAATGTTGACTGAGTTTCATTCCCCTTTTATCTCTATTAAGTCAATATGCACATTTTTTTCATATTCTCACCATCATATTAATCACAGCTGCATGCATGCAGGGTGACTGACAGAGATAATGAATTGAGTGTTACCCATATTGACCTTACAGGGACCGATTTTAATCTTCCCACTGAAGGGGAGTGTTATTTCCTACATCTAAAATAGAAAGTCTATCCCGATACCTACTGATAGCTGTGGAAGTGGCCGTGAAGAGGCCATGTACGATAAGGAAGCAGGCTAGAGTAGAGGCCAGGGGAGCACCACACAGCCAGACAGGGCTGCTTGTCCCAGGATAGGCTGTGAGTGGCTGGACTCTGGGGCTGGCCTGGCTCCCAGACCTCCGTAAGCCCTTTGCACAGCGGCTGGGATTCATCCTCTTAGGCCCATAAGGGAGGGGATTTGGGACTTTATTTAGTGCCATTTAGAAAAGATTACCCCTTAATTGCAGAGCAGGCGTTGAGGAAGAACTGCCACAGATGACACGACTTGTTCAGAAGCCCCACTAACAATGGAGCCCAGGAAGCACAATTTACACAAGCACCTTTTCAAAACTGTACACCGAGTTCTACTGATTGCACTCAGTGACTCCACACAATATGTAGTATCTTCCATTAGAAGAGAACATACGGTGAGACATTCTTCTCCTATTTTTAACTGGCATCCAACGAGGATCATAGGTATTTGACACCATGCACAAAGTGGAGGGCTTAAAGTCACACCAGATATCTTTGTTGAAGAACTTTGCCGTTTGTTCTAGAGTGATCTGCTATTTAAAAAGGGACAAAAGTGACCAATCCTTTCAAATGTATCCACAATGGGACGCCTCTCTCAAACTCTCCTTTGTCATTTATGTGTTCTGTGAGCGTTTAACCCTCCCTTCCTCTGTGACGCCCAAGACCTGTTAACCCCACTGCTCTCAGTAGCACAAAGGCCAGCTAGCCGAGCACAGAGCGCTTAGGTTTTACTGAGCTTAACACTGGTTGTGGTCCCGATTGTCCGGGAGAATTCCACAGTGCCGTACACAGCTGCTGCTGCAACAACCACAGGAGAGAGGGAGAGAGAAAAAGAGAGAGAAAGAGGGACGGGGCATGACTGAATGCCTTTACTGTGATTTCTGACACGACCCACAATGCCATAAGGACCCAAAGAACACCAGGTCTTTGTCATTGCAACAGTCTGTGTGTGAGTTTGTCTGTGGATGTTACCTAAAGGAAGATTCAATATAGCACAGAAGCAAGAGAGAAGTGGAGAGTAAGAGGGGTTAAGACATACTCAATTAGCCTGTTATCTTTGCCTGAAACACACACAAAAAACAATGTTTCTCTTCCCTATGGTGGTGCCTCCTATCTCATGCTGCCCACTGGGAACATGCTGTATCCAGCTGAGCCATCCAGTCTGGCTGCATGAACAGTTGGAGGTGCAGGGCATGATGTCACCAGTGAGTAACTCAAGCATCCCAACCAAAGAGGCCGGTGCGGCCTGCTTCCTAGTAACTTCAGATTGTGCTGACAGTTACAGTGACAGAGCAAAGTCCACTATGGAACCATAACAGAGAGAGAAGAAGCATGCTCTTTTCCTGATTGCTCTTTCGTTTAATATGAATGCTATCATCCTTACAGGTCTCCTATGACACAACACGGTGAAACTGAAAAAACAAACAAACAAACACAAACAAAATTAACAGGTGACCAGTTCTCAATCTTCGTAGCAAGAATGTCTTGTAGCTGGCATGGAAGGCACACACTTCTGTAAGGGGCCTTAGATGTGACCTGTACAGTAACAGAACAGCCGAATAGATGGACAGTCTAATCCAGCAGAGTGGCAAATCCAGACGACCATATCCCCACTCTCAGGGGTACTAAAGAGAGGTACATACGTCCCTTCTCATGTGTGGACAGTGAGTGGGGAGAGGAGGGGGACTGAGGGGGCTAGAGGGTGCAACATGCAACAGCTGCAAGGCTAGGAGTCTATGCCAAGGCAAACGTGTAGGTCAAGACCCTGTCCTCTATGGAGACCTATGGATTGTTGAGAGACTGTGACAGACCCAGGGAATGGCAGTATACTAGCGGTAGGCATGTAAAGCCTAATTAGTATGTCAGAATGAGAATTTAAAGGTTGACTGGCACATAGCAGAGCAGCATTTGATACATGATACCAACATAACACACAGCACATGCCTAGATAGAAAGAAGGAAGCTAAACAGAAGAATATCTGAGCTACAGACAAACATGAGGACAATGTAACTACTACAGACCTACTTTTCGAAAAACAAACTACTACAGACTTGTGTGATATCACTACTTCTTCATAGCCATAAGCCATTCCACAGTGCATTTCAGCCCAGCTAGGCCTATTGCTCAGCCTTAATAGGCTAGCAGCCTTTGCAGTCACACTCACACAGAGGCAGCAGCACCTGCTGAGCAGGCAGCACACCAGCTTTTAAATTAACACTAAGAGCTGTGTCGTTACTAGGCAACACAAGAGAGCTGAATTCCTCCATCTTCCTGGTTCCCAAGCATTGCGAGGGCTAGTTGTGTGTGTCTCTGTGGCCTCTCCTTCCCCTCAGGTCAGACCTCAACATGTTAAAACTGCAGCAGGAGTTTGCTTTCTGCCAGCGAGGATTTCTGAGCTGCTTTTACTTGCTGGATTGAGACAAAAGAGTAACATCTGGTGTTTTAACTCAGCCAATATGCAGGCTAACGACTAGGGTACTTCCCTCATTGCTGTGTTTGTGCATAGTATACATGTTAGGAGTCTGGATAGTTTCCAGTGTTGAGACTGCTCAGTAAATCCACCTGCTCTATTGTTCCGGTGTGTTTAAGCACTCCAAGAGGACAGCCAATACCAAAGGACAACCCATCATGGTCACCAGGGTAAACAGTAGCCAGGTACAAGCATGACTACCATTTCCAAGGACAAATAACATCGCACATTTACCCAACTCAATGCCATTTGGTCCAACATCCACTAAAACTCTCTCAAAGTGTTTGTATTGGACAGCTGAACCATCTGCTGTCTCCAAGAAAGTGTGTTGATAAAATAGAGGTCACATCTCAAACCACAGGCTATAGACTTTATCTATAGACTGACGTCCTGTCATATACTATAATACATCCATAGGTCTATTTCTAAACCCTAGTTTTGGGGTCCGCCACACATTTATTGGCCATATAAAAAAAGTCCAACTGCTTTCCTTCAGCAAATCCAGGAAGTCCGAGGGAAAAGGTGCATAACAAACGAATTTCCTGTCTAGATAACATAAAGGTCATCCTGCTTTCAGCCAGCTCTAGAGTGGGAGAGTGAGTTGTGGATGTTTCTACTGTCATGGTCACATTCTGAACCCACATACTGATCTATGACCGCCGTTTAACCCCAAAAGCAAACGACTGACCACAACTGACCTCTATCACTACCCTCCAATTGAAGCTGACAGGCTTCACAGATGGGCAGTTGTTGCCAATGCACAGATGGAAAGTTGTAAAATAGCAGTTTATTGAAACCCAGGGGGGAAACGCACAAAAAGAGGTATTCTATGCACCACCTGGCTACACAGACTAAACATTAGTCAGACTTGTTTACCAAGGTTGATTGCACCAATCGTTGCAGTTGAAGGTGAGGTAGACTAGGCAAGCTGTTACAACATCTATGGCATTGTGTCAGAAACATCAAGCACAATCACCATCACGGCCATCCGATCCTGGCGTGTAATTGGTTTCTCATCAGTGTGTTTCTAGGGGAGCAAGCCGACCAACTAAACGAAGGCTGAAACCTTTAGGCTAGTAACAATTACAGCTTACATCAATGCCACTTCATTCACATTTCAAAAGATGTTCCAGGGCCCAGTATGGCCACAAAAATGGATGGGTTCCATACAGCTAAATACATGAACCTCTGCTCCTGAGATTACATTTAAAAGAATGATCACCATAAATAGAAGATATAAACAGGTGAACATAGTTGACAGAGTAAGGTGCGTGTGCCCCATTAACCAGAATAATCTGACAAGTCGGGTGTGAAGAAGCTCTCAATTAGGCCTATTGCTCCAAACACAATTTGTATCAACAAATAGAGAATACAATTCTGTTTCTCCGCAGGCATTGGACTGTTTTTCTCAATTTCTAGTCTGTTTCTTCTATTCAGAGTCTGGTCCCTGTTGAGATAGGCCTTGCACTCCGTGCCAAAGGAATGCATGAGAAAACAGAGCATCCCACTGCTAAGAATCCCCTGAGACAGAGCACAACAGAAAGAGCATGAGGGTGGGTAGGGGTCTATGATGTCATTTTCTCCAGCTGTGTGAGCAGTCCCATTTCCCCTTTATCTTCCTACCCTTACCCTCGTGGGAGGAGCTGAAAAGTACCCGAATCTCTGAGATGGGTTCCACATAGGAGGAAGTGACTCACGTTACCAACAATGTTATTCGCCAGAGAGAAGAAAGGACGTCCCCGTTTTCTCTCTGGCCCTGGGATGTTTGAGCTACATAGCAGCTGCAGTGGTTTCTTAGCTGTGATTCCCTGACCCACACGCTCTCTATCTATCTGCTAAATCAGATCACAAGGCAGAATTTCTGCCATAGAGATGAGACCTATGACTCGAGTGAAAAGAGGAAGGGAGGTCAAATGGGATACAGACACATCCTTTATGCTTCTCTTTGCTTTAGCAAACTGTCAGCATTCCACCAATTCCTGAACGATCTGAACCCGTTTGGCTTCTTCTATGTAGGCCTACTCATCCAGTTTTTTTTTCCAGGCGGGAGAATTCAAAATTCAAAACCCTACACACACCTCTTTTTAACAGACTTGTGGTTCCTATTTAGGTTTGCTCATTTAGAGACGCTTTTAACCAGATGAAAAAGCAATTAGTTTAGATTGTGTAATTAAAGGCTACTTATTGGGATCCTGGCAGACAGAATACAGGCAGAACATGATCATACATGACACAAAATCTGTTTGAAAAGTTGACATGCAAATTGAATAATACATAATTATGTGTACAGCTATGGAGACCAACTGGACAGATGTTTCGACTATCCCAAAATGCGTTTCCAGAGGCAACTTCAGCTCCTTCTCTTAATACTTCACTGTAATCGATTACTGCTATTTGCCTACTTGTCCTACTTGTCACTGTTAGGAAAACATACATCTGTCAGGAAAATACTGTGTTTACATTTAGAGGTTGTGTATTGAATGTGGATGTCTCTGTAATTTGAATAACACAGGAATTCAGGCTGTATCCTACCTCTTTGAGCTGGTCGAGCTCCTGCCGCACGGACTCGTACTCGATCTCCAGATCGTCATACTGCTGCTTGAGCTGCTGCTTTTCCTCCAGCACCGCCAGCCCGTACTCCGCCGCCTGGATCTTCTCGTGTGTGGTCTCACTCAGCTCCCGGGAAAGACGCTCGATCTCGCCTCGCAGCCACTCCGGCCCTGCCTCAATAACCAGCATCGCTTCGGAATAACGGGGTTCCTCCACAGACATTTTTACCGGCGGTTAACGGTGGTTCAATCTCGGCCGACGGTGATGCAAGATGACTTCTAGGATCCAACCTTGAAGGAACGCTTAATGATTATATTCTTCTGTATTTAAACTGCATGGCTACTCTTTTGTTTCTCGTTGCCGCTTTATTTTTACTTTGATTTCCTCCGGTAGGAAAGGTAGCTATCTCTTAAATCTGCTCCATGATTGCGTTCCAGTTGTCCTTCGCCCCTCGCCGGCTGCTTGTTTGAGCGATTGGAGGACCACTCGGTTGCTGTCAGTTCGGTCAGCTGGGAAAGTTCGAAGATAATGGAAATGGTTGATGGGAAATGTAGTAACACAGTGCACACAACTAGACCTAGAGGTCTACTGCCGAAACTCGTATCCCATCATGCACTGTGCGTTTGCCTATGTGGAGCACGGAAGTGCTTTGCCTCTGATTTTCATACAAACATAAATTGTTGATCGCGGTGTGTTTCTGCTGCCATCTATCGCTTAAAGTTGAACGTAGACTGGTTACGTGATGGTACTCCGAATTCCGCCAGAGGTCGTCTATTCTCCCTTCTAGTTTCGTTCAGTCCTTCACCTATTCGGTTCACAGTCCTCTACGTTACGTCAAAATGGCTTCAACTATGTCGTGGAGAATGTATCTGCTCATTCATACAGTAATATTGTCTTGGTATGTGTTTACCCTATCTGCGAATTGTTCATTAAAGAACACAGAGAAACACCCCGGTGCAAAATCATACGGTGGACGGTGGAAATATCTGACATTTCTTAATCTGGTAAGATATATAATATGACCCGCGTTAGCATATAGCACCCGTTAGCTAGTCTTAGGATAGCAGGCGACTCACCCTAAACAACTTGCTATGAATGTTTTCGCGATGCACTGCAAACATCGCTAGTCATTGAATAAAGCTTAAATATGGGCACAATGCAGCATGTTTATAATGTCTTGTTAACTGTGTTTCACGTTTTGCCACTACCTAGGTGATGCAGACTGTGTTCTTCGGGTTATGTGTCTTGATTGATCTGTTCCACCTTATACTACCAGCGAGAAGTTTGAATGGTGGTCTTGCTGCCCTCTTAGTAAAATTGCGGGACATCATATTCACTGTTTTAGCTTTTCCTGTTGGGACAGTAAGTTTGAACATTTACTCTTCATCGCTACTCACAGTTGACATGAACCCTGTTATGAGTCAATCTTAGTAACTACTTTCACCCTAACTGTTTTTATCTGTCAACAGTTTGTGTTTGCATCTTTTTGGTCACTCTATACATATGATAGAGAGCTGGTATACCCCAAATACCTGGATGATATCATTCCTGTATGGCTTAACCATGCCATGGTAAGTGTCTTACAGTGTTTGAACTTTAGACTTGATCATCCCAACGGCTTCAGTAAAAGATAACACTGCATTCATTCTTTTTTGAACAACACGTGAATGCTTCTAAAAAGGTCACAAGACAGTAATTCCAAGAAAGTTGAATAGTTCCAGTCAAGGTTGTGTGTGTGCATGTGTTACTGTGTGTGCAATACACAATAAAACATAAAGCTGTTTTAGACTAGGTTTCCCAAAGTTGCCTAGATTTTTGCCTTTATCACAGACCAACTGTCAATGATCTGAATTACATCACTTTTATCACACACCCTTCACAAATATTGTCATATTTTTCTAATGAGTTTGCAATGTACATACTTGCTAATAATAGTTATATATTATTCTAGTGATCTCATTTGCTTGTTTCTTACATTCTCCTATGTTCTTTGTCTTGTCTTTGTGGTTGCAGCACACTGTTATTGTGCCCTTGGTATTGATACAGATGTATATCCAACATCACAAATACACCAGCCGGTTCAGAGGAATACTAGGCCTGGCCCTCTTTGCTGCCCTCTATCTGGCATGGTAAGATTGCCTTGAATGAACCCACACTATAACACTGACGGTTTAACTACAGCTGGCCCTGTGCATGTATTTCTTATTGAATGATGGCCCTTTGCTGCTTCTTTCTCAGGGTCCTGTGGGTGCACCACGCAGCAGGGATCTGGGTGTACCCCATCATGGCTCAGCTCAGCCCAGTGGGCCTGGTCCTGTTCCTGGGGGCTGCATGCGTCTCCATGGCACCCCTCTACCTACTGGGGGAGTATTTAAACTGCAAGATATGGGGCAGCACCGGAGGGACTGCTCTTAAACATGGTAAAATACAACCTTTTTGCATCTCTGATTCTCCCTGTATTGGGTTCTTTAATGCTTTCCTGCTTCACCTTGGGTGTGTGGGTCTCTGTCACTACACCCTCCCTGTGTTTGATTTGAGGGAGAAGTGCTGGAGTTTAACACTGGAGTTTTAATATGTTTGTCATTTCACCCTTTGATCAACCGGACTGTACCCTTTCTCCCTCCTATTTCACTCCGGAAGGTTCTCAGAAGAAAAAGAGGAAGTGAGGGATTTTTGGCATGTGAGCTGAGCGCCCCAGATGGGACCAGAGAGGCGTATAAGTGTCACATGGACAGATGGGGGTGAGGAGAAGAAAAGACAGGGTCCAGCACTGATGCCCCCACCAGGATCCAATGGTGGAGAATCTCAGGTCTCAGCCAGCAGACCCTGGTGCTTCCATGGCAAGACACTATATAGAACTGTGCTTTGTGAGAGTAAACATTATGTGTGATCAACTTTTATTGTTTTAGGTCATTTTCTTATCAGAAGGTTTGCCGCATCTTCATTGGAGAAAATTTGGACTGAAACAGTTACAGCAATTCAATTTTCGTAATCTTTATGCTGTTTAAACTTGTACTGTCGTTTTAGTTAAAGGGACCATCACGTTTGTTTTCTTTGCTTTTCTACCTATATTTAATGAATAACCCTAACTTTGAAATCACTTACATGTCACTCTGTTAATTAGTATAACAATTTTATTTTGTCACTTGTAGAAATTATATTGACGATGTGAAATGAATTATATGTAATGAGACTGTGATAATATTTCCATGTCTCCTATTATTGACTGTGTTACCATAGAAGGGCCTGGGGGGGAGGTATTTGGCCAACTGTGCTCAGAAAGCAATGCTGTCAAGGGGATTATAATGTCAGAGAAGGATTCGTCAGCTGCTTGTTAGCTCTCCATCCAATTTAGTCATTGACCAAATAGAGCAGGTTACCATGGCTGATAGTTATTATCTATCTTAAACAAACTACATTTAATATTGTTTTACAATACTGGCTGTGACACAGAAATATCGAAATGTACTTCATTGGATTTGAACACAGTTTAGAATAAGGTCAGGCATTACGGTGATAGTGTGATTTCACTGCAAGGTGTGGTACCTCCTAAGTGCTTGTCTCTGGCTTCTACTTAGCAGGGCGGATGTCCCACTCTGAGCTCACTCTCTCCAGGTAATCTTGTTTCTGTCGGATCGGAAAGCATTGAGGAATCAAGAAGACTCTAAGACACCTGAAGATGCACTCCTGTAAATTAGATAAAGTGCCTTATTGCCAAATGACTGTCTAGAGAAGTATGTCAGGCTTGACCAGGTATCAACTACAATCACAAGTAAATAAATCTGAATACAAAAAGTAAATAACCAATTCTCTGAATATATTTACCGTCAGTGATCAACTGAGAATCATTGAGGAAGAGACCATTAATACACTGGAAACAACTCAGCATTTATACATATTAAATATGCATGTTGAAAACAGTCAGTTTAGTTAATCTGGTAGTTTTAAAATGTCAGGATTGTTGAACATTCTCAACATACCTACCTACATCATGAGCACAGCCCAAATCAGCTGTCACATGCTCTAGGTCAGACCAGTCAGGTCCCAACTGGAAAATGCAGTTATATAGTTATATCCTTGTCAGGACCTGCCCCTTTCTTCTTGAGGACAGATAGTACCTAAACCAATACAATGTATACAATGGAACATTCATTGCCATTATATCAAAGCTCTTGGTTGATGTAATTAATTTTGTACTGTGATTGAAACGGTGGTGAATTACACTTTATCTTCAAGTGACCTAGAGCCAGTATTGAAGACAGGAAATATTCTCAGAGTCTCAGAATTTCAATTCAGTGTTTTTTTTTGCCGCTAATGTTGCCCCCCCCACCCCCACCCCAGAGAGTATTTATGTGGTAATAAGATTAGTACTTTAATCCGGGAGGAGTCAGAAATAACCCTTCTACTTCACCCCCCTGAGCTACATGTAGAACACACCTGGAGGCTGGCTAACATTGCTCTGAGCATCAGACCGAGCTACTTACACCTCGAAGGGGGTCCCTCCAGACCCCCTCCATGAAGATCAGCACCCTGCTCTTTCATGTCGAAGGATAAAATGCCACAAACCAGTGAGAGAGCTGAAAGTCCAAGGAGTGTAGATGATACAGCGAATTATGTGGCTGCTGCACCCCAGCCACCAGAGATAATCTGAAGTCGATTAAATCAAGTGAGGCCATGGTGGGGGCTTGTCTGCTAAGCCTGACAGAGAAGAAGAGGACGCGAGACGAGATTGGTGATGGCTTGTGGAGCCGTTTTTTGGTCTGAAGATGCTGACCTCACTAGTTCTGCAAGTTTGCCATCACAGGTAAATGCATTTCACATTGAAACTACTGGATTCCTAACTTGTAAATATATCTCACAGATGAATGTGGATTCTGTGTCATGTAGGGATGAGTAAAGCAGTTGTACATACAGCAGAACTGAACACTAACATTGATTATGAGGAGTGAATTATGGTTTCTGCAAGTGTTACAATAATCTTTGAATTAGATGTTAAAGTTGGAGAAATAATGTTTGTCTTGTACAATGCATTCTCCAATTTAACACATACTTTGTCTGTTTTAAGACCCTGTCATGACAGTGGATGTAAGCCTGAGTGAGCCATCACACTACAGTCCACCAGCAGACAGGAAGTGGAGTCGTCACCCTTCATGGATTTTTGTAAGAATTATAACGGGCTGGGAGGTTGCATTGTTCTCAGTACTGTACATAATGTTCATCCATGTTCTGTGGATGCCACGTATGTTCATTGCTTAAGTTTATGCAATGAAATGGCCTTTATCAATGTACTCAATCAAAAATGTTATGCTTTTAAGTCTGGTTTATGAGAGTGGACCTATATAAATACTCACTGAGTAAAATTAACACGTCTGGGGTTAAATGAACACTTATTGTGTATGCTGTTATTATGAGATTGCATTAGGTGGCTTCATTATTAAAGTTCAGACTAGTGATTTAGGAGGTAAGTAAGGTAGGTACGGTTTCTATTTATACTGGAACTGTTAAGTCTGGTGAGAAGAGCCAGATTAAGCTTAAATATCTGTTAGTGGCACCAACTCTGTTAAACTCCTAAGGTAAGCTGCATGGTGCAATGTAACAGGGTCACATAATAGTTCATTTGGGGAGAAACCAGTGTCATCGTAAGTGATTTATCCATATATTGGATTTCATTCTCTGTCCTCCCCAACCACCTGGTTTGTAGTCAGAAGACCCCGGGCCAAGTACACAGTGGTGGGGGAGACAATACGTTATGTCATCCCTGGGCACATGCAGTGCACCTATGGGTGTGGAGGCCAGGCCTGCAAGTATGATGACCCTTCTTACTGGAGTGAAGACAAGCAGGCTATCAGAGGACTCTATTCATCATGGTAAGACAGCAACTACTCACTGCTTTTCAGTTCCAGAAGACTGTTTTTCATTCATATTGAAATGTTTTTCTTTCATTTTAGGGTCACCGATAACATACTTGCAACGGCCAGACCCTCGACCGAAACCATTGAAAAGTACGACATCATCAACCAGTTTAGAAGGTATAGTAACATTCCAACTGAGGACATCATGAGAGTGCTACTGTATATCAATGGGCTACTGTATCTGTAGAATGAGATCTGTATGTGTTCGTGTGTCCAGGTGTGGAGTTAAAACAGTGATAAACCTGCAGAGGCCTGGTGAGCATGCCAGCTGTGGAAACCCTCTGGAGCCTGAGAGCGGCTTCAGCTACCGACCTGAAACCTTCATGGAGAAAGGCAGTACGAGTAACACCTTTCATCTACTCAAAGGGATACTGAGCGGGAACACTAATGTAGAGTTGAAATCCAGGTTGCAAGACAGGGTAACAGATAACAACATCTGCAGGAGCCTGGTTTGTTTAATCCATGTAGACAGAATGTTCATAGCATGCAGACTGCCACGTACCGCATGGATTCCTAAACCACTGTTGCTTTTCAGTATATTTCTACAACTTTGGCTGGCACGACTATGGAGTGACATCACTAACGACAATCCTGGATATGGTAAAGGTCATGGCCTTCGCAGTACAGGAGGGCAAGATGGCCATCCACTGTCACGCTGGTCTGGGGAGAACAGGTAGAGGACAACTTGGATGAGTATTCAGTCCATTTATAAACACTTGATAACAAATCTGAAAACAGTTATGAATATTCTATATCAGTGATAGTGTCTCTTTTCATTGTCCCCAAGGTGTGTTGATAGCATGTTTCCTGGTCTATGCTACTAGAATGTCAGCTGACCAGGCCATCATATATGTGCGTGCCAAGCGTCCCAACTCTATTCAGACCCGGGGGCAGCTCCAGTGCGTGAGGGAGTTTGCCAAATTCCTGGTCCCCCTCATGAGTGTGTTCTCCTGTGCAAAGCCACTGGCTGACCCGGTCAACCTGTCCGAGTACCTGACCCGTCAGAGACACATGCTGCATGGCTACGAGCGCCGTCAACTCAGATATCTGCCCAAGATCATTGAGCTGGTTTGCAGGCTGCTGCTGGACATTGCTGAGAACCGGCAGGTCATAGAAGAAGACATCCTGGAGGTTCCTGACATCACTGCTGAGATGGAGAGGAACATTCATGACCTAGGAAATGACTTTAAGTTTGGGGGAGGTGCTCCCCGTCTACCAGGCGCTCCCACCCTGCCAAGACATGCCAACGAGCCACCAATCTTTTATCACCGCAAGAGTCTGAGCTACAGTGACACGGACCTGCGGCGGCTGGGCTCTGAGCTCAACCTGCTGGCCAACTCTCATACCTTCCTCTCCCATAACAATTTGCCTGTGGCCTGCAGTGCTTCTGAAGGAAACCCGCCTGAACCTAAGACCAGGACTCGTGGCCAATCCACCACCAGTTGCAGCTCTGCCAGGTCCCTCTGGGAACAGAAGAATATCTTGACCCAAGTAGACTCCCCACTCCTAATGAAGGTGAAGCAGAAAGCTTTACAACGAAGTGAGTCCGTGGGCGACCCACTAAAGACCAACAAGAGTGGAAACTTTTTAACCAGGTGGAAAACAGAGCAGAGAAAGGAATTGACAAACAAGGTAGAGCAGCCTCAAGCCAAAATGGAGGAAGAGGAGAAGTCGGAGGTGCCCTTCATTACTATCCAGACAGAGCTGTCTCTAGAGGCTAGGAGGCTGCTGGTGGCCCAGGCCCTGGCTGTGGACCTGGAGAAGGATGGGGAAGCTGAGCACAAATACAGGGTCTCTGTTTGGAAGGTAATACCACTGTCACAAAAGCATCCATACATAAATTCATCATCATGACGCACATATCTGCCATCTATTTGTAAAATTGAGGAAAGGAAATACGACATGCAGAAGTCCTACTTGGTTTTATACATAGTATTGGCTCGTGTGTGTTGGGGTGTGTGTGTGCAGGAAGAGTTGAACCTGCAAGGGGCATGGGAGAGGCTGTACATGGAGCGAGATCCCTTTGTTCTCACTGGGCTCATGTGGGCATGGCTTGAACAGCTTCGAGAGCCAGTCATCTCCACCACAGCTGTCCACAGTCTGGACACAAACAACTCAAACCCTCAAACTGTCCTGGACACTCTGGACCAGGTCAGCACCCTCTGTGCCCAAATCTGCCTCTTACTCTGGCTATCAAGCTCAGCTTGAACCAGTGTTACAGCTTAATGTTGTCATCTCGTGTTTGTAAGTGCTTTAGAAGGAGGATAATAATGTCATTAGTCTGACAACAATTTGAAGGATTGTCTTTGGGCTGTTTCAAATCCTCCAGGGCCCCAAGCTGTCCTTACTGTGCATCTTAAACTGTATGGCTCAAATCCTCATCATCCCTGAGGAAGTGGAGGCTGCTTTTCTTGAGCGCACCATCAAGGCTTTCACACAGGTGACGGACACAAGAACACACACTTTCAAATACATTGATTTATTGTATTTATGGTCATATTTAGTTCTAAAAAGTATAATAGTAGCCCTTATGTGAAGTATGTTATTGATTCCAAATGTGCTGTTTGTCCCTCTGTAGTTGGAGAAGAGCTCAGAGGAGGGGGAGGAGGTGTACAAGACCACGACAGAGATCCTCAGGTTGGTTCTCCATGACAAGAGGCTGACTGCCATGCAGGAGGAAGCCATGCAGGAAATGTCTGTCTACTCTGACTAAGAGCCTGCCTAAATGGCTCACCATGTTCTAGACAGAACACTGCCATCTACAATGTGCCTTCCTGTCAAGTTATTAATGATGTTATGTTGTCATTGAGAGCAGTGTGAAGAACAGAGGACCCACAGATGACTCTATATGTTTCATTGTTTTACCTCAGTGTTGTAATAAGGTAACATCCCAAGACTTGCATACGTTTTGGATGGTCAAGCATGCATGTGCAGCATTATACAAGCCTTATACTCTTTGGTATTAATGTGTACTGTACTAAAATACCTCAGCTACAAACCAACATGTTGTTATTAAGTACTCTCCAAAGAATATGAATATAATTAAACCAAACAATGATTTCATCGTAGTAACAGTCTTCAGTATACAGGAATACAAACCCAAATATCGCAAAGCCCTCCAAATTACAGTTGTATATTCTGTCACACTAAAGTAATGAAATGTGTGAAGTCCATTTGTAATACAGATGTAATTATTTGCCATAAAGAATTAAGTGGTCGCACTTAAGGAAGCACATCATGAAGGATGGTGGAGATCAGCTGTTGAATGAGTAGGCTTTCAGGACATCTTTTCCATCCACTGCCTCAGTAGAGGCAACAATGCTGGAGTAGTCACACACTACTCTAGTGAACCCTCTGTCGACCAGAAAATACACCGCAGACGATTGAAGATGATCATTGAATGCCCATAGATGAAGCTGGAAGTGTGTTTCTGATGTGTTCCATTGTTGCTCTGTACCTGGACATGGAGTGTGAGCCTCCCAGGAGGTGGTATCGACTATCCAGAGTAAGTCCTTTATTGCTGTCGCTCCTCCATGTCAGCACTCTCAAGGACAGGTCCCGGGATGCAGTGACCACATGGAAACTATCCTGAAAGACAATCCTCACCAGTGAGATCAAACCTACATGTCTGAGAGCTAATGCATATGGGACACAGCAGTAGATGTAGAGGACCAAAAGTTCAAATAAATACATAAATAAAAACAACCGTACTAAACAAATGGATGTGATGGGTTTTGTATGGTCTGAGAAGCTGGCGAGCAGAGCTCCTGTCAGAGAGTAGACCCTCAGGACCTTATCTGCAACTACCACCAGAGTGCTGCCCTTGGCTTCCATGAGTACGTTTGCGGAGGCGTTTAGCCCCATGTCAAATGACACCACCTGCTGGACTGAAAGAAGAACCATCACTTTGACAGGCCAAATCATTAGGGAAGGCATGCACATTAGTAATGACATCTGATCACATTAACATTCAGTGAATGACTTGAAATCCAGAACTACCCTGAATTTCAGACTTGTATTTGCTTTTCTTCATGCTAATATCAAACATGGTGAGGGTCGTGTTGGGCAAGTTGTCTGTGTTATGGATGGTGGCCAGTCTGGCAGGCTGTGAGGGGATGAAGGCAGCAGCACAGCAGCCTGGGACAGCCAAGCACTGGCTCTCAGGCTCCTCCTCCTCAGTGGGAGTCACCAAACTCTGACTGAAGATCACCTTATAATGACATCAAAGCATGGATAACAAATACATTTACTAGGATTGGCATTTTTACATTAAGGCTGATTAGTCATCCTTCCACTAAGTATAAACATCAAGATCAACCTTTGGACTCAAATCATTGTTCTCGTTTGTTCCTGCCAATGTCCATTTCTTGTCTGGTGACGCCTGAAGCAGATTGACCTTGAATGTGTCACACACCACAAGACTGGACAGCTTGGACAATGATGGACTACTAAGAGTATGTAAAGCTCCTTGACTGGTCCCCACCTGAAGATAAAACATGTTTTGGGTGATTTTGCGGTTATTTTATGTGCTGTTTAATATGTTGCTTTCAGTTAACCAGATACTAGAACATGACCAATTGACTCACTGAGACATATGAGGTGTTGTCTATAGTGTACAGTAGTAATGTACAATGTGGGGATTCAGACGAGTAGGAAGCCAATTCCTGACCAGTCTGCCCCTGCCAGGCTTTGATGACTCCTGTGGAGTCCGTTGTGATGATCACTCCATGACAAACATCCACAACAAGGCTTGTTATAGGACTCTGCACAGGGCTGCACCATAACTGCTCTCCCTGGAATGGTAGAAAGAATGCTTAAAAGGTAGAGTGATAAATTACTATACAATGTCAATACAACCCCACACCCTTTCTAAAATACACATACATAATCACCGGAAACAAATAAGTATATAAAAGGAACACCTTTTGGACATCCCAAGCCCGGACTGTACCATCAGAGGAGGCACTGCAGACCGTGGGGGTGCAACTATAGAAGTCAAACAGCTGAGGACTGTTGCTTTTAAGATAATCTAGCCCCACCACTCTGCCTGGAAAACAAACGAATGTCACAGGACACATACATTTATAAACGGTAGGGTATTTATTTCGCTAAAACTGTATCAGAGAAAGCGCGTATGAGTCAATCTGTAGCCTACCTGAGTGACCTCGAAGGCTTTTGCAGCAGTAGTCTCCACTGGACCTGCCCCGTGTCATCTTCATCTCCAGGTGAGAGCGACGCAGGTAGTACGCCTTCCATTGCTTTTTACCATGTCCTGCCCCGACCACTGAGATATTGCAGAAACCCCACCGTTGGAGACACATCTCCCTAAAATGAAGCGTAAAATGTACAGCCTATTTATCTTAATGTTACCTATACGCTATTCATCTTCATCACAATGAGATAATATGAACGATAGTCAGCTAACTTTAATGATGTGCTTCTACGACAGAATGTGGGCCAAAACTTACCGCCACAACCAAGGAGTATCTGCTGCCTCATGCCACTGCTAAATATAATAAACCCCAAATAATTTAACAGTAGGCTGAAACCTCAGTGAATGCAGGTGTGTGAAATCACCTATGCTACTTCCGCAAGTGTCGAACATCCGATATTTACCTTACAGACACTTGATGTATTGATCAAATCAGCGTCTTGAAGAAACGAAAAAATCTGAATAAGGCAATCATTCGTTAAATACTGGCTGTAGTTCATGTTCTATCAGGGTTCGATGGACAGACCACAGAACAACAAACACAATTTTGTTGTTACTTTTTCGATCAACTACGGACCGTCTTGAAGGACAAAACTCCTCACGAAAATAATTTTTGTCCATCGCAGATGGAAACTGACTTTGCCTATGTTTTAGTATGTTTGTTTATTACATTACGTTTGTTTTTTTTGCGCTGGATTTCTGGAACATTTGTCCATATGACCCCGTGAACGATTAATTCGTTCGAAAGACAATGTACTGCATCACTCAAAATGCCTCTGTAGATGGCACTATTATAAAAGGTATGAGTTGTGTCTCTCCGTTAAATGCACCGACATAGTCTGCGCTTTTACGCATGCAGGTTCTCCCGGCTCCTTGATTAGACCAGAGCATCTTGAAATTAGAGAATAAACATCCATTATATTCTAAAATATTGACCACATTTATGATGTGTGTCTGTGTCTTTTACAATAAGAGATGGTTGTTACTGGCACTGATAAAACAAGTCATTAAAACAGGTGCATTAATTTCCCACAATTTGAGTATCAGTAGGATTCTGTGGGATTCCTGAGAAGGGCCCCATGTGCTCTGAACACGCCCCTGATAGATGATCCAGATATATAGCCTAGATCTGCGGGTTGTTGAGAAACTGTGAGAAAGAGATAATTACGGCTCAACAAGAGCTCATCTCTTGTGTTACCTGTGACACCCTCGCAATGACAAGTCGGCACAGCAAAGGAGCTACGTAAGGGGAGTTTAAGGATATCGTAGCTATAACTGAAATAATTGTATCTGATTTGGATATACTTGTACAATACTTACGTGGAGATACACTGGAGTTCCCTTAGCCAGGAGTAGGCTCACACAATCGGAAAATACATATTTATCACTTTCTCTACTTGCTGTATGAAACTGAGAGTAGAGACACCATGAGTCGAAGAACACGGCGTTGGATTTTTCGGGTTTTACTTTGCCTTGGGATTGTGTATTTAAAAATTGGGTAAGTAGCCTAATAATGAAATATTATTATGTTATTGACACTAAATTGTGGTTTGAGAAAAATACGCACGACGCCGAATCCTCATGCATGTATTTATGTACGATGTTGGTAAGTTTTTAAAACTTATTTTAACAGCGAAGGTTTACTGTTGACACAACCGACGTTGGTTCATTTATATTTATTGATGAGTTGTAAATTTGGCCATCATGATAGCCTATTATAGACTACATAGAATTGTTAAATGGATCCACTTAAAATGTATATATGCACTTAATGTGAATATTCTTTGGTTATATATATATATAAATGTGTGTATATACTCATGTAAAAATACCCGAACTCCCGTTTGCAATTGAACTTTATTTTCGCAATTGGGGAGCAATTGAGTTCGCATTTGGACGTTTTCCTTCCTCTAAATTTACCCCAAAAATGTTGAATTTAAATGAAGCAAATCAACACTCCTGTTTTTTCACTATTCTTCCTTCACAGCGGTTTTTCATCTGTGGTGGCTTTAGGAGCTAGTATAATCTGTAACAAGATTCCCGGTTTGGCTCCTCGGCAACGGATTATTTGCCAGAGTCGCCCCGATGCCATTATCGTCATCGGAGAGGGAGCCCAAATGGGCATCAACGAGTGTCAATTTCAGTTTAAAAACGGTCGTTGGAACTGTTCTGCACTTGGAGAAAGGACAGTCTTCGGAAAAGAGTTGAAAGTGGGTATGTTACCTATCATTTTAAGAAATTTGTATCAATCATTTGTTATTTAGTTCCTCACATATCCCAAGATAACCGGATAAATTGCCTGTCTCGACGTTGTGCCTAATGTAAGGTCATCTAGGCAAACCTGCTCAAATGAAATTTTATGTGGTGCGTGGCCTTAAAGCCATAGATTAATTCCCACAACACATATGTAATACATTTCACTGTTTGAAGGATCCATTGAAAAGTTTGAGGTAGTGTCATTTAACACAGGCCTTGTCTTTCTACCAAGTGCGGTTCTGGACACTTCTGGGTAGCCTATTTGAAGCCAGCACTGTAACAAAGCTCTTGTGAACATTGGCAGCCTCTCTATTCAGCCTTGCACAGTCTCAGGAGACGCATTCACTGGCCTTTATCCCCTTCTAATGTTGGGTGCTGTGGCTCTCACTGTAAGGATGGCAATCTTACCACGGGTATAAATTACTTGGAGAAAAACATCTTGGAAAAATTAAGATTCCTAATAAGATCTTTTAAATTGCATGAACAAGGGGATATAAGTTCAGATCCTTAGCATAGATGGATGCTGACTTGGCATGGGTCATGGATGGCCCACAGTTTCTTCAAAGTATATTACTCAGTGGCATCATCGTAGAGGCTTACTAAGAACACCAGGAGTTCCCAAAATATTTAGGAGACATGGGTCTTTCTGCCATTTCAAGTCTATTACATAATTCAGTTGTGGTTACACGCAGGGAAGATGGAAACCAAAGTACTGTTATTCAAAAATATGAATGTTTATGGCTACATGTAAACACGAGTTTGTTAAGTGTTTGGCTCTGTTTGATGCACCTCTGCTGGGGTGAGGGAGATCATCTTCTGCTGCTCTAGTAGAGCGGTGGTCTTTCGCAATATGTTGCACTATGAATAAGGGGTAAAGGGGACATTGAGGAGTCTGGCTTGGACAACCATGCCAAATAGATTGGTTTCACTGATCAGATTAGAAATAAAGCAGAGTGGTCAGAAACGAATGCCATTGTTGCTGTGTAGCTGGAGTGGCTTGCAGCTTGCAAACTTGGGGGACAAACGGTCCAAAATGGGTGTTTTAGTCATCACAAAGTGCATCCTGTTTTTGACATCCTTTTGAATATTAGTCATTGGAAAGAACAGATGGTTTTTTTTCTGGCAATTGTGATTGCCATTTCATTTATCCTGTTGTATGTCTTATTTGGAAGTTTGTTCTTCAGAGATAAAGAAGAGGTACGAGAAAGGTCTTTTTTGGTAGTCACAATAAAAAAGTAATTTCTAGTTTGTTTGTTGGTACATGTTGTCGGTACATGTTGTTGGTACATGTTGTTGGTACATGTTGGTTGGGATTCCACTGGATCCCTGTTTCCAGGTATTAAAGATTTAATAATAATTTGCTTTTATCCAAAGTACCTAAACTCTGGGGGAAAAGTGAGCAGTCAGGACTGACTGACTCTGTGCCGACACACCTTCTTTTTTGGCTCCGAGCCCATCGACTCTATAAAAACGTCTACACAACTGATGCATTAATGTGAGGTTTTTTTCAATGGCGAGGACATATCTCCAAGATGTTTATCAAAAACAAGGCAGATCCTCATAGAGAATTTGGGTTGGGGAGGAAGTACAGTGGTAGATAGGTTTGGTTGAATCAAATTATACAAGAGGAGTGTGTTTACAGGGAAATGATGGATCTAGTCATCAATTGCTTGTTGTTTATTTAGAGGGCATGCAGATAGGCCAACTGCATGATTTTGTTTCTATGAATATGCAGTTCATTCCTCAACACTCTTGTCTCTTACTATAAGACTATTTCGAATGCCTTTTTGTTATGACTCAAGAATTTGGCAAAAGATGTTCCCTATAAATCATGAAAGGTTAACTTTTAATTATTTGCCAATAAATCAAACACTCTGGTGTGTGTAAATGATTTGTAAGCTGGACTTGAGATAGCTAACGCCTCCATTGAGATCAGTGATGTTAACTCCCTATGAGATTAGAACCTCTGTACCAGCCTGTGATGAGATCAATAACTCTTCCTTCCCTACAGCCCTCTTATTCATCCTGCTATGTTGACTATACTGTGGAGAGATATTGTAGTTCAGAGGCAGGACAGTTTCCAGGTCCCTTTCCAGAACACTGCAGCCTTGAGTGATCTGTCAGTAAGACTCTGATGTAAGCTTCCACCCTGTTAATATTAAACTTCTATCTGGGTAAATATTCAGATTCACTTCCTATTGTTTCTCTACCCTTACTCATCTGGTGATATTCAGTTAATTCAAGCCTTTCAGTATGAGATCAACTTGAAGACCTCACAGAGTTCTCCAAACTCCAAACGTCTGTCTTACTAAGCAGGAACACAATCAGACTCTCAGCCAACATCATGTGAATATCTACAAATACAAACCAAACAGTAACATCAAATTTAGTGGAGATATTTGCTACCCTGGAAGCTAATAAATACATTCCACATCTAAGTCTACTTTGCTTGCGTTCTTCCCCAGGCAGTAAAGAGGCTGCATTCACCTATGCCATCATCGCGGCCGGGGTTGCCCATGCCATCACAGCGGCGTGCACGCAGGGTAACCTGAGCGACTGCAGCTGTGACAAGGAGAAACAGGGCTTCTACAGTAAGGGCCAGGGCTGGAAGTGGGGCGGCTGCTCGGCAGACATCAGCTACGGCCTGGGCTTCTCCAAAGTCTTTGTCGATGCCCGCGAGGTCAAGCAGAGTGCCAGGACGCTCATGAACCTGCACAACAACGAAGTCGGACGCAAGGTACGTGACAGCCGCTTGTCTGGGAACCAAAACGTTCTAGGTTCATAAACAGACTGGAAGAAAACCCCACGATAGGGCCAGTCAAACTTTGTAGCTGTACCTGAAGTAAAGCAGGGCCAGTGAAGTACGTAACTATGGGAGTGTGGAGCCCAGACTTTGTGTTAATGACATGGATTAAGGAATGTAAGGTAGGGCTCAGTAACTATGGCTGTTGTGATTTGTAATCTCCACCATGCTCTGGGACAACTGAGGCTGCCAGGGATGTGGGCACTGAGGCCAAGCTTAAACAGGCTGGGTCATAAAGAGGAGCTCTTAGGGGAAGTGGCAGGGTTTGATTACAACCCAGATCCCAAGGCTAAACACAGATTGACACAGTGCAAGAAAGCAGTATCTTGGTCCTGTATGCTGGTTTCTGTTGGACCTGAACCCTGTTTCCCTATAATCACGAGCATGTGTCATGGTGTCATTCATCAGGTTCGGCAAGAAAATGTAGAAAATTTCTACTGCTAATGTTGATATGTGATTTCAGTTTCTCTTATGGATCAACATATTGTATGATTTAATCTAAGATTGCGGATAGCTTTTGGCTTGTGGATGTCCCCTGAAAAAGCAGAAATATATAGAGACTCGTTCACATTGTCAGGTGACGGTTCCTGTGTGTCCATGGCTGCGGAACATTGCAAAGAGACTCAGAGACTCCAACCAGTCTGGAAGTCAAAGAATGAGCAGAATAATTTGCCAAACAGTCAGGGCGAGGCTCCGCTCTACCACACTGGAGTTACTGAAGAGGAAAGAAGCACCTCACAAGTCATTTCTGCTTCTCTCTCTCTCTCTCATACACACACACTCTTTCTCTCTCTCCCTCTTTGCCACAGAGACCTGATTCACACCGCCAACACGTACCCAGACAGACTGAATAGACTGCTCTCACACATTGTGTGCAGCAGTTCACTGCTGTCTTTCTGTGTGGGGCCTGAATTCACATTTGCTTATCTGGACAGCTAAATTGCCTCTCAGTAAACCGACTACACTCGTGGATTCAGACTATCAGTGGTTTTCCTTTTTTCCCTTCTCTCTGGTAATAAATGGCCTCTCTGTTTTGATAGTTCTCCCCCTCCTTTATTTATGCTAATCAAAGCAGTGACACTGAGCAGGAGCGCGGTTCACAGCTACCAGGTCGAATACGAGCAGACAAAGGCTGTCACAAGTGTTGGTCACAGAACCACTGATGGATTAGGGACTGGGGAGCCAAGGAGCGGATGAGACAGAGGGCTAACAAACATGTTTTCGCAGCTCTCGCTGGCCCTTTCTGAGTAACACAAGTTGACTTGTTTGCGGATCAAGTCGCATCAATGTGCAGATTTTCGTCATCCTATATGTGTTGTCTTGGGACATAAAGAGAAAAAGAACTTCCTGAAAAAGAGTTAGTGATGTTTGACAAAAATGAAAGCAGATTTGTCGTGTTTTTTTTATTTCCCTTGAAAGACACTTCTGGTTGTCATCAGTACAGGATCCAGTAATCCCAGTCACTCAGCACGTGGTGTAGTCACTGCCTTTTTTGTTTGTGTGTGGTGATCACACACAAGGAGCCTGCAATCTGATACAGAAGTTTGGCTTCTGTACATACCACAACGCTATGGTAGAGTTGGGTTCTCCCCAACACTGTAATTTAGCTCTCCAGTGTGTATTTGACATGAAGTGAGAATAATCATAAAAGTTTTACTTTGTTAGGTTGTGTCCTTTTGATTTGCAACCTTGTTTTACAGAAATGTTACACAGACGTACACTCAACACTTTGTTTGGAACAGTTGTTTGTGTCATTGTAGCTTTGAGTCTAACCTGTGTTGGTGGTTTGTATTCTAGATCCTGGAGAAGAACATGCGTCTGGAATGCAAGTGTCACGGTGTTTCAGGCTCCTGCACCACCAAAACCTGCTGGACTACACTTCCCAAGTTCCGCGAGCTTGGCTACATTCTCAAAGAAAAGTATGCCCATGCAGTGCATGTGGAATCAGTCAAAGCCAGCCGCAACAAGCGGCCTAAATTCCTCAAAATCAAAAAGCCCCACTCCTACCGGAAACCCATGGATACGGACCTGGTGTACATAGACAGGTCTCCCAACTACTGTGAGGCGGACACTGTGACAGGAAGTATGGGGACGCAGGGTCGGGTGTGTAACAAGACAATGATGCAGCAGATCAGTGGCTGTGACCTGATGTGCTGCGGCCGGGGCTACAACACACACCAGTACTCCCGCGTGTGGCAGTGCAACTGCAAGTTCCTTTGGTGCTGCTACGTCAAGTGCAACACCTGCAGTGAGAGGACAGAGGTGTACACCTGCAAATAAAAGTATTTATTGGAGTGTGTGTATGTGTGTGTGTTAGCATGGACACAGTGGAACAACCTCTAGGATGTGGTTTTGGTGTCCAGCCACAGACAGAACTTAACAGAGGATGGAGCAGTGATGGTATTTGCACATGAGGCCCTCCTCAGACTCTTTAAGGATAAACCCTGGGGTGCCTGTGCTGTCTTCAGACAGGACCTGGTGGCTTCAGGACATGAACATTGACACGGTTTGTCTCATAGTTGTCTTTGGAGGGCCATGGTGTTGCTTGGACTAGAACAGGGCTGCGGGTACTGTAGACACTGGCATGTGACTGGAGAGCAGGTAGATGGACACACACTCCAATCCTCTTCACTTATGCTGGATCAGATTGCTGGACTGTGCTTACTACTGGAGTTGTCTACTCCTCGCTAAATATAGGATAATCATACCTATGCACAAAAAATTAAGCAGCAATTGGGAATATTTAACACAATGTATCTAGAGCAAATAAATGATATTAATTTATTTTATAAAGCAACTACTGATTTTGTCCATTTTGGAACTGTAAGTCTTGTTTGAATAGATAAGGAACTTTTCCTAATTGGAGTTTTGTGTTTTGTATACAACCTAATCTAGAACATGCTATATACAGTAACACACTGGAATTGAATCAGCCTGGGATATGGTGTTTTAGACATATGTTCCGGATAAAGGTGGGGATGATGAGGCGACATGGTTTCTCTCTGTTTGCTGCTAGTCTGGAGGAGCCCATTTTCTGTAGTTTTTGTGCATCAGCTTTCCTGTAGTCTGCAGGGACTGTGCTGATGACGATGCTCACTTCAAGCCGACTGTGTTTAACAATAGTAAGTCATGAAAACAACACAAAAACAGACACATTTTCCACTTTTGGTAAATATTGGTAAATAGAGTATATTTTGTAAAAGCTTATTTTTATATGGATGTCTTATTTATACCATTGTATCTTTTCTGACAGACTTTGATATCAAATTGTTCCCTGAACCCTGTGTACAAATCACGTGAAACAGCTGAACCTGTATGTGCTAACCTGCTGTCTCTGTCCTCACTGTAAACTATACGATTGGAAGCGTGAGTTAGCCTCCGTTGATATTCGGCTGTGTTTCAACTGCTGTGTCTGCTGCATTTCATGACTAGTATGGATGGAATACAGTAACAGGACAACACTAACAAGGCTCCGAGGGTTTCATTTCATTTCTGTCATACACTGGTATGGCAAGTCCCATTGATGAACTGTTAATGGTTTATACTGGCTGTACTGGCTATTGAGACTGAAGAGAAACACTGGGATACAATGGACATAGGCTCTATTAATTACACATAAATAACACATTAAATAGATGTTAATTAACAAAGGCTTTATCTCTTTGAATGGTACATGACATACAAGTTCATTGTAGGGATTTATGCTGCCATTGAAACACAGGCCACACATACTGTAGCTTCGAAAGGGAGAGAGGAGATATCATAGAAGGATCATGCAGATCAGTCTATCACCACAGAGCTTATCCTATGGAAGCAATCTGTACACCAAGAAGCCCAGATAGAGACATTCTTTCAGAGGGAAAGTTATTCAGGCTTAATTGAGGGTCCATCTTACAGACTGGGAAGCAGTTGAATGTGTTGGAGGAGAAAAGCGTTTGTGCCCTAATGGTAGGGTGTTGGTGTAATTGATGAGGCTGCTTGGGCTGGCTGTCACGGTGATGACTTGCTCAGACGGGAGGAGTGGGAGCTGTCAGGTGATAGATGACTTGCACATCTGCTTCATTCACTCGCGGGCCACTAGTTGCTACAACAACTCACACTGTGCCAGAGAAAATGCAAGGCAGTCTCCAAGAGAGGCAGAGCCGCTTGTCAGGGAAATGTTAACGATGCTAAAGCTCACAGTCGTTAGATTCCACTCCCATAGGCCTGCGCTGGAGGACCGGGGAGACACATCCAAGGTGTTGATGGAAAGTTACGTTACCAGAGAGTTCTTGGAATAGACTAGCTGAGAACGACACCTGCATAGTGCCCATTTACTCTCATATCCACAGTAAGGGTGTTGATTACCACAAGTAGGTCCAGCTTTAACAGTATAGGTCAGTCTGTCCTGGGATGACCATTAGTAGCTGTTTTGAACCCAGCCTATACTGCAGGTTAATGTGTGGATTCAGATGACCCATGAGATTAAAGAGGACAAGGGTGTGAGAGGGGAAAAAATTGTGAATTCTGCTCTGCCACCTGAAAAGCTTTCAGCTTTCATAATATTGATACAAAAGACTTCCACATAAGAAGAGGCAGCTGCCCAAACAGCACTGGTTAAAGTTAAACCAGGTTTGTGTAAAAGACTCACATCACATTAAAGAAGTACTTAAATGCATGTTCAGCTCTCTTACATCTCAGAGGGTTTATTATGGGTCATCTATTTGCGCCTATTCATTTTCACTTAGTCATGTCTCCGGTTAACCTTTTAATGACGTGGTCGAATCTCACGCTTGAGTACATGACTTGAATGAGCTAAGCAGAGTGCTAGTGCTCTCTAACAGTTTAGCACAACTGGTGTTGATTGATGGACCATTTAGCACGTACATGTGCTATGATACTCTTTAGTGAACCTATGGTGTACATATAAATAAGAATTAGTGTTCGACTGTCTGTCTTCAAGCCGCTGTGCCAGTGAGTCAGGTGCAGCTACCACAGTAGAGGTTCAAGCCCCCCCCCCCCCCCCCTCCTGCAGCCATCTCACCAACACAAACAGCTTTGTTCTTTGACATCACAGCATAAGCCAGACACCCTACAGGATCACTGAAATACTAATTATATTCTTAGGTCTGTTTATCCATAAACAAATCCATATCATTCCCAAGACGTTGAGGGGGGTAATTCATGTGCCTGTGAAGTGGGATTGTTTCACCCTTTGGAGTATAGTTTACAAACACAAACACCCATAAACACACTCTTTCACACACACATACACATTTACACAGAGGCTGTTACCAAGCAAGCACCTGCAGTACCTGGAGATTGGTGGTAGTGTTGATTTATGGTAGCTAGTCTGGCTGGCTGTGTTGATGCTGGAGGCCTGCCATGGCTTCCCTATCTGCTCCTGTGACCTGTAGCATTAGGGCAGCCACTCTGTCTGCTCTAGCCAGCATTTAGCGTCAAAATCTATCTTTTTTAACACTTATAAACGATTAATATTTTAAAAAGTCTGCAAAATTATTTTTTATGCAAATTTTTCAGCTTTGGTATTAAGTCAACAGGCATTTTTTTCTTGCCTTGTTTGGCTGAGATTGGAGTTCAATTTTGACAGGTAAAAACGTGATTAATCTTTGCTTTGGTCTCCTTACATTCCAACTGCTGCATTGTTTCAAGTCTATGTAACCATTCAGCGAAGTTGTATCTACAAAAGATAACCAGGAATCTCTGACATTTCTCTGTAAACAGACTGTTTGTACATAAACACATTTAACAAAAATGTTCAATTTATTTCGTAAGTGCTATTGTTTTAACAATTGACAAATGGGACACGGCCTTAATTCCCAGCAACTTTGTGAGTCAGCGCAAGAATGATCAGTTTCAAACATTTTACCCAAATCAGGACACCACTAAAGACAATAATTTGGAGAAGGCGAGAGAGAAAATGTGCTTTCCTTTCTATCTCTGCCTCCGTCTCTCCTTCTCTGGGTCCATAAATCTTCTGACACATAATTCTGTCAGTCATACTTTTGTTTTCCTTCTGGTTGGGACATGCACAAGTACCTGAGCGCTGCACAGTAAATTGCAGAGCACAAGGTTGTCTTTATGTGATTCCTAAGATATGGGCATAGTGCTTTTTGTGCACCTTCTTAACAGCCTGGTGTTTGAGGCACTGCGATGGAGGCTAGAGATAGCAGACAATATCCACTCCTCATAAGAGAGATCCTCCGCTGTTTGGCTCAAAGCAGCCCTCACTGGGTCTATCAGACTTCCTATGGTCTATCTGATTTCCCATGTAAACACTGGTCAGATAGCCTCCTGGTATTGTAACTGGTAGCAGGGATCCAGAAGGGCTTCAGAAAGAGGCCTGATCTTCTCTAAGGGACCTCTGACCAGGCATCAAACTGGGTCCCCCAGAGGATCCTGGCTCGTTCAAACAGGGTCTGTGGTTTAGAAAGTTCCTGAAATATGTAATCAAGGACTGTGATGCGTCTTTGGAAAATAGGAGAAATGAGACCTTTGAGTGCATTGCTTAAAGACCGCCTTTGATGCTTGTGCATGAGCTGTGGAGAATAAAGTTCTATCTCCAACAGATCAGGGCACCCCATATGATACTTTTCAGTGTTTTCTTTCTCCCCCAGAGTGGTTTGAAACAGGGCTATGGAGGGCCCTCATGTCTGCCCCCCCAGAAGACGTCACCTGAGCTAAGCTTACAGTAATCCTCCGATGTCTTGGGCGTCCTGACACGGGATGTTTTTAACAAAAACACCAAACTCACTCTAACCCCACAAGGCCCAGTGGCTTTTGAGATAGATCACTGATCTTCTTCCAGCAACGTGCCAGGCAGTCAAACAGGCAACCAGCCAATTAGCCAAGTAGCTTGCTAACTATCCAGCCAGTCCACTCTGCTTTACACCTAAAACAATAACATTTCTTACCCATGACCATTTCCTCTTGGTTTGACTGTGGAACATGTTCAAAACTAACTACATTCCCCCAGAGGCTCATCTAGACTCTGTAGTTGCTGAATGATTACAAAACCTTTTTAAAAATAGTGTTCACCATGCAAGTTGAACACACAACTCACAGAACAGACCAGGGGTGAAGGGGCGAGACAGTATCACCGCTTAAATGGAAACAAAACCAAATCTCCTTTCTTCATTTGTATTGCTCATACTCCTCAGTGATCGTCCTCAAACTTGTCAATGTCACATTTTAAACACCTTTGATGTTCAGGTTGTGACGTCTCCCTCACTGTGAGAAAAGCTGCACAAACAAGTCATTGTGCAGTAAACATTCTGTGTGTACTTTCGTGATGGTGTCATAGCTTCCAGCCTCTGTCTTTTGGCTAAGAGGTTCAGAGGGAGCTGCAATGCATTTTCTACTCTAGCATATTGCTGCTTGTCCAGACATGCTTCTAAATGTATCATTGCAGAAAGCCATGAAACAATTTGAACTGATGCTGCCAGTTTAAATAACTAAACCATGTGGTCAGGGCTATTATGTCATTAATCTTCTGCTCTTCAACTTATGATGTGCCAAGCGATAGAAACACTCTCACGTTCAACTCAAATCAAGTAAAAAGATACCAGAAAAGCACCCTTTTGAAGTAAAGACCCAAACCTTCATGAAGGTCTCAAATGTGGGTTGTTTGAAAACCTGAGACATCTCAAGGACATTGACCTCCTTGTCATTCCTGCATACAGTAGATCAATAAGATTTATACCAGAGCTCAGTTACAGATCTGGTTCAGTGAACATTTCCAAGTAAAGATGACTAACTAGATTTGGAAGCATCTAATATTGCAGTGCGCCACACAAGGAATCCAACAGACATGGAACGCTAATACATGAACACGCTAAAGGATGTTTTCTGTCCCTGACTTAATAAATGTCAGCCAATGTTTGCTGTAAACAGGCCTGACAAAAGGCCTTAGTAGGGCCCTGGTCGGTGCTATCTCTGGGCAATCTCCTAGCAGAGGACTCATTAAAAAAAACAAAGCTTGAAAACTGACCGCACATTTTCTTCTCAGTTCCTGACACTTTTTGAAAAACTGTGTTGAAGTAACATAATGGCCTTTGGTGTGAGAATAAAGCTGGAGTGACAGTTGTAGATGATTCTACAGTTCATCTAGGGGTCAAAGGTTGGTCTTTGGGGCAGGGAGGGGCCACAGCTGGAGTCAGCTAATGTCATGGTAATGAGATAGAGAATTGAACAAAAGATGGGATATAAAGAGAGAGGTGAGAGCGAACAACAATCTTTGTTCTTGTCCAGACACCAATCAGAGGATACTTTCCCCAACCTTAATGGTTTTACAGGCGTATTCAACCGACCCAGCAATGGTTCATGGGCGTGTGAGAATCAACTTTGCTGTACAGTAAATAAACAGATGTGGTTTACTGCTGCGTAATGCTGAGTCATCCTTAACAGCAAAGGGTTGATCACATGCGGTTGACTGGGATTTGAAGTTTGGCTTCAAAACGGAGAGAAAACCATTAGGCAGGATGGTAAGCAGCACAGTGGGCTGTGCCCCTAGACTGCATCCCAATCAGGTGGATTGGGAATCTGGCATGAGGACAGAAGACCAGAAGATGTTCAAGCCAAGGACCAAACCCTGCCTGCCAGGCTCTGACAGAAACACCATCAGGACACGTCACAGCGATTCATCTGCTGAGCCAGTGGAACAGAGTGGAAGGATTTTCCCATTCAAAAGAGATCCCAAAGGGGGAAAGGCTATACTCTTAACACTGTCAACCATTGTCACCTGTGTCTCCCTTGGAAGGATTTAAATGGTGAGGGTACAATCACTTCCATCATAAATTTGAACTTTTCTAAAGGGCTGGTGTCTAATAACAGGATCAGCAACAAAGGGATGTCTACTACAACACAATCTCAATGGGGGGGGGGAAGCTGTCTATAATACCTTTAATGGTGGCGGCCCGGAAGACAATGTCAAGGGGGAAGAGAAGAGTACACACCAAAGAGTCCTCTTGTGTGACTGCTGACACAGGATATATGATGGATGTCTTTTCACCTGCAGGCGGCACATTGAAAAGTATAAAAGGCCTGCAAATCTATTCATACTGTTTCTAGGTTCTGAAAGTTGCAGTGAAGATAACCTAAAGGGTAGAGTCTCTGCCATCATCCACGCACAATTGTCTTTGGGCCCACGCATAAAACTGATCATCTGTTAGCGTTTGTAAGTAACGGTGTGGACAATGGCACCGGGAGGAGGGTTGAATTCCTGTACCAGATGCAGCTGATTGTGGAGGAAAGGTCCCAGGGGAGACCTGAGCTGGCTCCAGCAGAGCTGCTGTCTCTAACAGGTGGAAGCTTGCTGCAGGTGGCAGGCCTTCAAAGGCAGTGGGGGAGACAAGTTAAGGCATCAGACAACTCTACTGTAAATCCAAATTAGAATACTGGAAGGAGGCTGCATGGAAACACTATGCATTTTTGAACAGACTGTGCATCAGTAACACTGTGCTCTGTAAGGAAGAAAGGAGTAAGAGTAATCCTCTTGTTGTTACCTGTTGACATACCTCATGTGTTATGACTCCAATGTGTTGAACCAGCAATACATGACAACCCAGTGAGAGTTTTCAATGTTGATGGCTTGTTGTCATCATTCATTCTACAGTACAAGTCAATAAGAGGATTTTCCTCCATTATCACGGTGTGTTCATTCAGTAAATGTATATTTGTCAGTCCTCAAAGGAACACCTCAGGTAAAGACTTCTCAAACACCCTGAAGTGGATCCACTCCTCACCTATATGAAGTCAAAGCAGGATCTATCCAGAAAGATTAATCCCTAAATGGCTAATCAAGTGACTAGTCACAACAGGTAAAGCCCTCTTATACAATGGTGATCTAAACAAGAATCAAAGCCCAGGGTTTGCCAACACTGTGAAGGAGTGTAGAGAATGGTTGGCTACTGAAAGCCTAATCCTGGTCCTCAAAGGTTTTTTTGTCCTCTTACTGAGGCAGCAGATAGAGAGAGAGAGTAGAAACAGATCTGACGGAGTGAGTTGTGTTTATCCAATCCTGATGTCCACTTGCTTTGATGTTTGAAATGGCACAGTTTGTGTGGCACCTAGAACCTTGAGGCAGAGTCGCCCCCTAGAGAGAAGCACAGGTATTGTAGAACATCAGTAGTGTCTACACACCAATCTATGTGGAGGTGAACAATCCTCATTGAAAATCTCTACAGTTGTCTTCATGTTATTCTTTTGAGTGGCCCTCACCATCCGACTACCTATATTTATGACCTATATTGAACTGGGGTGGGACCCAGCAGTGTAAAACTGCTAAATAACTGGTGTTTGGGTCACTTTTATGTATACCAAAATGTTACAACGTGACAACATAGGCTGTTTTTGTTCTTGAGAAAAGACAGACACATACAGTATCACCTCATTGGGGCCCCTTCTTAAGTACTGGAGACTGACTGCTCCACTCTCCGGAGACGCCGTCAATATCCAGAGTCAAACTGTCCTCAGGGCAATTCCATTCCTCTAATGTCCCTCTCTGTGTAGACTGCAGTTGTCGGCATTGGGTCATATGATGATATATCTGTGAACAATGTCAGCGGAAAAATTCCATAATCATGAACGCATTTACCTGCAAGTGGAGCTGCAGTGCAGAGGGACAGGAGAGGAGGAGAGTGTGTCCTGACAGTGACATGAGGAGTGAAAAAACAAAGCACCAAGGACGTGTGGAAAGTCCCGCTGAGGACAGAATACATGTCCATTAAGCTAGCTCAGTCAACCTCACTGATGAATTGCTGTACAAAAGGACTGTGGGGGAAGGTGTGGCTGCTAGGTGAGGTTTAATGATTACAGGATAGGCCACAAGCTGGTCATTCTAAAGAATATAAGTCGGCTGTGGAAGCCTAATCCACTGTCGTCTGAACAAAAACTCTTTGAATGGATCAGTTAACAGCATCTGTTCATGTGCCACACTCCATCCAAAACACAGACCTCATGATGCAAGTTCACTTACCAAAAGCAGTAATATAACTTAAGTGCTCCAAGGCAGAGATCAGACTGAAACTGGGCAGTGACAGTTTCAGAGAGACACAAGGTTCAAAAATAAAGATGAAGACTGAGAAGGTATGGTTGTGTTCACCATATGTCTGTGTCTGGATGACTGGATGTACCTCACAATGTTAGAAAGTCAAGGTTCCCAAGCAGCCTCAGACCAGTCAGGCAGGTTTCCTGTAATTGCATAAAAGAGATTGCAGTCCCTCCAGGGTTTTGGTCATATCTGAGAGAATGAGAGAGAATTGGAGAGAGAGACACTTAGAGAGAGAGAGACCTTTGCCAGCAGAGTGAACTGATATTGGTGGAAAGATAGTTGAAGGAGATTTTTCCTCAGTAAAACATAATAAAATGCTGAGTTAAATGGTATTTTAATAATATCTAATGCAATGTCAACTTATTGAAGCAATCTGTTACATGAACCAGAGGTTGTAGGGAAAAACGAGTCAGGTGAGAAGAGAATCTGTCAGGAACCTCTTGTAGTCTACCAGCTGCGTTTATATCAACACTGCTGTTAATGCTTCAAGAGAGTCATCCTACCAACCATGACAGTCAATCAGTCAGAGAAGGCCACACTCTGAGAAAAGGATGCAACAGATTGACGCATTCTTTGGGAAGTGTTTCCTTCAAAGTTCTTGCAAACCAGGGTAGGCAACAAGAGCTTTCTGTTGGAAACTTCTGTTTAGACGCTATTAGAATTGATGTATTTGATCAAATGAAGAGAGCAGCATTCCTTCAGATTTGTGCCAACCTGCTTAAATGTATTTGCACAAAGAAGAATTATACCACATGTAGGAAAACACCACTAGATTGACGGCGATGGCAGGTTAATCCAGTCATTTGAAAACCCAGAAGCAGAATGATTTAAGATGGTTGTGGGTAAAGCAAAGCAACAGTCAACATACTCCTCTGGCTTAGTTAAATAAGCTGTCTTATACTAATACCCAACACTTATTCAGTACTGCTGTAAAAACAGGTTTACAGTGTATTGCATACTATAATCAACTAATCAAGTGACAGTATCCAAAAAGCCCAGAGGTATTACTAAACCTGCTGTGATCTGGCTTCTAGAGGCCTGCTGGTACTAGCTACTGTAGCTAGTTAGGTACACGATTTGGAAGACTGTACCCTCCTTTATGATTGAGTTACACGGTCTTGCTCCCTATAGAAAATCTAAAGATGGTGGGGTTTCATTTGGCTGCTGTGGCTTGTCTTCACAAGTGCCAATTTTATCGTGGTAAACAGTTTTGTTTGTTTATGATTGTTTATCTTCTTCTTGTTGTTCATAAATTACCTATGAGTTTGTGGTTTATTTCAGGTGTACCTGTTGTCATGTCACATCTTTAGGACATGTTCCAACACCAACTTTACTGGGCATGTCATTATTCTCCATTTACTAGGTTGTACCACCTGCAAAAGAACCAATATGCACTTTATCCAAGTAGAACACCATGAAACTGATTGGTACATTGATATTTTTGTTTAAAAAAAAAAGGTTTTTCAAAAGATTCATATTCCTTTGGGATCAACGTGTCACAGCAGAGTCTGCAGTCAGTCCACAATTGCGCCTTGAAGAGGAAAAGTTTATTTTGGAATAACAAACACTTGAAACCAGCTTATTACCTCAATGACATTTCTTTGCTAAGACAAGCCTTAATTCTTCATCGCTGTACCACTCTACCCAGTGCTCATCCAACAATTTATTACCATGCCTAAAATCCACTAAAAGCAGACAGTGTGCATTCCTCAGCTAGTTTGTTACTTTCGGCTGTGAGACAGACGAGGAGAGTGGAATGCCTAAAACCAGCTGAGAGAGATGTCAGGTATAAGGGCTTGGATCCAACACCCTTCAATGGATTCTTCCCTCAGTCCACTGATCGCAGACATATGGGCAGTTCGAAGCAACATGGCGGAGAGTATGTCAATCTGTGTCCCAGAGAAAAGTGGAAGAGAAGAAGTCATAGCTTTCCTTCTAAAATGTATGAGTGAATTTAGAGACTAATTATTGGTTAATTACATGTACCTGTTGTTGATAGCAACATACAAAGATAAATCTATCTGTACTGCAAACCTTAGATATGTAACTGGTCTGCCTTACCTCGTTAGTCATATTCTCCTTGGGAACAAATTCGGGGCTAACCTATAGAGGAAGGATATGGTAGAATCGATAAGGTAGATTAGAAAATAGAACAGCTACACTAGTGGCAATGACCATGACTAAGACGTGAACTGAAACTGTGGACCACATGAAATCCATGTCGAGGTTGTTAAGTGGTTCCTGTGATTGAGACATAACTCAGCTGCAAAGCTAAGTGGCGGTTCTCTAAGATGACAGATAGGCAGCAATATTTCTACCAACATGCCGGTAGAACTTCCTATGTCAGAGGTTAGACATGTCAGTAAAATTCTTTCTGTCAGTAAAAAACCCCCCGCCACACTCCACACCAAGGCTTAACGTGACTCTACCTTGGCCTCATATGTGACAGGGTCACTTCATCTGAATGAACAATACGGATTTAAGATAATGAACAAGAGAACAAGAGGTCTCTGCAGCCGCAACTTCAAAGTCTGGCAGCAATTCCCACAGATGGGCACTGTTTGTTTCAAAGCATCGACACTAAAAGACCTTTGAGGCCACCCAGAACTATGTCTCTCATAACACAAATATCATCAGGCCAGATAAGAGCTAAGCCAAAGTAAATAGGAGCTTGTTACCTGTGTTTGCCAGGAGACGCTATGTTAAGCCAAAAAAAATCTTGGAAAGTTGCACAACACGGTTATCAGACTAGGTGCTGAAGAGTATCTCTCCCACATGTAATTAGTACCAATATGCACTGATGATTCTAGATTAAGAACGTTGTTTAAAAGTACAGGAATTAAAGCATATTAAGGGCATTCAATGAAAAAGAATTTATGGACCAGAGCTATATCACAGCAAAGACACTGCTCATCCAATTTTTTTGCAGTGGTTTCACAATATTCAGAATTGTATTTTCTTGCAGACATGGACCAGCAGGGAAAGAATTCCTGTGTGTTTCTCAAGTGAACTACCCATTTCTGTCTGGTTCAGTGCGATGCATTAGAATCTGAGAACAATCAGGTGTTTTCAGGATTCAAAGGAGATATGCATCTTCAGGCTCTGGCCACGGTACAAGGCCTTGTTTCCATGGATACAGCTGGCTCAGAGCAATCTGTGTGTGTTTGAGTGTGTGTGCGTGTACGTGTGTGTGTGTGTGTGTGTATCTATGGAACTGTGTGTGTACAGTGCACATGTGTTTAGTCCTCCGGTGCCATACATACACCACACACAGATCACAAGATCCTATACAGAACAATATTGAAGGAAACGTTTAAAGAAAAGCTATCAAGTGCTATAGTTCTTCTAGCATCTACATGACATTTAAATATCATTCAAACAGCAGATATGATATGCCTGTATATATAAATACTGGACATACATACATAGTGTGTGTGTGCATGAGGGGGGTGATGAGTGTTGTTAAAGATGCAAAATACCAAGATATTTGTTGGGAACAAAGTCTCAGGCAGACATCAGTGGTCTGAAATACACAATGCCTGAATTTATGTCTAAACTGATACCACCTGCTTAACCACACCATCATAATTTTACTTTAAAAAAAACGTTGTCAAGCTTTTCTTTGAGCTGTCTTCCGAAAGACAATCCAGATCACTTTTGATGAAGTTAATTAATAAAGAATATGGATTTCGCTTTTAAATGTGATTAGGTAGAAAGGAATGCACCTCTACTGTCAGATTAGCCTGAAGGCTTTGTTCTGCACCAAACATGTTTTTGTAGTTGAGAAAAAAACACTAATGGCATCTACTGCTGAACTTACTGAATGGGCCCTCAAGCTACCTTCAGTTAGAGCTGTCCTCCATGTTCGCTGTATATTTTTGAACCACAACAATATAACAATCTAGCAGTATCTTGTGGAACTTACAGTATGCACAGACATTGCAAAATGACAGACAGTGAACTACACAGAGATATCCAGACGCTTATATTTAAACCACCCACTGGACTGGTACATCTGAAACCTGCGCATTAACAAAGGCTGCAGGTTGACAGAAAAGCAGTCAGTCAGACAAGACATCTATGCTGTCTTTACTGGTTAACCAAGCCTTAATAATAACATTCACAGTTCAGTTGGTCCTTGTGTCAAAGCCAGAACTAAGAAAGAGGTGGTACGCATGCACTCTGTCCAACAGTGTCACTATTAATGGGGCTTCCCTGCCAGAGAGTCTCACAGAGCGAAAACAAGCCGAATAAAAGACCTGACTCTACTGCAACAATAGGATTGTGGCTGTCAAATCGGGGATTCCCACTCTGGGTGATTAAGAAGTCTTAACCACCGATTGTACCAAACTGATTCATCAGATGCTCAAAGACTGTTAATGGTGGGGTTTTCACAGTTAGTACAAACACAATAAAATGTAAGATGTTGAGAGTATCACCAAAACATGAATGAAACATATCTTTGGTATTTTGAACGATAACAGTTCCAACATTTCTATGGGAAAAGTAAAGAGAAAAAGAGAGACACATCATAGAATTAAAGGTAATTACGAAAATAAATTTCCAACCATGGCGGTGATTGCGGAAGAGGTGAGAGGTGAGAGGAATGGGAAGCGAGAGATGCTGGATTCATTTCACACAGCCTGGGGTGCAGAGAGGATATGGCAGTCGTACTATACTGGCAGCTGTTTGATCAGGCCTGTAGCTGGAGGTAGGATCTTAACTCCTCCTCAGATTCAAAAGAGACACCGCTGATCCTAAGCACTGCAGGCACTTTCCATTAAACACATCTGAATTACTGCTGCATACTGGGATGAGCCCTCAAAACATTGAACTAGGTCTTGTTCTCTTCTACATTAAAAAGACAAGACAAAATGACGTAAGTGTTGTGTGAGTTTGAAATGTCCACTTGAACACATCTTGCTCTGCTTTCACAACAGCCACTGACTGAAAGCTGGGAGGTGGGATGCTTGCATGTTTCTCTCCGGCAAAAGTGTGTGGTTCATAATGGTTATCAGTGCATGGTTCCTAATGATTATCAGTGCATGGTTCATAATGGTTATCAGTTCGTAGTTCATAATGGTTATCGGTGTGTGGTTCATAATGGTTATCGGTGTGTGGTTCATAATGGTTATCAGAGCGTGGTTCTTAATGGTTATCCGTGTGTGGTTCATTATGGCTATCAGTGTGTGGTTCACAACAATTACCAGTGCGTGGTTCATAATGGTTATCAGTTTGTGGTTCATAAAGGATTCCAGCATGTGGTTCATAATGGCTATTAGTGTGTGGTTCGTATTGGCTATCAGTGTGTTGTTCATAATGGTTATCGGTTTGTGGTTCATAATGGTTATCAGTGTGTGGCTCCTTACGGTTATCAGTGTCAGATGACTGAGATAGAAAGGTGCGCACAGTCAGCTGTGTATGTGTACGATACGACTGACTGCACAGGAAAGCGTCTCAATGGATTCGAGCCGGAGCTGGAAAGCTGACGCAGTCGCATTCCGAAAGGTTTATGATCTGAAACACCAAAGGCAAGGAAACAATGATCACATTCATGACATGTCATTCTCTTCCTCTTTTATCTGAGGAATTTGTTGGGATTTTTTCATAACATAATGTGTCCACCTCAACCAGAGTGGGCCTTTGTTAAAAGTCAGAGACTTGACCTCATTCTCACTCAGACAGGAGCAAAGGGAGGAGCTCCCCGCTCAGGTAATGTTGTTCCCCTGCACGGCACTGAACAAACCTGTATGGGAAATACATCAACTATGACTGACAGAAAGAGACACAAAAGGGTCACTTTTTATTTGATAGTCTCTATACCAAACTATTTACAGAACACTATTCTGTTGTCATGTTGTGCTGTTTCTTACATGGGGAAAAGAAGAATGCCACTAAAGGTTGTTCTGTGATAATGGTCATTACATACCCATTAACCTGTATAGACACCACATCTCCCACATCTAACTGCAAAACTACCTCATTGGACCCGCTGTCTTCACGATCTGCAGGATGATGGAAACTGTCACCAGTCATGACAATGGGGTTGTCATTCAGGTCCTGACATATAATGATGTCCAGGTTCATACACAAAATGGCATGTGACTCTGAAGAAATACATGGCAGAAAAAAAGAGTTCACGTTCTGGGTTGACAGTGATGTCAGAGGAGGTTTGCTTTAGGGAGTTTAGTTGACTTTACATACTGTACTTGTAAAAGAGTTGTCATTATTTTCAATGTTTGTGAAGCCATTTTTGTAGATTAAAGTGAAGTAACCAGACACAGCTCCTATATTCCTTTCACCAGAATCCAACAGCGAGGCAGTAAAGGCTACTTTGCTAGCTACGAAATGGATAGAGAACAAATATTTATCTTTTACACTCCCTTATACGTACACTCACTTTTTGAAATCTGAGTATGTAGATTGAAATAAATACACAAATTGTGTTTCATAACTTGACTGGTAACTGTAACCGTACGTTACCCAGGCCACAGTACCTGCTGTAGGCAGAATAATTCCTTACTTGCCAGCTTTTCCTATAAACAGTTCACCTGCCTTTCACTGACTTTCAGTCTGTTCCCCAGATCCTGCAGCTTCAGACAGGTGGCTTTGAGTTCCACATTCTGAGCTGTGGACAAGCAGACAGAAGTAATCGAATACAGTATGTACCGCATGTGAGTACAGTATATTCATTTTGGTTGATTTCAAAGTCTTTCCATTGTTGTGCTTCTGCAGCTCTTCTCCACGGCTCTCGGCTGCCACCACTCTGTTTGGCATCCACCTCAGGTCCACTTTCATCTCATCCACTTTGTCTCTCGGAGTTGCAAATTCTTTCCAGATGTCAAGCGCAACAGTAGGGTCCTCTATCCCAGTCTCAGCCCCTGGCCTCTATATCTGATCTTCTCCCAATCTGTCACCCACACAATCCATGTCCACGAGAGCACTGCTGCGGTGGTTGTTGCTGTTTTCCTGGACCTGTCTTCCAGACAGACAGCAGAACAGCAACACCAAGAAAGCTGAACAAGCCTTCAATTTGGTCTCCATCTTCCTTTTCTTCAACGTTTAACCACAAAATTCTGTTTGGGGCCAACTATTTTTAAACACTGAAATAGTTTGAAGGTTAATCAATGACAGGCGTCTGGCACCCAATTGGCTGTGAAATGACTTGAACTGCTAATATTTTATGCTGCTGTTGTGAGACACTGTGCACCTGTTGCGGAATTGTTTTCGGTAAATACTCTACCTCCCTGGTGTTGCTGCCCTGTTGTCTATCTGTCAGGTCAGGTTGTGAGTGGCCTCTGAGCACGGCAGCCCCTCCAGCGAGCCTTCACAGGGACATTACCAGCCTCTGGTAATACAGGTACAAGCTAAATAATCAGAACTGGTTAAACATGTATATAACAGACAATGTGAATATGTATTTGTTCAGAATCAACAGAAATGTACTGCTCCAAGGTTGTGGTTGTAACTACCCACTTCCAGTTTTATTTTATTTTCGTGTCAATATATATGGATGTCTGAGAGTGAGTAATACTGTATATCTGGTGTTTTTAAGATGGAAACTCAAATGATGTCTTGATTTGGTTTCTTCTTTTCTCCACCTCTGTCTCTCAGTAGGGGAAACAAGTCAGTGTCATGGGCTTATTTTCCAAACAAAGGTCCCCCGGGTCTGATGTGTGTGAACGCATGCCCATGCAGCTCCTCCAGCTCCTTCAGATGACATCAAGATTGAGGGAAATTTCCCCCTCTAACGAGATCATCATCTGGGCGTGTTGGATGGGAGTCAAAAGACAGTGCATCAGTGACAAGTTCCACAATTAGACAGGAATAACAACAAATCAAGCAGCCTTTACAGTAATGTGTCACTGAGCATGCTGTATGAAGGCAGTGGGAGAGATGTGATTAATGCTGATTGCTGCTTGTGTTTGTGAATACGGATATTGACCAACCTGTCACTCAAGCAGTACCACTGCATCCACAGCTGCATTTGTTTTGCATCAATCTCTAATAATGTACACAAGCAGATGTGAATGTTGGAATGGGTCCGTAGCTATCGCTAATGAACGGTTCTCCTCATTGGCTGTTATCTTTGAGCAGCAGCATCATGAGTGAGGCTAGTTTCTAAATTGTCTATATACTGTACGCTGAATCTGGTCCAGCCAAAAAAGGATATTGCTTTAGGGGTAAACACAAACAAATCTACACATCCCATCGACACAGACGTTTTTGGAAGGAGTACACAGGGTTTTATGTTGGAGCCGGAGGGGCCAGAGATGAAGAGAGTAATAGTTAGACTGCGGTCACCATGGTATGCAGACGGTCATGAAAGCTCTAGTGTACCTGTTGAATCTTGCAAATTCATTTGCTGAATTGTGAAATTTACCTACTTCTCTGAATGAGGCTTGCTGAACCTCATGTAACATACCTGCGGGTTCATTAGATCAATACACATGAGCAGCTGGAACTTGAGCCAGTAGTCAGTTTATATACATATCTATAATCATCATCATCATCATCATCAGCATGGGTGCACTTAATTTTACATTACATTTTACATTAAATGCACTGTCTCCACTAGATTGCTATTAATCGTGGGCCTGGTTACCTGTCCTGTTTTGACGCCAAAACAGTGTCACTTGTAAAGTCAATAGAGTGCTTTAAAGAACAAGAAAACAATTTTGTGTTGTCAAAATCCCTACATGCCACAGATGTCTGGCATTGCAGCCTGTCAGAACAGTGGTTAACAAGGAAACTCATCATCTCCTGCTCACCTCCCATTGGTCAGGGGTCCCATTGCTGAGGTGTCGACCTGTGATTAGGCCTCCAGTAAATCTTCCCACCCAGAATGAAGTGGAAAGGCTGTCCACAGGTCTGGCCTCTCCAGAGGGGATGACCCCACCCATGGATATCCCTGTACACCCCTGGGCCTGGTTCCAACATGCTTTCTTCTCTCTGGAAGATGGAGAGCATACCACACTTCTTGATGTAACCTAACTCCATCCTGATTGGAGAGTGGAGTCAGCAAGGATAGAGTGAGTGATCAGATACAGACTACATCCAGGAACATTTCACAGGACCCTCAGAGTGACAGGCAGGTCCACATACTTTCTTTCTCATACTTTCTCTCTTTATCCTCTCAGGCAAATTCCTATCTCTACCTGTATCTCTCTGTTTCTGTCTGTCTCTTTGTCGCTCCCTCTCTCTCTCTCTCTCTCTCTCTCCCTCTCTCTCTCTCTCGTTCTCTCTCTCTCTCTCTCTCTCTCTCTCTTTTTCTCTCTCTCTGTCTCTCCCTCCATCTCTCTCTCTCTCTCTCTCTCTCTCTCTCTTCCCCTGTCTCACTCCTTTCCCATATTTTCAAGGACCAGACAGCCCCCCTAGACTCCATCTCAACCCTTACACTTCTAATCCAGTTTAATAGACTCGATCTGCTTCATGCTACATACAAACAGCACCGTGTAAACTCTGTCTATTTCTCTGGCTCTTTTTCCAGAGCCTCTCCCTCTTTTCTGTTGCCCAGACCTGAGGATAATTACATCCCACTTATGTACAGTAGTACCTGTCTGACCTTTTGGCGGAGGCAGATCAAAATGCTTTGTCTCCCTGCAAAGACCAGACACACTGCAAAGCTCTACTGTCTGGTCCTCGTTGCAGCCACATTTCCTGATTTGATTGAAGTGTTGTGACCTTGGGACTTGTCACATCCTGTCAGTGTGCACAAACCAGCACATTATCAGGTAACACACGTACTGCATATTGAAACACTGATTAACAGAGACTTCTGTCACTAAACCTTAGCTTCAGTGACTAAACCAACATCAGGAAAAACATATAATAACTTTTGACATTTACAACAAGAGGTTACAACAGAAGGCTGTCAAGCCTAATATTGAATAGGAAAAGCAGCAAGTCAGTGTTTTTACCCCAACCTAAACCAATTCGGTGTGCAGTGTGTGTTGGAGAACAGATAGTTTTGCTGGTCTAATGATGCATACTTCCCCTATGGAAGGCAGGCGTGGCGAAGGCCTTGCTAGCCTGTGCTTGTCTGGAGCTCAGAATGCCCATTAATGCTGTTTCCCCCTCAGGTGGTGACCACCTGAGCTATCAAAGACAAGCGTGTCTGCAACATCCCCACCATCCCTCCACCCTTCCTTCCCTCCATTCCTCTCACCTCCTACCAAACCTACCAAACCACTCATACAGTGCTGTACAGTGGAGTATGATATGTCATTCAGTTGGTTCAGGTCTGATATGTCAGGTATGATATGTCATTCAGGTAGGTTCAGGATGTTACGACCACATGTGTCTGTGTGTGTCTGTGTGCCGTCCTCCCTCCTGTGATCTCCTATCACTGTCATTCATGATATTCAGGTGCCCGTTTTCAACTGATTCATCCCACCTGTCCCCCTTCGTCAGCGCACCAGATTCTGGACTAATAATGCGTCCGGAAAGAAGTTCTGAGACTGTTGGAGTAGCGTAGACTGAAAGGTTCAGTAGTAGAAACCTTGTCTGCCATGGAGGCCATAACAATAGCCTAAATGGATAGCTTGTCTGCTTTAATAGCAACATGTCAACACTTGATAATGATTTGCTTACACTCCCACCATGCAATTATGTGGTGATTCATGCCTTAATGAGTCATTACCAGTTGGTAGGTGTTTTCAACATATTTAAGTGCCCTTTTTTGAAGACCTCACTTGAAGAGCAACAATCAGCGGCCTGCTGACCTATGACTGCTAACATCTATCTGTCACATACATGTCTCTTTTCTATTTGTCAATTGTATCAGACATTTCACAACTTCCTGGCTTTGTCCTTTAAACCACAATAGATATGTTTCTCATGGCTTCCCCTTACTGTTATGTGTGATTCACTGTCCCAGAAACAGAGCACAACCTAATCTAGAGCAGAAGATAAAGTTAATTGGGGGAAAGGGCCGTTTTTCAACAGCAGAATGCTTGTGAGTACAGGAAAGATGGCACCTCAATGGCAGGATGTGTCTCGAAGGGGAACTGCCATGTACCACAATCTCGATCTCATAATATACAGTATATCATGTGGAATGCTTTCAATGGTGCTTTTCTTAAATAAGGCTTTAAGTCATGAGGAAAACTTACACTTGATTTGATTTACATTAAGAATGGTTATTGTAGTTTTTGTTCCTGATACTAACATTTCTCTGATGGCCATCTCAAAGCCCTGACTCAGCGTACTCCCTGAGGGATTTACAATGTGTGTTGGCGTCATCTCATGTTCTCTCAGAGCCAAACGACTGATATTAGACAGTGAAAAACAAAGAAGTGGAGTCTCTTTCGGCTGGAACGACCTTCGGCTGTGGAACTCGTGAGGACAGGGAACAGAAAACTGGCATCCTATGTGTGATATACATTAATACAGTTGTCAAAGGGGCACTCACACCCTTCCCCATCGATAATGGGCAGAATGACATTGGGCAGAATTACATTAACGAACCATCCGGAGTCGGAAGGTCAAATTTCCATGAAACTGTGAGTCTGTTTCAGAAGGCCAGAAGCTACGGCTTGTTGTCAGGCAACGTGATACTCTGCATGTCAGAAATATAATGTCCTGTAGGTGGGGGTATTACTCTGTCTAATAATGGTAACTCAACCTACCTTACGTCTGAAATGTTCCTGTCAAACCCTGTATAAAATAATGTATAACCTATCTAGATGATAACATCCTTTGACTGCACATACGAAACAACATACTATCAATTTTCGTATTTGCTGTCATAAAATGTGTTGTGATTGCAGTAAAGATCTCGTTTTGGCCATGCGTGGTGTGAAACGGTATGTAAATAGCAATGTATATTTCATGAGTGGCATGTTCTGACACATCAGTTGCCATAGCAGACTCACACGTGTCTGGTTGGTTGTAGATTAGAATAAGAGTGGAGGTAAGACCCTGCTCTTCCATCGCATCCTGCCTCTTTTACTATTACATGGACACGTTGCTTCGAATACGCATCTAGACAAAGGTGTGTTAAATATGGTTTTATCTTTTATTACAAATTATTTGCAGCTTATGAAACCAGCAGAAACAATATTATACATCCATTTGTGATGCGTCTAAATAAAGAGATAAAAATACATGTCATATAATGTGGTATTAAATTAGCATAGTGGTACAAAATTCTTCAAGAGGCAATAGGGACCAGCAGCAGAAGTGAGAACAGTGGTGCGTAGCTTGTAGCTTGTTACCAGAGCAGCCACACACAGAATGCTAGGCTGGAGAAGAGAGACGTCATCTTTCATTGTTCCTATAGATGAATGCATGTTCCAGTTACTGATCAGTAATAATATATTTATTCTAGTGGGTGGAGACAGCACTTCCACAACATAAGAAAGTAGACAAAAATGACCCAAACATGAATCCTGTCAGAATCTTGGATAAAAGATTTTTGAAAGTTGCAGCTGGAATAGCAGAAAACGACGTAGGTAATGACAGATTTAATCTTGGTTTCATCAGTCAAAGAGTTGTCTTAAGGCTGTTAGGTCCATGTGGGCTAGTCCTGAGCATTAGAGGGAGTTAGCAGTGATGAACACGTAGATGCGGGCCTGGAAGGTGGTGAAGGTGCCTTGCCTCCAGAGCTTCATCTCCACGTCAATCAGGAAGTCCTGAGGCTCGCGCACTTGCCGGTGCAGGTACACCGCTCCCGTGTAGGCATTCAGCTTCCGCGTGCTAAAGTAGTTCTCCTCGTTGCCCTGGGTGATGCTGATGATGACGTTGTCTCCGGAGTAGGCGGGGGAGGGGCCTATGCGGAAGATCTGGGCTGGGATGACGATGTTGGACTGGAAGCTCAGGTGGTAGTAGGTGATCCTCAGAGGAGAGTTCTGACAGTCCAGGTAGTTGGGACAGTTCACCCTTTCACAGCGCCTGGGGAAGTGCAAGCAGCAGAGCAATACAGTCAACCAGCAGCACACTAAACACCAACCTGGTTCTGGGGTGGTGGGGCGAGGGGGCGTACGTGTCGGAGACTCTGCGGTAGTTCTGAGGACAGTCGAAGGACAGGCAGCGGAAGCCTCCCTGGATGTTGTAGCAGGTTTCTGTCAAGGAGCAGTTGTGGGTGCCCATGGTGCACTCATCTACATCTGGAAGCAGAATCACACAGGTCAGCAGGACTGCTCAGATGCGCTAGACTGGGCAACCGATCAGGATATCTGACCAGCCATGTTCCAGCATACAGCAACTCTGATCAGCTGTATTGATGTCAGATCTGAGACACTGGTCCCCTCTGTGTCCTGTGTCCTCACCTCTGCAGGAGTGTCCGCTAGGAGACATGGTGTAGCCATATTCAGGACAGGCACACTGGTAGCTGCCTGGCACATTAACACACTTGTACGTGCACAGGTGGCCTATGCTCTGGGAACACTCATTGATGTCTGGAGGGGATGACAAGATGAGTCAGGGTACATCTATTTACAAGGTGGTATGCGGAGTGCGTGTGTGTTATGTGTGTGTGTGACCTTCACAAGAGTATCCATCCTCCCGCAGGTAATAGCCCTGTTGGCAGTAGCACTGGTAAGACCCATAGATGTTGGCACACTCCTGGCTACATGGATTGGTGAGGCATTCATTCACATCTGCAGGATACAGAAGAATTAAGACTTCGAACATTTCATCTGTAGCCAAATGTATCACTCGGATCTTAGATAGCTCGTTAAGCAAAGCTAGATGTGTGCTAGGGGAAATAACAACAAATGCCTATGCACACATAGTACAGACATACACACCTTCACAGTTCTTGCCATCAGTGGATAAGCGGAAGCCAGCAGTGCAGGAGCACTGATAGGAGCCTGGTGTGTTCTCACAGGTCTGGGCACAGAGACGGCCAGGGTAACGCCAGCACTCATTCACATCTGGCAGGAGAGGAGGGGGAGGTGTTACACGCTGTAAAAGTGAATGCGTCTGGTTGTGTGTGCATGCGTGTGCCGTTGCGTGTGTGGCATTGTGTGAATAAGCGTCTGCGTGTGGTTGAGTGAAAATGTGTGTGTGTGTGTGTGTCAATATGGGTGTGTCTGCGTGTGGTTGCGTGTAGTTATGTATGTGTGCTTGTGTGATTGGATGCGGTTATGTAGGTATGTGTGTATGCGGTTGTGTGAATATGGGTGTGAAGTGTGGGAAGCAGCTGCCTGCTGATAGTCTAAACACTCCAGTGGAGTCCATTATTATTAGAGTCACAACAGAGTGAATCAGCACACTGTCCTCTGCAGTGTCTGCAGCCAGTGGAACAGCAGGAGATAAGACTGCAGAACACGGCTGGGAAAGCAGTGCTGTCGTTTATGGCAGAATACCAACTAGGAGAGAGAGAGAGAGATCGAGAGAGAGAAAGCGAGAGAGAGACTAAGACAGAGAGTGGTACCCCCCCCCCAAAAAAAAAAGAAGACCATTGTCATTCTTATGGGAGGTTTGTTTCTCTAGCACGTACCCACGCACATCTTCCTGAACATATCGTACTGGTAGCCAGCTTGGCAGTCACACCGGTAGGAGCCGGGCAGGTTGTGGCACAGCTGTCCATCTCCACACTGGTGCAGTGAGTTCTGACACTCATCCACATCTGACAGGAGAGGCACACAGGACTGTGGGTTGGCAGGATTCTAGATGTTGGCTTCACAACAGTGTGCACACTGAGGAAGGGTCAGTCTGTGGATATATTCATACTACAGAGGCACCGCTCTCACCAATGCATCTGGATCCATCTGGACTGGCATGGTAACCACGGCTACACATGATGATCTTGCGCTGACAGCTGTAGGATCCCAATGTGTTGAGGCAGTTGAACCCTGGACTACAGGGCTGGCCAAGGCTAGCACACTCATCGATGTCTGGAGGGAGGGAGAGGGATGGAGAACCCCACGGGAAGAAGAAAGATAGAGACAGAGCGATATGAATGCAGAAAGAGAGGGGGAAGCACAGGGAGAAGAGGCGGAGGGAGGGAGGGAACCGCAGGGAGAAGTGGAGATGTTAAGAAGAACGAGGAGAAAGGAGGAATAGGGCACAGGCCTTTAGTCACGCTCTCAAAATCAAAGGAACACAGACATCACACACTCCCTTCCCCCTGAATAATTCAGTTACGAGATGTGTGTGTTGGTGTGAGTGTGTGAGGGAGATATTCTCCATTTTCTCGTTTTCCAACCATGCCATTCACACTTTTTAACAGTGGTTTGGGTCTGCCTCGACATGCCCCAGTTCCTGCCCCTGGGGGCTAATTCCACAGCATCAGTACGCACTGTACTGGAGCAGAACCGAGGGAGGGCAAGGGAGGAAGGGGGGGACTCAGGCTTTCATCCGCCCCACTGCAGCCCACACTGCTCAGGCCCAGGCTCAGAGCTGGAGCCCTCTGATCCCCCGTCTGTGTGGTATTTAACCCCTTTGCCCCCGGCCCCCCGCTGACTCTTCTGAGCGTCTCTGGCTCATCTGTGGCGGTGGTTTAGATTCAACACAGGTGGCATCACTCCTCATAAAACATGTTTGGGGCAGAGACTTGATGTTTGATGTGTTTCACTGTAGGATTTTATAGTGATTCCTCTAATCATCATAGCAGTAATGCTGCTTGTCCCATGGTGTACCTGGCAGGAGTGTTGGGCAAGACTTACCCATGCAGCTCCCGTTGGTGCCCTGGGAGAACCCTGTGGGGCAGCGTGGTCTGGGGTTACACCGGAACGAACCCTCCGTGTTCACACACTGAAACCCAAGGCCACAGGCCTGGGTCCTCTCAGCACACTCGTCAATATCTGTAGAGAGAGACAGAGAGGGGGGAGAGGAAGAGAGAGAGAGAGAGAGAGAGAGAGAGAGAGAGAGAGAGAGCAATATATAGAGAGACATGCATCCGTGTAATTGCAGTTTTGTAAGAGAGGGCATTAGATTAACAGTGTATTCGCAGTTGATGTTATAGCCACTGGATGGCACTGTGGTTTTAAGGTAGTCTTAGTGCTTTGATTTACCTGAGAAAGTATTGTACTTCTAATAAAATGGAATCTCTTCCAGGTCTAGTAAACAATTAACTCTAAATGTTGTCAATTTCAGAGGACATATAAGGAATGTGTTCACTACCAATTACAATCATTAACATTGTTCAGCCTAAAGCTTATTATTTCTAGGTGATGATTGTCTCCATCAAGTCACGTTGACAGCAGACAGATATGTGCATTCGTTTTCCCGTGTATGTTTATGGGTGTGTATTTTTGTGTGTGTGCATTTGACAGAGCAGAGCACATCATTTCCACAGAGCACACCTTCACATGTCCACTGGGAGATTCCCTTCCTGTCAATCACCCTGACACATCTACAACTGCATGAGCCCTCATCACTGCAGGGAATTACATCTGTCAGAATCCAAACTTAGAGAGACTACCGCTGCTCAGGAGTGTGTGTCTGTGTGATGAAAGTGTGTATCAACCTGTGTAGTGGAACGTTGTCTTACAGTCACACAGACTGCCTCTTTATCAGTGTGTGTCTTGAGTTTTCAATACCTGGTTAAGGATTGCTCCCAACCAGCAGACACTGATTGACCTCTCTGGTCCTGATAAAGGCCTGACATGGCTGGCGGGCTGACAGACAGAGGAGGACCAAGGGGGTGGCCAGAGAGGGCATGGCTGGACCAGATCGACAGGTTTAGATCAATGGCATGGTCATATTCTCATGACAAATCAAAGAAGGAGCTGGCTGGAAGTTCTCAGTGAAGGGCAGATAGTTCTCTCCCAATACAGAGGATTTCATTCTCAAATATATTGGGATGGAAATCCACTCTGATAGCAGCAGACAGAAGTTCTTCCTGGGGTTGTGACATGAGATGGGGATGGGGAATTATGTCCCTGTACTGGGAGTTGCTTTCATTTGCGAGGGAAAGCTGGGGAGTTCTAGTCCCTGAGTAAATATGCCATGAGGAACTTGGTGACACAACGTCACAACATTTTGAATGTCTTCTACTCCTAAGCTGATCGTGTGAAACGGTATCTGCTGTGGCTATTGTTGATGCATGCTTATATGGTGCATATTAATGTGTGTATCTATGGCGGTTTAAGTGGAGACCTGTAGTTGTTCAAGCTACTCCTCCATCTCTATAGAGAGTTATATCTCTGCAGGAATAAACAAGCTGTTTTCCACCAGCTTATCTCCGAGGTCTCGCAGCACACAGAGGCAGCGTGAGCCTTGCCTGCCCTACCACAGACCAGACCCTGGAGATATTGAGAAACACTGGGAGCTTCCCTCTTGGTTTCTGAGCAGAGCAGCTCCTCTTACATAAACACAAGAGTGACGCTCTTTCTGAGGTTCATGTCAGCAAACCAATACTACAGCATAAGGAAACAGTTTATTTAGAACTCCTTACAAGCACTGTTTGTGTGCTTATTGGGAAGTGACGTAGCACAGTAAAAGCCCATGATGGCAGTATAGTCTCCCATGGGGGGCAACTATCATTGCATGTCTGAAGGCTATGCTTTCCTCAGACCGTTACAGTTGAAAATATAAATGTTGTGTTGTGGCTCCAAGTGGGAGTGTGATGAGGCAGCATGAGCACTCAGCCACCTTGGTGGACAGCTATGGAGACGTACCTTCACACATGTCGTTGTTGATTTGAAAACCCAGCGGACAGGTGATCTGCCTCTGACACACAAAACTCCCAGCCGTGTTCATACACCTCTCATTCGGCTGACAGGCATGAAGGGACAAACACTCATTTATGTCTGAATGGTGAGAGAGAGAGAGAGAGAGAGAGAGGGAGAGAGGGAGAGAGAAAAGGGATGGAAAAAAGACCAGAAAAGGAAGACTGGATGAGTCAAAAAGAGAAAGATGAATTGGTTGGCCCAGCAGTACCGCGAGTGCAATTGTGACCCCACGAGCATGGTTGGCATCCCACTGTAATTCTCAATATGACTCAGACACAGTCCCAGGCAGATTAAACAGCAGACTGTACCCTCTACAGGGAGAGGGGATTGGGGGCACCACCACTGGGTCTAAGTCCTACACAAACAGATCTTTCAACACACTGCAGCACTCACAATGTCACCGTTCAGCACCACCACCATCAGGGAAGGAACACAGGAGGACGTGACTTATCATAGTTGTGAGGAGAAACCAGAGTGATTTGAGAGCGTGGTGTGTGGAGGGCTGTGGGTCAAGCTCTCAACGGTCAGCTTTACGATAAAACATATTGCAGAGGGTTGCAACCCGGGTACTGGGATGCAGCGGAGACAGCATAAGATCTCACAGATAACAACAAATCCTAGAGTCTATATCTCTGCCTCCTGTTCTATGCTGTGGTGGGCGAGGAGGATTAGAGCTGTTGTTCACAGCAGACCTTGGGGCACTGGAGGACAATAGGCTAGGCTGGGAAAGAATGTTGTCAGACACAGCAGAAAGGAGTTGTTTGAAATGGGTGAGGGATGAAATGATAGTGTTGATGAGTGGTACTGTGTGTATGGTGGTTTCTCATGCCCTCTGTCTTTCATACCTTGACATGTCTGACCATCAGCCGTCAGAGAAAATCCAGGAAAACAGGAGCATTGAGACCTTCCGGCCACTGGGGTACACTGTTGCATACAGGGGCCATTTCCTTTGCGGAGGGGCACAACACAATACATAACATCACAACACAACAGTAGTCAGGGTGACACATGTCACAAGGAATACGTCACTAGCACTGTGTAGGAGAGATAACACTTCCTGATTTACTATATCCTTTTGGCTTATTTCCTGTTTCCCGTTGAACTCTGACCTGGTCATTTTGTATTTCCTGCTTGGCCCTTGTTGAGACAGGTCCCCACCCTGGTGTTAGGAAGCAAAACACGTCCACCCTAAAGGCACCCCCACACACCAATGTCACCTCCCTCTAGAGGGGTGCTGCACTAACTCTGAACACAAAGGTTTTCTTTCTTTCATCTTTGTTTTAGTCAGTATGCCTGCGTGTGACATTTGAAACACAATTGCAGGCATAGAGGAAAGGCAAGTTAAGAGAGACATGCCACCAGGGCTAAGATTAGCTGTTTGGTGTTTCTCATTTGAATCTAATTGGGCACTTCCACATAGTGATTCCAGCTGGTGATTAAAAGGGTAAAGATGGAGAGAGAGGAAGTCAGGGAAGTCTGCCAGGACAGATCTTTGGCTCTACAGCCTGTTCTATGTTACCTTCACAGGGGTTGAGCTGGACAGGTGGCTGGATGGTGGAGGGTGGAGATGTGGACCCCACTGCTGTTTTGTCATCCTCTCTCAGTTTGTTCTCTTCATCTACTATGTCTGTAGGTACAGTGCACATGTATACGTCTATCAAAGGTAAAGGAACATTTGGCAAAAAAAAGACTAATTACACAGTAATTAACAATGGCCCCTTCCTCCTGTTATCTAGTCTTAGTGGTGGTTTAGGAAAATCTTGTGAAATGCGTTCTCCCCATTTTATATGAAACTAGATGTGCAGTCAGATGAAAGCGTCCTCTTGGGGGTAAAGGTGGAACAGGAAAAACGATTGCCTGCAGACAAACCCATGTTTTATTATTGAGCCTCAGCCCTCACTGTAATTTACTGAAAAGAGACCTCACATTAGATGCCTGTTGAGACAGGCTTTGGTGGGTGAAAGCCTCAGTTGATAAAGGCCTGGTTTTCATCAGAGAGACAAACTAACACAACATAAAAGTCAAACACATCCTCAAGTACTTCCTCACATCTCTCAGTTACAAATGATGAACTGATAAGTGCGAAGAGGGCTTGTTATGAAAATGCCTGAGTTACACCATGTGTACTGGCAATTCTAAATGGAGTATCTACTCTGACACTCCACTAGAGTGGATGCAGTTCCAGGAAGGAATAACCATTATCAGCCTCACCCAGCTTAAACAGACAGGAAGGAGCTTCGCTGTCCAACAGCACAATCATATGCTATAAACATTAAGATAAATATAGACACATTTCTACCTGACACAAAAACACTCCATCCTGGTATTTATGGAGAAGTCCATTCAAGTCGGCCAAACATTTTTGTGAGATGGGTACAGAAGATATTCAAACTGTTCCTTTGTCAATATTGTCTGTCTAAATTCCTCTGCAATGTTCAATTTGAAAAATGTTACAGGTTAAACTCAGCCAAATGCCTAAACAATTGTTGTGGTAAATAGTGCAGTGTCACCAGCGTACAGTATGTTCTCCGTCTACAGTCTGACTGTCTACCTTGCACACATCTGCTGCCGTCCATCTGCAGCACGTAGCCAGGGTAGCAGGTACACCTGTAGGAACCTGCTGTGTTCTCACAGCCCTGGTGGCACAGGGTGCCCTGGTACACCTGGCACTCATCCACATCCTCCACCTCTGGAGGGCCCTCCGCTGTGTTCTCCTGGCCCTCCTCTCCGAAGGAGAAGGCCTCCTTTGGGAACGAGCTGTCTGACACTTGACAGAGGGTGACAAAGAAAGAGAGAAGATGGGTGGTGTGTGACAGACTTGCAAAAGCAAAATACCTTCCTATTAATCATGTGGACGTCCTCATAGGTAATTAGACAGCGTCGATAAAGTTGATGGCACATCTTAATTGTCATGGAATGTCTTCTGATGACAACGATACAAAATTGAATCTGAGCCTTTAGGCATTCACAGAAAGTACAGTACTGGAAAGGCAAGGAAAGACTTAAAACAGTGTTATATGAAATGTTATGGGCATGCATGCAGCCCTGCATTGGTCTGCTCTTAGGCTGCCACTGTTTACTCTTGTTTAACTGCCCAGACCTCCAGATTTCTGAGACTCCACAACACAAATGGTTATAAAACAAAGAGCCTTCCTGCTCTGATAAATGATGTATGTAATATCCCTCTCTGGATTTGCCATGGTGTATAAAGTATACTGGTGGGCAGCATATTGGCAGTGCATTGTGTGTGTGTGTGTGTGTGTGTGTGTGTGTGTGTGTGTGTGTGCGCGTGCAGTGGTCCTCTACCTCTCACTGGCTGGGCAGTGGGGTTCAGGTTGGGTCTCTCTTTGACCAGGGGCAGGCCGCCCTGCTCCTCCTGACCCCCATCCTCGCCTTCGCAGCAGGTGAGGAAGACATGGCTGCAGGGGTAGCCCAGGTACTGGTGGGCTTCACACAGATGGCCCTCGCTGCGGAAACGTAACCCCAGAGAGCAGCAGCTGCAGCACTCCTGTAGAGAGCACAGGTCAACACCAGTACAGCATGTCAGACAGAAGGCTGGCAAAAAGGTCTGGGTAGCATTCTGCTTGTATTCCTCATGCTGTTTCATGGTGGTCACTATAAAGAAAGCCAAACCTTGAGCATATCTCACTGTATACACAGTAACTTTTCCCTCTCCCTGTCTCTCTCTCTCTCTCCTTTCATCCCCTGTCTAAAGTTTTATTCAGGGTACTGTTGAAACAGGGCAACAGCAAAACATAAAACTGAAATTGCGACCCCTGTGATGGCGGATGTTGGTGCTCTAGTATTATATGACCTGAGTTATCTGCAGCCTATAGTGAGGTGCTGAAAGCCAATATTTAATGTCGAACTCCAGCCTTGAGTCTCTAATAACCCCATACTGCTCTGGTGCCTCTGAGTGGGCCTGTACTTCCTGAACACACAGGTCAGACAGGAGATGGATGGTTTGTAATCTTGACTAATATGCTCCAAGTCCAAACTACATCAACTTAATTTCATCCTACACTGACAACTGTGAGCTATGTAGCTAAAGCTTCAGTCCTGGCTCAAATATCGCTATTATGTTTCAGAAATACCAGGGAGTACAATCTCTGAATGTAGCTAGTTTGATAAAAAACAACTTGAGACATTTTCAAGTTCTGTGATCTCCTTTTGGAGGTCTTTGACTGTTTAGAGTACAGGAATCTATGGGCCTGTTTGACCATGAAAAGTTTTGTAAATTGAATTATGGTAATTGAATCACAAGACCCGGCCATGTTTCCCTTCAGTAGTGTGTGCACTGCCCATGACTGGAGAAGCCTGTATCTAAGAGTAGGTGGGAGGGTAGTTCTGGTAACTGCATTCAAATAAACAAATGAATATGTGTGGCAACCTCCTGGCTTGACCGGAGGTATTTCTCTAGGTTTGATAATCACAGCTCATCACATCCTGTCTGGCCCTGGCTGGACTGTAGTGCACTGTAGGCAGCTACTGGCCTTGTAAGAGTCGCCTCCACACTGGTCGCTGGCGCCCTGGTCACACACGACTCCTTCTCTGGCTGCATTCAACCCTGCAAAACACTGGCTTTCCTTCAGAGAGCCCAGACAGCACTGTCTCTGGGCAGTCCTGGCAGAGAAGAACACAGAAGAACTTCCTGTTAAGCTATCTCTCTACAGTGGTTGTGAGCTGAGAGGGCTACCTATTCATTAGTACTGCAGAATCTGTGCTGAGCATTTTGTTGTGAAAGCCTGCAAAATAAACAGTTTTTAAAAAGAGGTTCTGTTGCTGATATTAAACACATATTTTTTTATAAACATGACGATTGTGCTGTATCTTGAAACAATATTGATCAAACTTGGGCTTGTTTGTAAAACACTGAGGCTCAGTTTCCCAGACATGGAGAAAGGCTCCTTAACTGAATTTTCAATTGAGATTTTCATTGAATTTCTCTCTTACTTTAGGACTGGGAAACTGGGCTTAAATCTAACATTAACAAGACAAGCTTGATTCAAATGAAATAAATGCCAACTAAAGTCTCAACTCTCCCTGGAATTGCCAGCAAGTAGTTTCTGCAATAAAGACCCCAAACCAATTGTTGCCTCACCAAAATAAGAGGAAATCAGGCCCCTATCTAGTGAGATCTCAGTCAGCCTCCCCTAGGGTCTTACCGACAGATGGAGTGTCTGTCTGCTTTGGGAAGCTCTGTGATGTTGCAGTGGCCATTGGCTGAGGCCCACTTCTCTCCAGTCTCACAGCAGATCTCCACCAGCTCCTTGGCAGACACTGCTAGTAGACATACACATTATACAGAAAACACATTATACAGAAAATGTGTGCAGCAGAGTTTCTAGTCAAGAGTCCAAGTCTTTGTCACAAATCTGACTGACATTTGCCTCGTATAAATCAAATATTTTCTCTAAACCAGTCTTTGGTGGAGACACATCCAACAGTATTAGAAAGAAAGCATGTGATTCTTTTCTGATTACATTCCCTTTCTTCCTTTACTGGCCCAGAGCTCCTTGGACCCTATTACACAATATAATACCCATGTAATGTAATCCTTCCAATAGCTTTTAGATTGAAGTCTAATAAATGGCAATGCAAGCAAAGAAGTAACAAATGATCATTGTATTCCAAAGCCATCCAGGTGAAACATGGACCAGAAAAACCATGTTTCTTAGAACATGTGATTTAAAGTCAAGTATGTTGGGGTTGGTAAGTTCATCGCGTAACTGTAACAATTGGCATTCCAACATTGATTTGTGTTGCAATGCATACTGTACTTGGAACATAACACCTGAAAATGCACTGGAAACATGGGCATGCAAAGGTGATGTGGGATGTGCCCAGGTTGTGAGGACAGAATGGTATGTATACATATCATTTGTTTCGAGTCCTCTCACTACTGTCATATATAATCATTTTACAAGTATGTTCATACAGAACCGAAGAAAAAGGGCAACAAGTTCAGCATTGTTTATGTGTGCAGCCTTTTCATCTGCAGGGTGTGAGTTTCATTTGACTTTTGTCTGATCTGGAACAACATTTTCCCTGAATTCAGCATTCCTGCTTAAGAAAAAGCTACGAAGGTCAAGCAAGCCAATCAAAAACATATTTGCATTACATATAAACCAGATGAGTAAGCAAACATGTGCCCCAAAAAAGAAGAGATTTAAGATTCTGTTTGCAGTCGAAATGGACCTCGTGACACAAGAAGTATCGGAAGCCAATTGTGACACAAGTTGTATATTGACTGTCTGCTCTGTCCAGTGTATGTAGGGGCAATCTGTACCTCACCATGCCAGCAGCAAGCCAATCACAGAGTACAGAGAACTGCAATACTGATTGCATAATTTATAGCTTCAGAAATTGAAACCTTAGAAGAGACTACAACTCTTTGATGAATAAATATGTGTTCCAGACCCACAATCTCAAATGCTAGTATTATAACACAGAACATTATTCATCCCATTCATTTGCATCCTGTTTCTTTTCACCAGGTGGTATAAGCTCACTCATCATGAGAGTAGCCCCATGTGTCTCCCCAGATGGCAGGATGTATACACAGCTAGGATCCCCTCTCACAACACTCCCACAGAGGAGCCACAAAGATCCAAACACAAACAGACTATCCTTTCAACTACATTTATTTTCATTACCTACAGTTGCCTACTGTTCGTTGGGCGAACAATCAGTAAGTCGGCATACTCCACATCTCTTTGACAGACCTTCTAATTTCCCAGTGGGATAAATGTGTTCCTTTCAGGTGTGCAGCGTAATAACAGCTCTGTGTGCTTATTTCTCATGTTCAGAGTGAGAGGGATGAAGATTGGCTTGGGCAGTCGAGGTACAACTCTCTTCCTTTGGCCTGTCATTACGTTTGTCTGTCAGAATGCCAGCATCAGACACACACTACCAGAGAGCCTGTCCAGGACTGGTGACATCACCGTGTGGCTCCACACATGCACAACAACACAAGAAGAACAGCTCCTGACACGTCCAGGTTGGACCGTAAATCGCCTGTCCAGCCACACATAGTTCCCCTTTCTAATGAAAACTTGTGGATCATTCCTCCCATGATTTACACTGTGGTGGAGAGGAGGGAATACAGAAACAACACATGTACATGTACAAGGTCTTGGCTTGCCGACCTGACAAGTGCCAATACTGGGATTGTTTCGATTATATCGCCTGCCATAAGCATGTGTTGCTCTCTCACTGTCTTTTACACCTTAAACATTTGCTTGCAAAATCACTCTCATTTCCTGGTTGCCATTCTAGGAACGTCCAGCAGCAGCTGGCTATGACATAATAGGGAGGGATCTTCTCCAATCACAATGACATCACTTCCCTCCCAGCTGAATCATGTTTGAGGTGACGCTACATTGACAGCTTTGATCCTAATCTCCATGACACCAAGCGGGAGTACACGGAACTGTGTGAGGCAGCTCAGTGAACTGTGGCCTGGGGTTGTGCTGGTGGTTCAGAGCCAGGAGTACCGTCTCTCTATTTCAAGGTTTCCCTCACCAGCCTTCAGTCTCAGTTGATATAGCTCTTCTGGGATGACCAGTTTGACGTTCAAACAAAACACACACACATACACACAGACGGTTTCTCCACATTTTTCAAAAAATATTTAACGTTGCCGGAGGGTCTGCTGGACTTGTTTCATGCTCCAGATTTTCTTTAATTAAGAGTCAATTAGTTAAAGACATTCTATTAAAAAGCCAACCCTCCACCGTCTTGTTATTTACTTTAAAGTGAGGATCCATTATTTGTTAGTTTAGGGATAATTCCTCCTAAACTCAATTACAGTACCAAGAATTGGAAGATCTCGAACAGCTTGCATTGGCAAATATAGCAAAATCCAGTTAGACGGAACTCAACTGCTCAGCCCCGGGTGTGTCTGAATCCTGGGGAATGTAGTTTAACCATCATTTCAGTGACAGCAAGTCAGATGCATACAAGGCAAAACTGTCCTGCTGTTAATTATCACCAATCCACTACTACTTATAGGCCATGTTTACGACCTGGTTTTCTACATATGGTAGTGCTGGTCTGAACCAGGAATGGGTTGGTGGCCTCTAAAAAGGACATGTTGTAATAAGGAGATGTGCCACCAAAGTCCCTGGAAATGACATGGAAATCACCCTGGATGAACCCAGAGCCGCCTCCTCTAAGCACATCCTTACGGTAACTGCAGAGATGAAGCTTCATGTGGCAAGTTCTGGAATCCACCCTCCATCTGATGCTCAAGAAAATTATACTTCTGCACAGCCCACTCCCATGTGCTACATGTTGGGACAGTGGTAGCGATAAAAAGTGATTTTCCGAACCCTCTAACTGAGAAACTGCTGAGAAACTACAGGAACAGGAAAAGCTTGTGCTTATGTATATGTGCGAATGTGTTTCGTTTTCCTTTGTCTGTATAATAGTCTAAGGCAATGCAAACCACGCTGTCTTCAGTTTTGGTTGGTTACTCTTTGATGAGCCGAGTGTGGAGCTGCTTCCCAGCTCCAGTGATTACTGGGGGAACTGGGAACACTAAAGGCTCCTGGGAAACGAGTAATCACAGCAGCTCACAAGGGAGTAGAAAGTAACGTCTGGCAATCACGCCACAACAGTGGTCTCATTCATCACATGAGTATTATGGTGCTCTCAGGTACTCCCCCTGGAACATAACACCATAGCTAGTCTGGGCAGTCTGGGAGAGCCTCAGCCCTAACCTCACCTCCACACACAGAGCCTGCTGCACAAGGCGGCTGGTGGAGGATGGGGAGCAGACGGAGGGAAGTTATTGACTGAAAAGAGGGAAAAGAAAAAAAAGTCGTTGGGCAGCGTTCCAAGAAAAAGCAGGCCCATTTATGTGTAGTGAAAAATGGTCTGTGTTTTTTTAGGGCATGCTTTCTGCTTTCCTCTCCAAATGATTTAGGCATCTTCCCCTAATGGTGTTGATAACAGCCATTACTCAGGGAGCTTATCGTCTTGGACAGTTCCTGCACTGACCTTCCTGGAAGTCTTCCCTTGAACCTTCGGGTCCTTAACCATGAACTCTAACGGTGTCACATGGCCCAAGAGGCTGGGGAGAAGCTAGATAAGTCAATTCCACACTCATTTCTACACACACACTTCCACAAACTAAGAGTGTGTATGGCAGTGTGGGTCAACTCTCAGTCAACCTAGCACGAAGTGGTAATCTACTAGTGCTAAAAACTTGGACTTGATCCTAATACTGGTAGTCTGATAGGCAACATGAAAACATTTGTCAAGACAGATCTGTTGGGTTCAGGAAATTCAAGACCTGCAGAGGATATTGACTCATGGCCTTTAACAAGACATTTCGGCTAAACCTGACCTCAGACCTGCTTTTGTACGTATATTGTGCAAACGAGGAAAAAACAAAGTGGTCAATGATGGCCAGAGTCCAGACCTGATTCAAGATCTAACAGTCTACCCATGTTACATGAATCATAGGCGACATTCACCTCGCATGTTAACTCCTAGTGAAACATCTCATTCAGCAATACATACTATACATTCCTATGGAGGCCAGGTGCTGAAAGGAGAGAAAGATCCTAACAGGTCTCAACAACCAGCCTGTAGTAAAGCAGGTTGACTAGCCATGGGCTGGGAACATCACAGATTACTGTTTGTTGTACTGCAGCCTCTAAAAAGTGGTCAAAGTCCCAGATTTGTGATTAAATCCAAACTTTAATTAAGTGTCTGAGAAGTGGCTGTCAGGATGCAATCACGAGGTTAATACATTTCACTAACTTGAACTTTAAATCTGAAAGTGTCATTATATTTCTCTTGAGCTTTGCAGATTTGATCTTTAATCTGATTTGGGTCATTTTCCAAGAGGGGGGACCTAGATGTCATGACAAGATTATAAAACACATGAACTCAATGGAGGAAAATGAAACTGTGTCATAAAGGGATCGTCTCACGATGAAAAACCTGATAAGCCATTACCCAGAGCAGAGATGTTCGACTTCACAACTTCTCATCTAGAAATGTATCTAATCAGTCTATCTTCGGTTTTTCATCTGAGGATCTGCTGGGCATGTATCTATGGCCCGAGGGGGTTGTTCTCATCCCTGAACACGCTGTTGATCAGGCATGAGAGACAGGCTGAGTTATAGGGGCAGGCCAGCCATCATTACAGCCAGGAGATGAGGGAGGAGGCACACAAATGAACATGATATGGAAAAGAGAGGAAAATAAAACATCTATGTATTGTTCATTAACCATTTGTAGCATTTTTATAAGGTAGACATCTTCCATAAACCACATTAAACTGCCATAAATACGGGCATAGGGTTTTCTCTAGTCTCTAGAGAGCAGGAAAAGGTGGTCTGTCAAGGGATCATACACTTTCCATGACCTATGGTTTTCCTGGGCCAGAGCCAGCTAGCATGTAGACTGATTAAGCATTCCACACAGAACACAGGATATGAAAAGAGCAGGACCTGGAGGGTATCACATCATGTGATGTCATATGATGGAGTATGATTCTACCACCTTTGGTATGGGCTCCTGAGCAAACTCCCAGGTACACATGTACAGAATCAATGTTTTACACTCTACTATGAGCTACTCCCTTGATCGCACCGTGCAGTGATAATGTAATGTACAGCCTCACCCTCACTGTGTCCCTCCTTTCCTGGGGGCTGGTAGTTAAGCATGGTCTGTGCCTGTCTCCCAGGCTGCCGTTCTCCCTTCTCCTGCAGCTTCACTGGAGCTCTGCTGGTGGGCCTGAACTGCACCGTGGGTAGGGAGGCTGGCTGCTCCTCCTTCTCCTGGGACAGGCTGGATTCCACTGAGACCTTCTCATGCCTCCTGTGGCCTTGGGATGCGTGGCCTCCCTCCTGGCTGTGCTGACCCACTCTGTGTTTGTGATGGGCTGTGTGTCCTGCCTCTGTGTCAGAGCCAAACGCATTCTTTTCTTCCTTCACCGTGTCCTTTGTCACTCTTTCTCTGCTGTCCCTGACACCAAGTTCCGGTTGGTGCCTGTAGTTCTCTGTGGTTCCTTCCTGTACCCTTGTTGGTGTTGCCGTTCTCGAGGAGGTCTCGTTCGTGTTCTGGATGCTCTCAGCCCTGGGATCCATCCTGTTTTGATCATGGGTCCCCAGTCTCTCTCTCAGCTCTTGCCTCGGATCTTTATCAGAGATGTTTGGAAAGCTGGACTGAGGATAGGGGTCTGGCATGCTGGTAGATTCCAGTGGTTGGACAAGGGGTGGTTGGTTAGCGGCTGTGGTTATAACCATTGAGTGGTCATGATCCTCCTCTCTACCAAGACTGGGTGGGTCCTCCTTGTACAGAGGTAAGGTGCTGGCAGGTAACTTGTGCAGTCTGGAGAGTGGGTCTAGAGGGTTGGCCTGTCTATTGTCATAGGAGCTGCTACTAGCTCTCAGAGGACTGCTGTTCTCAGTGGTGGTGGCTAACACAGGCTTTGTCACACTCCTGGGGTCACAGTCCGGGATAGGAGAACACATCAGTCTGCCGCCATCGTTGGGACAATGACACACCTGGCATGGGTGCATCTGGACAGAGTGGCCAGCTTCATACTTCCTGTTTCCATGGATACAGCCGATGCGCTCACACTGTTGACAGCCATCCGCAGGTTGCGATATGCTAATGCAGTTGGGCGGGATATCAGGACATGGGATGAAGCGGCAGCTGATCCTCCCGCCTCCCTGGGGACAAGAGCATTCTGTACTTCCAAAATCCACAAAGTAAGATTCTCCTTCTGGAACTTTCCCCTTGCGGAAGCCTGCATGGACACAGTCATAGTACTGGTAACCTTCACACGTACATCCTGTTTTCACACAGGTGGCACAGCAGGAACCCTGCTGTAAGACCTCCTCGATGCAGTTCTGCAAAACAGGACAATCTACACCTGTACAGTCCCTCTGACAGAAACAGGTGTCCGGGAAAAGTATCAGCAGACATAGAAAAAACACAAGATGTTGAATGTTCATTTTCAAAGCCTAAATAAGGGATTTTAGAGGACAAATTGTTCTGTTCTTCTAATTTCTTTCAAGTCCGCAGGTATAGAAAGTATATATTGCACCTATGGAAGGAAAAAAAAAGGTGTTAGTAAATGGAATCATAGTTCGGCCATCTATAATTCATTGTGGCCCCATTTTGTGCCTCGGTCATTTTTGCATGCTTTTGTATCTAGTCTATTTTGAAGCCATAAGTCATCATCTTCTATTTAGTGTTAAATTGACCACTGGTTGAATGTTCCATGCCCACTCTCCTTGCGGAAACACAATGGGAGATGCATGCTGTGGTTTACTTTACACATGGAATTATGGCTGCAGGTAACATGGAAATATGGACAACTCACACAAGTATAATGTACTAAATGCTTTGTGGAGTACTGCTTATCAGCTGTGATAAAAGCAAACACCACACCATGAAAGCTCATCTGTAGGGGAGATGTTTCTGGTAGATAAAAGGGGTGACCGTTTTAGATAGAGATCCTTTCATGTCAGTGTCCTCAGGTATACTGCTGATACTGGAAGGAGTAAACAGACAACTGAAAACAGCTGACACTAACTGGCCATTAGTGCAAACAGAAGCTGTAAAACTGTTGATTTAAATGCTGGTGTCTTCATTGCTCAGTTTCTTTTTCCAACGTGAGTTTTGAAGGTAAGAAATATCTGAAATGCCTGTTAGTATTAAAAGCATATCTGATCTAAGTCAGTGATGTGACTTTAAATAAGAAAGATCATACTGAAAACCAGGTGTTTTCCATTTAACTTTTCCTGTTTTTCTCAATGGCTTGTGCTAGTAGAGACAAAGCAGCAATTCAAGCACCCAAACCTGGTTAACATTTAATCAGAATTAAATTCAGCTTGCATTCTATTTATGGAACAGACACATTTTGTAAAGATAAAGCTATGACCTTGGCAGAACAACCAATCACTGTCCGATTTGCACCAAAATGCCTGTACAAACTGTGAGCAGGTACATAGATTGTAGCATGTGTTAAAGTAGGTCCAGAATAGTAAAGTATGAGAGGGCAAAAGTCATGTTGACATGTTGTATTTTCCTCAATAGACCCCCTGAAAGCTCATGTGTACTTTAGTGCATGTATGCAGAAACTTGCTCTGACATGTCTTTAAACAACCAACAACTCACATGCCTACATTTACATTTACTAGTACCTCTGCTTTCTGTATTAGTGTGATTTACAACAGGTTCAGTCTGAGCGTATAACATATTTAAGTAAATTAATACATTTGAAATATAACCCTATGTCAATACAAATGACAACGCTTAAGCTTGCTATTTTAAGTTATGTGGAACTGACTGAAGATGCACATGCACATTTGTATATATGTGATGAATATGTCAAGGGCACTAATTGAATTACTCAATCATACTTAGAGCAAAACCTAGTGCGCTTAATAAAAACTCATTTGACTAGAATAAAGTAAAATAATGTCATACTCTACTTCTTTTCTTCTCCGCTACACAACCTTTTTTTGCAAATGCAAAGCTTTGAGAGTGCTTCAGACAACAAAATGGATGAATAAACCTCTCATACTGGCTACCTCTCACATCTGCGGCTACTTCAGCCTCCCGTCGTTTTACATGGCCACCAAAGAAGAAAAAGTGCTAAGGCACCACTTTGGAATCAATGATGCCTTTGTTACTGTTGGGATTCAATCATACAACCAGATATTGCACTCGAGTGGCATGTTGCTCTCTGGTTTGGGGTCTTAATGATGTTGAATTCAGAATTAAGCAGAAAAGGCTGGCGCTCTAAACAATATCTGCCTACAGGTTGAAGTGAGAAAAAGAAGCTGAACCTGGGAAGAGCAGTTGAAGTGGCTGTAAAACATCTCGCTTTATCTACTGAGTTTGACAAGCCTCATTTGTTTGAATGAGGCGAGGTGAATTGTTTGCACCATCAGCACAGACAATGTCGAAAATTCTTTTCAACGGTTTGTTTGATCGCTTTTTTAGCCCGGTACTGCTGCAAGAAGTTTGACCCTTGTCACCGCGATGTGATACAGAGAACCTTATGTTCCTAGATCATGATAACAACTAGTAGCATGTCCTCAACTTCGGACAAATTTGGCCGGATTATGCAGAAGCCTTGGTGATGTGCATCTACGTGAGTTATGGCAGACCATTATAATTTACAAAGGTATGTTTGCAAAGGCAGATCATACTACTCTACGCTGTCTCTTGAAAACGTTTTCCATTTCTGTGAATATGGCATTAACATTAGGCTACAGTGTAAGAATTGTATTTAAAAAGGCAACCTTTGGCTGTAATGCCATACAATGAGTCATGTGTTAAAATATGTGAAACATTGTAAGCATAGTAAGCATGTCTCGGACTTTCGATTTTAACAAAGCTATAGTCTAGAATAATACTGTTCAAAAATAATTTCCTTACCTCGTGTAACAATTCCAATCCTGCCAAGTGCACGACTGATAACCTGTTGGCAAACAACTTGTCCCCAAAGTTTTTGCGCTCGATCTGAAGAGAGGGTGAGAGCGCTCCACTGAGGGCGGGACAAGAAAGTTATTTATTTTCTACACTCAAATACTTTCGCAAAAAGGTTTGCTTTTAGAATTAAGAACGTTTTGTTGCTAAAGTAATTAGACCTAGTTTATGCTAGCCGAATAATCTTCAGTAACTGCGTTGGCCCGAGGATTCATTTTAAATCCCTTTGCTTAAACCTTTAAAGATTTTTACACTTGGCTTGGCTATGATAGAGGGCAAACCCACATTCATTTTACATATGTTCGTCGCAAGCTGTTTATGGCGGTAAGGGATTTAGTCTACCTTAGTTCACTCAATGATCCACTGTGCCTACGATTATTTGTCTATGGTTTAGATGCTTAGTGAGCGGTGTAGGAATACAGCACAGTCTCGCTCAAAAATGCATACCATGAGGGACTACATCACATGATGACTTGATTTGTCACCCTTTCCTACAGCGCGGGCTATTTATCAGTTTGTTACAGTTCAATGCATTTATTTATCCTCCTGAGATATGTTCTCACTCAGTCTGAAGAAGCTTTATCCTGTGATGTGACCTGACCTCTGAACTAACCTTAGAAAGGACTATTTTATCTGAGGGGTCATGCCGGGAAGCATGAAAACAGATTGAGACAAAAGCCTCCTCATTGAAAGGATAGATTGATCTGACAGGAACAAGGGGTTGTAAGGCCATTGGTTACATTGTCTCAGAAACAGTCCTTGGCAAGTCAATGACATACATGAGTCAGTGTCCCTGGAGTTACTTTTGAGTCGTGAGTAGGCTAGCATCCATGGTGAACAAACAAAACAATATGGGGAGATGAAGCTTCTGGACTGCTTGAATATGTTCTTAAAACAATTTGAACCAGGTTTTCAAATTATGGTGAGAAGTATGTGGTTTGTTCCGAAAATTGCATTTACTAGACAACATAAAATTGGTCAATGCGTTGCCGGCCCCTCAGCACACGACAAGCATCTGTGTTGTCTTGGGCAAGTATCCACTGAGAATATTCACATGTTCCATTGTCCTTCCAGCTTCACACTGTAGCAAGGACAGCACAGGGGACAACACCGTTGATTTTTCCAGTCCAGGATTTGACTGTATGCTCAAATGTGATGTCAGGCTAAGCTGTGCCTGGCAGCCAAACCTGTCTCTGGTGATTTTAATGACATACGCTAACTGGGCTGTGGAGCTTGCTAATGCCCGGGGGACCCTGGGGTCACTCTACTCCACTCTGAGACCTGGCCACAATTACAACCAACACCCATAAGCTTTTGACCCTCAGAATGCACAAATGTAAAAGCACACCAGGGAAGGAAATTAAGTTTTAAATCAGTTTGTTCTCTGAGACAGACATTTGATACATATTATATAATATAAAAAAGACCACCCACTACCTTGGTAATGAATGTAAGGAAGTTTAACTAGTGAAAGCTTTATGTACATCCCAAATAGACTTTACCTTGGACAACCATCCAAACTGGGAATTATTCATGCTAAGATCAGTCAATACAGTTAGGAAAAGTGCCAAACAAATGAATTAATCAATTTCTTGTATCCTCATTTACAACCAAACACTCATGTGCAGCTTCATGTGTTTTATAGGACAACTTTGGACACTCTGGCTCCTGGAAGATGTAATCATGTCGTCACCTGTGACGAGAGAGGCCTGCTCCACAGTAGTTGACCCATGAGGACTCCACTGGGTTAGAACCAGACAAGCTCACTGCGGTAAAGCCTCTTAGTGCAGGGTAACGTGATCTGACACAAGCTGGTTTTGGAAAGGTAATTGCGTCCTGTTCTATTGTTATTTCTCATTCATGCATGTTTGAATGGTGACTTCTGCCAATACTAATTCACCCAGCCCACCACCCGCAGCCCTGCGTCTGGATAATCCACCTAATGGGACCAATTTCTCAGATATATCTGGCCACCCTCCAGCACTTACTACCATTTAAAGTGGTTCATGAAATAATGCTAATAATATGCCTTTTTTATGTATTGTGAACAGTATGAAGTCATTCTCCTTATGATGGCCAGGGCTGCGCTCTAGATTTATTACCACCATCCAATTAGGCGTCATTGACTGTGACATCATTGTCTATCAGGGGCCCTAAGTGCAGCAGGTGTTAATGTTGTCTGTTCATTACGTGGCAATGTCCTGACCTCCCATCTCTGTTTGAACAGGTGGACAGGGCTTCCCCCAGCTCTTCTCTCTAGAATAGTCTCATGGTGCTGCTTTAACGTGCTGTCTATTGCCACAATCAGCTCCCTTCATGACTAATGCCACAAGGCTTTCAGATTGAGATCCTATACTTCCTGTCCTTTCTCCTGACTCTCAGACAGATGTTCAGCCAACACATGGAATTTGGTAAAATGTATGAAAACACTTTCATGAAACCATTCATTCCTAGTAGCCAAATGAATAGCTAGATGTGCATTGCGATCCCTTGCATCTAAACGCTCCATATTTCTGGCAGACCAAATGTGTTTCCTATAAGCGCTGTGGTGTAGGTCAGTGATGAAGGGAGTAGAGGAAGTCTTTAATGTGCCCCACTGAAGACAGAGCCTGGAAGCTCTGTAGGGGGTACACCTAGGGAAATTAAGGGTGTTTGTAATGAAAGTGAGGACCCACCTGTGTCTTGTAAAGCGATTTCAGGCTCTACAGGGATCTTTGAACTGCCAATTACATACTATTTGTTCTGGACAAAATATCTGACAGATTATACAAGCTCCTTGGCATACCTTTGTAGTTCTAATGTTGATGATACATTTGTGTGTATAAATATCATGATTATAATTGTTAGTATTATTATTATTATTATTATTATTATTATTAATAATGATATGTACTGTAAATTACATCCATATTTTAATAATTAAACAAACACTCAAGTATTTAGTCTATGTGCTGCCATTTTCCTCATGTATGTGAAGTTAATTTATTGGTCATTTTAGTTAAGTACCCACATTCCCTACCTAATTCTATCAATGCTAATGTCATAGTAAATCCCCTGGGTTTTGAATGAATAGAAGTAAGAATACATTAGAGTGGGAACACATGGAAGAGTTTTGGTGAGTGTTTCTGTGATTATGCCACTATTATCCATGGGTATGAATGCATGGAGTTGCAAATACAAAGCCTTTCAGCTCTTTCCACTTAATGCTTCCTCCATGGCTATAGCAAGGGAATTCAAAGCATGAAGTTAAGAACTTGCAAATGGGTTTAACACCTTGAAACCATTTTTTTTAAATTTACCCTTTTGTCTCTATGGAACCAGATGCATGTTAGGTTGTGAGATTAGAAGGAAATAGAGATTTTTATTTTATTCTGAATATATTGTCCAATCTGAGACTATTGACAAGTAGTCTAGCAGTAACATAGTGGCCATTATTCAGACTATTGTTTTCTTTGTATTCTACTTACACATGACACTGTCCTGAGGCCAGGACTCATTGCACATCATTGTAAAACTTTTTATTATGACTGCGTACACCAGTCTTTACCATGCCACGCACTAAAATGACCCTAAAGCTGTGGTTCCCAAATTATTTTATGATCTCATTAAGCCATGACCATCCCTGCTGTTTTGTTAAAACTAGGAAGTAAGAGTTTATACAGCCTAGATAAAGAGATGAAGGCAGGTTCTTCAAAGTTGTGAAAAGGTTGTCACTCATAGTGATACAGGAATATGGACAAAACAGACATTGATTAATTTCAAATATCAATAGATGTTATTGCATTATCCAGTGCACTGCCAAGAAACACACATACTGTTACCATCAGGAAATGGTCTATTTGGTTTACTACCTCACCGTCTCAATTAGCTCAAAGTGAGAGGTGGGTAGACAATGGTTTGGAACTGTATTTTAATGCAAAGCAACTGTGAGTGCCAGTTAAACAAATAAGTTGGCAAAACAACAACATTTCAATATTCATCATCTCACCTGTTTTCTACATTTACTTTGCTGATTGTCTCCCCAATTATACAGAATAACTGTAAACTAAGAAACTGAAATTGTGCCACCAAAAGAAATGGGCCCAGTCCCTGCCAAAGACTTACAGAAGAAGAAAACTTAAATCTGGCACCATTGCTTCGAACAAGTCTCTCCAAGGTAAAGACCCCCAATTCACAGTACAAGCCCACTGCGTTTTCATAAGGCCTGTTTGACTGTTGTCTAGACGTGAGGGTCAGGGCCCACGGGACATGCTCATGGACCCTGAGCGTGACTTGCAGGGATTGTTTTCTTCTTGCTGAGACATTACATCAGCTGCTGTAAACCTCCTACCTGCATTGCCAACATTAACTGTTTTTATCTGAAGCCAAACTAATTGTAACGTCCCACCAGGTCTCCGCTTACTGTAACTCTAGTCTAATTGAAAGTCCAAGTACCCTTGACTAGTACTGTCCTCTTGCAGACATAAATAATCTGGCTAATTATTCTGGGGGAATATGCAGGCAAAGCCATTTTGAAGCAGTGTTCTTCAGACTACTTGGGTGGTTGATTAAAACATATTAAGTGATTGTAATGACAGCAACGTGTACTAAATTGTACTGAGTTGGAGAGTTGCCATTCTGAATAGTCATGCTGGAGCATAGCACCACTCAGAGAGCCACTCAGATCAACAGGCAGTGAGGTGATCTCATTGGCAACATTCTGACTAGTACAATTTGTCACTTCTGGCACCCTAAAACATGTTTCCAAATCAGTTCCTGGTTATAAAGCTATAAAGCCCTATGTGTCTAATAAAGCAGAACATGATCTGGAGTGATCATTGTTCTAACAGAAACAAAAGAACATCAAAACACATCAGTGAATCCCAAGTGATCCGAATTGAATCTGAGTGATAAAAAAGCTGGTACCAGTCCAAAGGTGTGTTAGCTCACAAACCGAACAGCTTCTATCAACAAACGACATCACATTTCTAGACACAGAGGTTGATTTACCTTTCTCAGCATGTCCGTTTTCACTACATTTACTGTACTTGCCAGAGATGGTGTCATTTTTTCCATCTTAGTTCTCTGCCATGTTTGAGGGTAATGGTTGTTTTGTGAACTGTTCCTTGTCCTTTTGCCTCTCAATGGATAGTGATAGTTTGAGATGTTATCTGCTCTTAAAATAAACACTTCTGATGATCTAAGTTGTAAAATGTTTGGCTGCTATTTCGGTGTAGGAGGTAATTACTTTCTCTCTTCATCTGCACAAAATGTGCATACGTTTTTTAAGAACAGATACCATGATGATGATGATGATGATGATGATAATATCCTAAGGAAACAAACTCAGTCTTATATGCTACTATTGCATGAAACTCAGTGATTAGAAACGTCTTGTCTCAGTTATGAATTAGTAATTATTTGTACTTTTTTCTATCCAAAAGAAAGATGAGAACTATCTATTTTAAAGAAGAAGGAACATGAAAGTGATGAGGCATCTTTCATTTTTCAAAGTTGAATTCTTCATTCTTTGAGGGAAAGGCCGCTTAACTGTGTAACTGCATGACTGACACCTAGGGGTAAGAAGTTATGGCCTTATCTTCATAAAACAGGTCCAATGCATCTACAGTGTTGATCTGTTGCGAACTCTCCTCAAAGATCAGTTAAGTATTTCCTTGAAAAAATACGTAAATCAATTTCCCAAATAAGTTATTCGTTGAAAAGAAATGCCTTTATAACTGGCAAAAAGGCCTGTGAATACGTTGAGCTTGCATGTAACAGTTCTGCCAGCCAACGTTCAGTCACACAACTGCTCCGAGAAAGCAGCGTTCCAACTTCTGATCTAAAAGACGATACTGCTTCTTTAAGAAATAGCGTCATCAACTCAGATTTGACGTATACTTTACTCCCAGCATGCATGTCTGCAACTCCAAATAATTTCCAATGGCGGGTATTTCTTAAGTCCTGTGAATTCTTTTTATTTTATTGAATCTATCTTTTATTTCACATACAGGGTATTTGAGCGTAACGTTTTATGAACAGTTTTGAGACGAGAGGACTTCGGAGAGCAGCTCAGACAGGGCTTTCGATTTCAGTTGCACGCGACATTGTTTAAGCATGCCGCTACCTCTTTGGTGACTGTCATAAATTTAAACTATGTATCAGTGGCCTTGGTATTTACTGAAGGAAACGGCTACTGTAACAGTGTTTGATCAGTGTTACGTTACCTCACGGCTATACATTATGGTTAGCTGTGTTGTTCGATAATGGGTGGGAGCTACTATAATTGAAAAACTCATTCTCATTCTTTTTTCTCTTCAATTTTGTTTTGTAGTTCAAATCTCAACTATCCTTGAAGTCTTTTCAAACCTTTTGATATGGCGCTTCTTAGACTATCAGTATTAGGGCTATTAATAGCAATTATTGATCCCACTGTTGCCTCAAAATTAAATATTCCTAAAGTGTTATTACCATTGGCTCGAAGTACTAGAATTAACTTCACATTGGAGGCGACTGAAGGCTGCTACAGATGGTAAGTGCACATTTTTCAGTGGCAAGTTCTGCTTTCGAATTATTTATTATAATCCGACAGGAAACGCAGTGTGAACTGTGCTCTTGAATGTGCCGGATATCACATTTCCAAGGTCATGTAGGGACACCCACGCTGCGCTGTTGCTGCAAACTCCTTATCTATGTTGACTTGAACTTCCACTTACATTTTCAATTGAAATTGATATGTGGACATGTTTACATGACAATAATTGACTACTCTTTCTTGTTCACATGTGAAAGAGTGTTTAAACAGTATTCCTCAAAGTCGAATACATAGGGTTTTCTGTTTATTTAAAGTAGGCCTATACTGTAGTCATCTCTTCTCCTGCCAGTGTAACACAGAATTATATCTTCCTACTGTGACACATGCTGAAAATGTTTTGGTTATAAATTGTATATCTCCAGGTCCTCCACAAGACCAGAAGTGGCCAGTATCCAGCCTCTGAATGTAGACAGCAGCAGACACTGTTCCCAGAGAGCTGTTGTCCAGGCCCTCTCCACACAACCATCCAGACTCACTAGCATCATCCTGGCTGAGGATGTTGGTATGTGCTGTATCTTCTTCCAGACACATGTAGTCTGAGCAGTGGTCCAAACATTTTAGTCATACCTTCATGCCTGTTTTGTTATATTTTGTACTTTGTCTGATAATGAAAAAAACATGCTATGCATAGTACCATGGCATTTAGACTTGACGTGTAGTTTTCTTTTCATATTGTTCCTTTGATTAGATATTTAAATATGGTGTCACAAAGAGAGGGTAATTTGATTCTCATTTTGTACACTAACTTGTTTTGTATCTCCCCTAACATTTGAAGAACAGCTGTTCTCTGTGTTTATATTTGCTTGTCATGAAGTATTGCCACTAACCAACAAGTAGTTAGAGGTTGCAAATATACGGATGTTCATCCATGTTGAGCAGCCAACTACAGTGCTGTATAAGATAACCTATGATCCTGTCTTGGTGTGACTGTGTGACTGACCTGTGTCCTTCTCTCTGGTCTCCAGTGACAGGACAGGTGCTGCGCTGTGATGCCATAGTGGACATCATCAGTGAGATTCAGATCGTGTCCACAACCAGAGAGCTTCACCTGGAGGACTCGCCACTGGAGCTGAAGATCAACGCTCTGGACTCAGAAGGTCAGTAGCATCGACCACAGCCTACATACACTATAGCATCACTTACCATTACGACAATGCCACTGCTTGTGAGGCATTTTACAAGGATCCATCTAGTATATAATACTTGTCAGTGTGTATTAGAATGCACTATCAAATCCATGGTATTGTATTAAATGACTGCTATGGGCTGTGCAGTGGGGTTTCCTGGCTGTAGTGTGGACTGTTATATCAGTCATGATTGCTGTTAGCCCAGGGCAGGCCTTTTGCCTGGAGGCAACATTTAAGCGTCTATTTGTTCTGTTTCACTAGTTCCATTAGGAGGGGAGCCAGTCTGTTCAATGAGCTGCAGCCACAACCTCAAAGTCTTTCTGATGACAGCCTTAAGGCTATCCTGTTGTTATTGGCCTCTGTGTACATTAGGTATTTGTCAGACAAAGTAGACTGCTGCAACAAAAGAAACATTCCAAAGTGTAAAAGGATTACTGGCTTAGTTTTTCAGCTGGAGCTAAAAACTTGTGAAACCTGTGTGCTGGGAATGTGTCCACCCCCAGGTGATCTAGGGCCTTAAAATACCACCTGTTAAAACACTGTTAGGTCTGGTATATGCATGTCTACGTTCATTATTATGTATATCATGTATAATAAATATGTTATAGCCTTTATTTTGCCAATGTATTCAGCCAATTTTTATTTTTGTGCAGGCAACACATTCAGTACTCTTGCAAGTCTGGTGTTTGATTGGAACATCGTGAAAGATGCTGATGTGGAAGGATTCTCCGACTCCTACAACTCATTAAGGTGCATATGCAATACTGGCAGATTGTCATTTCATATACTTCTTATTTATTGTCAAGGAACAATTATGTCAGCGCCACTGAAGCCTCCCTAAAAACAACTGTTGGTAACTTAATGTGACGGAACATCCGTAAACGTTAAACCTATCCGAATTTTATATCTTGTCCAATTGGTTTTCTACCCAAGGGTGCTTAAATTCTCTGAATCAACGTACACGCCCCCTGGTTACATCTCTGAAATGGAGAAAATTGGAAAACAGGGAGATATCATCTTGGTGTCTGGGCTGAAAACGGGACACTCAAAGCTTAAGGCAAAAATCCAGGAGTCTCTTTACAAGGTAGGCTTCCATTGAGTCTGTCCCCTGCTGTTGTGTTAATCTGAACAGTAAAAACCCTGCTATGCACAGTAAAGAGACGGATTGCTCTGTGGTCCTCATGTGGGTTATTTTTAGATGTGTGAGAGGAATCAGAGAACTGGGATCTGATCTACAGTGAAATAGTTTTCTTTCCCATCACATGAGCGTGAGGTATGAAAGCTCCAGCGACAAGAAGAGCTATAAATACAGAGCTCCATAATTCTACTGTGCCATGTCTTTGATGTCAACCAGTCCCAGTGTCAGCTCTCAGATCAGTGGAGAGGTGACCACTCTGTCATGCTGTCATCCTGATGGAGAAATAAAGGCACTTTCATTAAAGACACTTTCATTGTGATGACTAACGAAAAATACTGAGTTTACTCTGAGTAGATTATAGTATTGAGCAATATTATGATGGCATGTTTGCAAATGTCCGTATTTGTCCCCATCAAAAGCATTTATTCTCAATGTAAAATGTCTCCCATTGAAGTACTTGTGTTTAGTGTGTGACGTGTTTAACCGCGGTGTGTCTGCCACAGGATGTGGGTGCAGCGGAAGTTCGCCTGCTGATTCTGGAGAACATCCTGCTGAGCCCTGCTCATGATGTGTACCTGCTGGCTGGCACCTCCATCCACTACAAGGTTCAGAAGATCAGACAGGGCAAGATCACAGGTAGCCCACTGGTATCCTGCTATATCGCCCACGATCAGGTTACTTAATGAACTGAAATTGGCGCAAATGTATAATACTTCAACTCCCAGCTAACGTGAGGTTGGACTGCTGTCATATTTCAGAGTTGGTGATGCCCTGTGAGCAGTATAAGCTCCACCTCCAGAACAGTGTGCCTGGGCCTGATGGGGACCCTGAGCTGCCGGTGGCCAGCCTGGACCAGAGCAGCTCCTCTGTCCTCGCCCTGCAGCTGGGACACATCCACGTGGTGCTGGACCACAAGAGTATCCTTCCTACCCCGCTCACCCCAGCTGGTCCTCAGCACTTTGTCACTGAGACAGAGTCATGGCAGGGGTTGAATGGCAGGAGCTCCCCTCCCCCTTCTGTAGTGCAGTGCTGCTCTGAGACATGTGTGGTTAGTGGAGTTCTCTTGGCGTGTAGTGTTAAACTGGAGATTGAGGAGAGGGTACTTAGTAGAGCAGAGACACGGAGGGTAATGAACATAATGAGAGTTGGCAGACTGGTGTGGGCCAGGCGGGCCAAGCACTCTTGTTAAGATGAAATCTCTTACTGCTGTTACGTACTTGACACCTACCACACAAACTGGGACCCTAAAAGAAGGGTAATAAAATGTTGGTGTTTGTTTTATATAAGTGGATATTCCTTAATAAGCATCTCCAAGGCATTCGTATGCAGGGCGTGTCTCGCTTGCCCAACAGTACGCTCTATGTTGTGGAGCCTGGATACTTGGGTATTTTTCCTCTTTCTTACTTTCAGTTTTGTTATGTGAAGGTTAATCAACTTGCATTCTTCTGGGATTTAATTGTTCTATTTCAATATTTTGAAACATGTCCCCCCACTGACATGAACAGCTTGCGTTCAATCTGTGTTGATTTTCCATTTGTTCAGGTTTCAAAATCTCTCCTGGAGAGAGTTGGGTCCTTGAAACAGGCCGGGTGTATGAAGTCCTTCTTGAATTGTTTGACAAGTCCAGCAACAAAATCTACATATCTGATGTAAGATTCATTCTTTTACACTAGAAATACAAATACATGCTCTTAAAGGATTGGATTGTTAGTTGATGTTGACTGACAAATCATACTGACTGAAAACGATCATAGAGACGATAAACACCTTTTAGTTGAGCTGTCTGTTTCCCCACCAATACATTCTGATTCTTTGTGGAAAAAACAAGTCCACCCAAAACCCTTATTTTCCCCTCAAATATGTTGTACACAGAATATGAGGATAGAGACTGCCTTCGCAGGAGAGTACTTTGAGATTCTGGAATCTTCTGCGAATGGATCATACCACCTTGTCAAGACTCTAAAAAATGGGCAAACACTCATTGATGCTGCACTCATATCAGTGGTGGACCAAGTAAGTGATATGACAACCCTGAATTTGACTTTGCGGGTTTGCACTAACCCAACATGTCCATTTGAATGTAAAATATGAAAATGAACACGCTGATTTCGACAGTCATTTACTGTGTCTTAATGAGACTTGTTCTGTTTTTAGAATGGAGGGGTCCACACATTCCCTAACCCCATTTCCAACAAGCAGGAGGTAGAGATCTTCAATCCCATAGTGCTCAGTCCCAGCATTCTAACGTTTCCATGGCAGCCCAAGGTCGGAGCCTACCAGTACACTATCAAGGTATTTGTCCCTGGCTGCTGCTTGTCAGACTGTCTCTGCCCTTCACATCAAACGCATCTCCTATTCACCTTTCAGAAGTAGCACACAACACATCCCATGCACAGCAGCGTGTGATATAGTGTGATGACTGTGATAGGTGGAAGGGTTACACTGCTTGACCATTTGTATTGTTGCATCAGGGAGATAGTGGAAGATAATGCCCATGTAGTGAATGTGATGTGTTTGGCATGTAAGTGCGGGCACCAGGTCTAGATCTCTCCCTGTGTGCTCCAGAGTGTATATTGACACTGACTGTGTGGCTCCCAGGCATCCGGAGGAAGTGGGAACTTCAGCTGGTCCTCCTCCAACATGGCCGTTGCCACAGTGACCGTGAAAGGAGTGATGAAAACAGTCCGTGATATAGGCGTGAGCGTTGTGACTGCTCATGATGTACGCAACCCGCTGCACTCTGGACACATGAAGGTAAACACCTGCTGAAGGGTACCGCTTTAAGGAACTGGGAGTTTATGAATCACGATCTCCATGCACCCTGGTACTGGATGTATTCATTTGTCTCGCCCCTCTGCCTTTGCTCTGTCTCTCTCCAGGTGTATGTGGTGGAGCCAGTGGGGATGGATTTCTCTCCCTGCCCAGTGGAGGCCAGAGTGGGCTTGGTGCTGGAGCTGCCTCTGAGGATCTTTGGGCTTCTAGCAGAGAAGAGCCAGGGAGCCCAGATGGATGGAGAGAGAGTCATGCTGAGTGACTGCTCCCACTTTGACCTGCAGGTGGTAGAGGAAAACCAGGGAGTGTTCCAGCTGCTGGAGGGTGAGGCTGAATGCTTGAGGGGTTGGCAGCTGGGAGTTGGAAGCTTTGGGCTGGGTGCTTAGGGCTCCGGGCTCAGAGCTGCTCCTCACATTGAGGCATGGGGGCTGTAGATGAATTGCTTGGCTATGCTCCTCTAATGCTTGTCTCTGGGGATGAATCTGCTATGTGTTTTATGCCACATTTGGGTTGCAAATACAATTTGTAGTCCTCTCAAAGTGCTTTTGGTCGCAAGATGTGTCGTTTTGCATTCTGTCATTCCTTGTAATAAATGTGAAGACTGGTCTGAGATTAATACCATGAGTCTGCTCTGGGTCCAATTGTGGTTGCAGATGCCTGTAGCTGTAGACACTCACACTCATGGACTAGGACTGTGAGACAGTTTTATGGGATTTAATTAACTGCGAAGGTCTGACTGTGGTGTGTGTCTGTGTGTGTCTTCAGGGCCTCTGGCTCCAGGACTGGACCACTGTAGTGGGGTGAGGGCTAAGGCCCTGGCCCCTGGATACACCACCCTGACAGTCAGCTACACCCATGGAAATGTCTACCTCAGTGCCAAGATCACCATCGCTGCCTACCTGCCTCTCATAGTAAGTACTGGTTCATCCAGGACAGGGTCTCTCTCTGCCTTATAGTGAGTACTGGTTCATCCTGGACAGGGTCTCTCTCTGCCTCTCATAGTGAGTACTGGTTCATCCTGGACAGGGTCATCTGCAGTTTCACTGTAACAGTTATACACACTGTTTCCCATTTTATACATTATGTTGCAGATGTACCAACTCCTAATAAGCCTGTTATTTTATACTTGTCTTTTGCGGTGGCATCTGAAATCTTTATAACGATCTTCTGCCACACTCCCGCCTATCTTTAGCACAGCAATTAGCCTTTCCCCCTTAATCAGCAACCCTCACGCATACACACTTACATTCTATCACAGAAATACACACAGGCATCTTTACTCATTGCAATCAGTGCAGAAGTGCAGTGATCAGCTAGTGTTAAATTTCACTCTCTTGGGTTTCCTCAGTGTTGTGTGCATTTTAATTATGCCCTCATGCACTCGATACACTGATTTGTTTTCTCTCTGCCTGGTGCAGCTCCAGCAAGGCTCTAATGGAATTGATGTCAGCTCTTCGGCTGGAATGTAGAATTTATGTAAAGCAGGCATTATGGAGGGTGCTCTTGATCTTAAGGCATGCATCATTTTGGCGTGCCTTACTCATGACTGCATCTCCATAGTGCTTGAGACCCAAGTACAGAATTAGGTGCTGGTTGTTACCAGAAACACTCTCAGGAAGGTTTCTTTTGAGATCGAAAAGAGGCCAAGTATTTTCACTTCATGACTTGTCCGCTGCTGACCTGTTGTGTCTGCTGTGTTTGCCAGGCTGTTGACCCTGTGTCAGAGGCCCTGGTGACTCTGGCCTCCTCGAAAGACATGCTACTGGAGGGAGGCCCGAAGCCCTGGGTCCTAGAGCCATCCAAGTTCTTCCAGAGCCTGAAGGCTGAGGAGGAGAGCAGCGTGAGCCTGGAGCTGATTGGGCCGGCCTCCCGCAGCTTTGCTCGTCATGGGGTCCGAGCCACCTGCAGGGCCCTGGGAGAACAGGTACACCACCTGCCTGGCTCACCTGGAGCTGGGAGCTGTGCACAGCCAACACTGCAGGGATGTGAGTGGTAGTAACATGTGTTTACAGGTCTTGACAGTGACAGTCGGAAACCAGCCCACCCTGACCAATCCCTACCCTGCGACGGAGACAGCGCTGGTCAAGTTTGTGTGTGCTCCTCCTTCTCGCCTCACCCTGGTCCCTGTATACAGCAGTCCTCAGCTCGACCTCACCTGCCCACTGCTGCAGCAGAACAAACAAGTGGTGGGTAGTGAGCACCTGACAAATACCTCCTAGCTTGTTAGAATTCTGTGCCTTTTAATCGACTGGATAACCTCACATCATGCTATTGTCTCAGGTACCAGTCTCCAATTACCGAAACCCTGTGCTGGACCTAGCTGCCTTTGACCAGCAAGGGAGAAAGTTTGACAACTTCAGCTCTCTGAGCATGGTGTGGGAGTCCAGCAAAGAGGCCCTGGCCAGTGTAGAAAGCTCCATGCCCATGGAGCTGCAGCAGTTTGAGGACGGGAACAAACAGAAGAAGCTCCATGGTAGGACCAGGATGCTCCTGCGTGCTGCAGACCTGTCTGCACAGTCTGTCTGGAGTCTCACCTTCATGTCCTCAATTGTGCTTTGTGTGTGACAGGGCGTCAGACAGTTCTGGTCCACCATCAGTCAGGCTCTGCTGCCATCACAGTGACAGCTGGGGGTTACCAGGTTCCTCACCTGGAGGCTGCAGGGGTCACTACTCGGGTAAGTGTGGTGACATTGGAATCCATTTTGAGAGCCGTTTTGGCAGTGCGTGACTTGACTTCCTCTGTGAGTGACGGATGGGAACCTGCTGTTGTTAATGAATCAGTAACCACAAGAAAAGAAACATTGTTCCTACTTCACATACACAGTATCAGTGTTGCCATAGCAGCTCGACAAAAGATCACAGAAAGACTGTTCACAGGAAGGAGAACTGTCAGATTATTATATTTGCCGGCTGACATGTCTCCCACGGCACATTACTTTTAACTTCTTCAGTTGCAACCTTTACTTCTACAGAACACCTAAATAGGGCAACCTTTTCCTGCTGCCAACAAAGTCCATGCAATATGCATGTGTGCGTAACCATAGTTACCGTTCTGCTTTGATCTCATCCTGCTCCCGTCAGTATGACCCTTTGACCCCGGTGTCGGCCACGCTGGAGCTGCTGCTGGTGGAGGATGTGACAGTCAGTCCTGAAGTCATCAGTATCTACAACCACCCAGACGTGCGGGTAAGACCTGCTCTCCATCTCTGCTCAGCTCCCCCCTGAGACGCTGTGTCAACACAGTCTCCAGCCGCAGCACAATGCTCTCCCTCTCTCTCCTACCGTTCCACCGCAAAGTAGGTGTGCGGAACATGTTTCAGTCTAATAGAAAGCGTGAGCATGTCTTGTTTCATCCCAGCCCATGACAAGTACAGTAATATCTCAGAATCTCCTCGTTGCCCCCTGTAAACATGTCTGACCCTGTCTGGGAGCCATGTTGGTTAATCCTGCAAGATGAAGGTGCTGGACATAAATTGCAGCTAGTGACCCGTCAGAAAGGATTAAAAAGTGTGACTGGGGGTTAAGGTCCACTTTGATGCTTCGAGTGCTGGATGGACCTTTTGAAAGATTACAAGATGCGTTTCCATGACGTGGAAAAACTGCACGTCAGCGTTGATGTTTCATTTTCGACTGATCTTGCTCCCTTGCTTTTGTCTTCTCCACTCTAATCACTGTTGACACCTGCTTTGTCTGGCAGGCGGACCTGTCCCTCAGAGAGGGTTCCGGGTATTTCTACGTCAATGCTAGTGTTGGAGGGATAGCAGATGTCATATACCAGCAGAGCCACAGCACTGCAGAGGTGAACAATCCGGAACCACTCACAATGCAATGAACACATCATTCCCAGAATCCATCAAAAGTATATAGCATCTGACATGATTGCAACGTCTCGTCATATCTTGTGAAATTCTGATGGTAATCCTGTGTATGTGTTTCCAGGTGGCTCCGGTCCAGGCAGGGGTCGTCCAGGTTATGGTTCATGACTTGTGTCTGGCTTTCCCAGCCCCTGCCATGGCCACAGTCCAGGTGTCTGACATCCTGGAGGTTTATGTGAGAGTGGTGGACAAGGTCAGTGGCCAGACCTTCATCTCCCATATAAGCATCCCTTTATCCCTTTCCACAGCTATCCCTCAGCCTTGGCCTGACAGTGGAGTCTTTCTTATCTTTCTCGCATTCCTCTCATGCCAACTGCATTTTGAATGGTTTTGAAATCGACACAGGAACTGTGGTTTCAAAGGGCATAGTAACTGTGTTTCATGTCTTAGGTGGAGATTGGCAAATCAGTGAAAGCTCACGTCAGAGTCCTGAATGACAACAAGAAGCCCTTCCTGGCCAAATACTTTCGCTTCATGAATCTGAAACTCAAGGCAGCTTCTTCCATTGTCTCTCTGCAGTAGGTTTACAATGGTGGAACAACTAAACACTGCCATTCCAGTAGCTTAGATTGAATAATTGACTTGCTGTTATATTGTTTTTCCTAGAGCACTATCTGAGCCTTCGGAGAAAGACACAGCCATCTTCCTGGTCAAAGGCTTTTCCATTGGTCAGACCACTGTGTCTGCTGTTATAGTTGACAAAAATGGAAGAAAAATGGCTTCTGCCCCTCAGCAAATCGAGGTAGAAACGTGTATGACTCGAACAATAACGATGCGTCCATGTTTCAGACCATACTCGTTTTGGACCGTTTTTGTTCTTCTTTCTCAGGTGTTCCCACCTTTCAAACTCCTCCCCAGGAAAATGACCTTGATCATTGGAGCCATGATGCAGGTATGCATATGAGCGCGAGCGTGATGGAGTTCTGCGGGAAAGCCTGGAGTCTGATCTGAACTCACTGTCCTGGGAGCATGATTAGAAACACCACGTGGTCATATTCATGTGGTCATATTCTCATTGTCTTCCCTTACTCCAAGATTATAAACATACATTGAATATTATTGAAATGTAATGCCCAACCCTGTTGTGTGTATGATTAAACACCCTGAGCATAACTGCTTTCAAATGCTGCTAGACCCCACGTTGACAGGAGTTAATGAATGAACTGTCATTGTCCTTCGGAGCAGTCATTGAAGCAGCCATGTGAAACTGATAGTCTGCCATATTTGTTCCGCATCATCCTCTATCTCTCTGGCTCGCTGCGCCTCTATTTTATAGATCACTTCTGAGGGTGGTCCCCAGCCTCAGTCCAACATCCTCTTCTCCATGGCCAACGAGGAGATCGCCTCCGTTAACGGGATTGGGCACGTTAGGGGCATTACCGTTGGCAACGTTACGGTGACTGGCCTAGTGCAGGCGATAGATGCAGAGACAGGCAAGCTGGTGGTTGTTTCTCAGGTAAAGCACCCTCAAGCCGTTCCCAGGTGGAATATATGATGAATAGGTTTGTTATTCCGCCTGACAGAGACCCGTGTTGTGTGTTGAATGAAACAGGATGAAGTGGAGGTGGAGGTGGTGCAGTTGAGAGGCATTAGGATCCGAGCCCCCATCACAAGGATGAAGACTGGCACCCAGGTAACTGCTACTTTTCTGAACAGTGTAAAAGAGCTTTTGGATGCTGCTGGTGAACCCTGGCTGTGAGTTGACCTTGTCTGTGTCTTGGGTCAGATGCCAGTGTATGTGATGGGCCTCACTAGCAGCCAGACCCCCTTGTCTTTTGGTAATGCCATACCTGGCCTCACCTTCCATTGGTCCACCACCAAGAGAGACATCCTGGAGGTCCAATCACGACATGCCGAGGTAGGAACTGGCCTGCTGACCATGCCATCTCCCATTCCCTCTGGGGAAAATCATCCTGTGGTGTGCCGGCTTACAATTCTAGATCACGCTGATAAGCGTTCCCTATTTTCAGCTCCTGCTGACTGCTCAGTCCTTTTTATCAGATTGACTGATTTAGGGCAAAGCAAATATCTTACACCTCCAGCAAAGACAACTAGGCATCTACCCAGCATCCACTGTTCTGCTTTTGTGCTCCTACTTCTGTACCTCTCAACAGGCTGGTGTGCAGCTGCAGTCAGAGCAGGACTTTGCCATGAGCGTGACCGGGAGAAGTAAGGAGGGCCGGACAGGGCTGAAGGTGGTGCTGAGAGCCTCGCAGCCCTCGGCTGGCCACCTAGAGGGGAACCTCCAGGAGCTGTCTGATGAGCTCCAGATCCAGGTAGCTGCAGCACAGGGCTTTTAGCTCCCCCAGCTAGCAAGCTAGCTGGCTAGCCCAACATCTCCCTTACTCAAACCAGTACCGCTGCATGTATATGTGTGGTTGTCACTGCCAGTGAAATATCTTACAACGCTCCGGTGGTTTATGGTTCTATGTTTATGAACCGGTTCTTGTCCTCATGTCCCCTTGCTCGCTGTCCTATAAACTACAGGAAGTAAAAAAAGCATGCAAGCGAACAGCAGATTGGCAGGAAAAGCACTGAATCAGAGCTATTGAGTGTGAAAGTGTTGTGGGGTTTGGTTGACTGATGATGGTGAGGGCCTCTGTTTGTCATTTGATGAGCTGAATGTATCCCACTTCAAACTGCATTAGTCTGTCATGTCCTGGAAACCCTAAGCACATCAAAGCACGATTAAAACCTCTTTATAATTGGCTTTTCATCTCCTTACTTTGATCAAAGGTTTATGACAAGCTGCAAATGCTTCATCCTGAAGTGGAGGCCAAAGAGATTCTGATGGCTCCCAACTCTGTGCTCAAACTCCAAACTAACAGGTACCTGAAGAGGCCCTCTCACACTGCATGGACTCTCCTTATCATGTTGACAGGAGATTGTTAAAGTTTTAATCTAATGCAAAAAAGTGAGCTTGAGGGACAAGGGGCACTGGTGTGATGCAAAATCCCTTCCACAACCTTGACATAAACCCAGAAGAATGTGTTTCCTGTGTTCTGCTCAGAGACGGCGTGGGCGTGCTGTCGTACCGTATGCTGGACTGTCCTGACCAGGCTAGCATCACTCAGGTGGATGAGAAGGGGCTGCTGTCCTCCAGCTCTCTCACTGGCTCCTCCTCCCTCCTCGTCAACTCACAGGAGACCTTTGGTGTCAATCAAACCCTCATCCTCGCTGTCAAGGTACAACCTGGCTTTTTTACAGATTGAGGAGCCACTATTTTCACAAGCTGTAGCACTTGGTTAATGTGTGATGAGTGGATGCTAAAATAGCCATCATTAGCCATGCTAATTCCCATTGATTTAGAGCCACGGCGCTATTGCTTATCCATTACCCAGACCCTTGAAATGACGTGTCCCCTTGATAATGATTGATCACCTCCTCGTGGCTGTTCCCAGGTGGTTCCTGTGTCGTACCTGCGCTTGAGCACCAGCCCAGTTCTCCACACGCCCTCCAAGGAGCCCCTGTCAGCCCTCCCGCTGGGCCTGCTGCTCACCCTCACTGTCCACCTCCATGCCAACACAGGAGAGCTGCTCCACAGCTCTGCCTCCAGCCTGAGCTACACCACCAACAGGTGAACACCCCCACTCAGAGCACAGTGGAGTCAGCCATACCTCTCCATTTGGGATCTTCATTGCCTGAACAGGCTAGGCTGCTGATATGTTTGTCCAACATGAAAGGCAAATCTTACAGGGCCTCGGTGAAGTTAAAAAGAAAAAGCACTAGACGTGTCTGGACACGTTGATAGGCAGAGGGGCAGTGTGGGCTCTTTAGTTGTAGGCAGTTTTCAGTGGCTCTCCAGTCCAGGGCTTTGAGGCCATTATCCTGTCGTGCCTGGTTTGAAATGGAGTAGCTAGGCTTCCCTGAGTGCTCTGTTAGTGCAACCCTCTCAGCCTTGTCTCAGCTCGTATCGCTCTCCCACTCAAACTCACAGCAACAAGGAATGACAACACCCCAACTCTGCTTTCAACAGCGGGAAGGGAAGATTGAATTTAGCACTAAGGTCTCCCTGAATGCATTTATCTCATCGCTGTCTAGACCACGGAGAACAGCAAACATTGCATATAGGGATTTTATGTCTGATATTGATTTGAGAATTTCCTAGAATGCACTGTGGTATAGTTGTTTATGATATTGACCTAGGTGAGATATGGATCTGACATGAGGTTACGCAAAGATAGATGCTGCTTCCCTGTATAAGACCATACTTCCCAATAAAACTGTTGTGGACTGCTGTCCACTGTGTCTATACTGTACATGCCCATGCAGAAGGGCTGCTCTAGGAGGTGGGTTCACAGTTGGGTTTAAATGCAGCTAGAATGGCTTCAGCGTCACATTAATTTACTAGGCTGTTCCTTCCTCCCCATTTCAGACAGAGTTGTTTCCACCTGAATGAACTAAATTAATGGGAGAGAGTGGAGCAGGGAGGCATTACTGCACTGTCAAGCAGGGAGTCCCTTATTCGCCAGCACAATAAATTGATTCTATTACTTAGTTCTCAAGGTGCTGACAGACAATTTTACAGGGGCTGTGTCCAGAGAGGGGCCCGATGGCCCAGACAAACAGGGCCATATGGGGCTCTGCAGCTCCTCCAGTGGACACTAACAAGAACTAAAAAAAACACAGTGATGCACTGTTGCAAATATCGATGCTTTTGACCTTTTGATGAAACGTTTGTCCCCAAGGCATGTTTAGACAGAGGAGCAGAGATGCCCTAGAGTAACCCTGCCTCCCTCTCCCCTGCAGAGACGACCTGGTGCAGGTGGGCCGGGGGCCAGGCAACAACACTCTCACTGTGCGCACGCTCAGCGTGGGCCTCACCCTACTGGCTGTGTGGGACCAGGAGCAAGCGGGCGTGGTCGACTACCTAGCGCTGCCTGTGGAGCATGCCATCCACCCTGCCGCCGCCCACAGCTTGGTGGTGGGAGACGTGGTCTGCTTCAGTGCCCACATCCTCAACCCAGACGGTGAGAGAGGCGGGGGAGGAAGAACGGTCATGAGGAACACAGTGTGTGAGTAGGTTGATGTGACGCGGAAAGCCATCAGCCAATCAGATGGGATCTCCCCACAGGTATGCCAGGTACCTGGAGTTCCTCAGCCAATGGCGTGCTGCAGATGGACCCTCAAACAGGGGTGGCAGTGGCCCGAAACGCAGGCACTGTTACGGTCTACTACGAGCTTCCTGGCCTGCTGAGGACCTACAGAGAGGTAGCAGAATCTCTGCAGCTACAGCACACGCTCCATTGCTTTGACTTATCATACTACTGATGAATGTTCCAGGGAAGAGGTACAGTAGATGCCAGAGTCATAATGATTATCCAGAGATTACTTTCCCTTCCATCACAGGAGGGTTGGATGTGATCCAGGTCCTCCTAAGCGGGTAGCTAGCCATCTATCAGACCAAAGGCTGCATTATACAGTACATCTCTATCATCGGGTTGCTCTCCTCATCAGCAGCGGATCCTGACTGTGTAATATGTGTGACTTCTCGCTCTCGCTCTCTCTCTCTCGCTCTCCTACTGTGGAGATCTTCCTCTGAGATGGAGCAGACCCAGGATTAATTAGCTCTGCCTCTCTCCTAGAGATTGAGGCTGTCTAAGAATCAGCCACCAGCTCTGCCTGCCTGCTCAATGCTTCCACCAGACTAGCAGCATCCGCCTCTCCTTCCTCTGTCTGCCAGGATGAATGTTGTCTTTACTTATGCTGGAATCTTTCCACTTAGAGCTGAGTGAACGAGGCTGCGATGATTAGATGCTATCTGGATCAGTACCACACCGTCAAAGGAACAAACCACTGATTGTGTTTAATGGAGACTGAACAAAGACTGTTGTTGTGCCATACTTGACGCTTAACTGGAGGTCCACAATCACACTTTTCAGTTTACATTTGAGTGCATGAGCTAGGAACACACAGCTGGGGAATGATATCTGCAGGGTCATCAGAAGTCCTGGTTGAAGTGGTTTGGAGCTGAGTTGCGTTGTGTGTCCTGCAGGTTGTGGTGGACTCTGCTAGCAGGACTGCAGCTCTGGCTCAGCCTGAGCCTGTGAGGAAGGGCAAGGAGACCCGAGTCCTGCTCACCACCAGGGAGAGAGGAACACACCTCATAGGTAAACCCTCCCCATTCATCCCTAATTACCAACATCTTGTCACCTACGACTGCATTTTCATTTTGGGATTTTCATTTTCATACATCTACTTGAACTGCTATTAGAATGTGCATGTTAGAGTACTATACTTTTGTCCCTGGCAGGTTCCTGTTCATCCGCCCAGACAAGCTCTATCGCTAAGCTCCACCCAGAAACCTCGCTCAGCTGCCACCTGAGCTTGACCAGCGATGCCGTCGACTTCTCTGCCCACGACATCTTCCTCACTCATGCCAGCTTTGACCTCAGCACTGGTGGGTACTGAGGTGCTCCAGTGGTTACTGGGGTACACTGGTGGGTAATGGGGTACACTGCTGGGCACTGAGGTGCTCTGCTGGGCACTGAGGTGCTCCGGTGGGTACTGAGGTGCTCTGCTGGGTAATGAGGTGTTCTGCTGGGTTCTGAGGTGCTCTACTGGGTACTGAGGTGCTTCAGTGGGTACTGAGGTGCTTCAGTGGGTACTGAGGTGCTTCAGTGGGTACTGAGGTACTCTGCTGGGTTCTGAGGTGCTCTGCTGGGTACTGAGGTGCTCCAGAAACCCCAGGAGAACAAAGCATAGTGGCATTGAGTCTCTTGGTCTACTCTGGCTGTACCTACACTTAGGCATTCCCACCTTTGAACTAGCCTTTAGATGTATTTAGCATGGACCAAGTGATAACAGACTGCGAGCTAGCGAGCTGTGTGCACACTGGATAACCTGGCGGAGGAAATACTGTTTACGAGGGAATAATCAATACCAGCAAGGCTCATGAAATGAATTTAGCATGGGCTATAAAAGATGTCTGGGTGATGTATTGAATTAAAAATATTTCCTCCTGACTGGTAGAGGCAGAGACCTAATTGTGTTTGGGAGTTTGGGCTTCTACCCTGCGCTGGCCCATCTCTGAGGTGAACCAAGGGGGGGTTGGGGGATGGGGGGGGGTGGGAGGCAGGGTTACCAGCTTATTCTCCCATACTGATGGATGTGGAGAAAGAGCGGGGAAGGAGGGGGCGAAGCACTAGGACTGGGATATTAATCCTTGCCATGTCACAAACAGAAGATTATTAGTAATTTAACGGTGTCAAATCAATTTTCTTCATTTGCATATTTTTGGATATGCTTTTTGAACATTCTAATGGGAAACTAACTCTATGTTGTCTCAGCAAGCACAGTTAGGTAGATTTCGAGTCAAGTCATCTTTCTACAAGACAAAGTCCGAACCGCTTACCAATCAAGCTTGTTTCAGACTTCTTTTTGTTCAGCATGTTTTCCTCCCTTGCTTCTCCTCTCTCCAGGCCTCTACGTGTGTTCTCTAACCCTCCAACCAATGAGCGAGCAGCAGACACGTGTGCTGAGCATGTCCATGGCTAACCTGCTGGTGAGGGCCGGGGTGGAGGACAGTGGCTTCTCTGGGGAGCAGGTCAGCGCCAGGCTGCCCATCGAGCCAGGCCTCTACTGTGACCAGACAGAGCTGCTCCTCACTAGCCTGCACCCCTCAGCTGAGCTCACCATCTTTGGCCCCGGCTCTGTCCTCACCAACCTAGAGGTCAGGCTCGGGGTCCCTCCACTGATAACATTGGTCACTCATTCCATCCTGAGTCAAGACTCAATTCACACCCCTGTTTTTTGTTAGGTGACGTCCGGTTCTCCGTCCATCGTCGTCCAGGAGAAGGAGGTGTCCCAGGACTCCCCCGGTCATATCAAATACACCGTCCAGGCAGTGGAGTCCCAGGCTGCAGTGTCCACCTCTGTCTCAGTCAGAAGCCCCTCTACTGGACAGAGCCTCCTAGTCCCTGTCATCCTCACCCATGTGACTGACCCCAGCATCGTCAGCCAAGGTCAGACACCTCCATGTCTCCCTGTGCCATGCCTTTTCTAAAACCACTCAGTGCTTTGTGAGAAGAGGTAGATAATGAGGTCTGGAAGGGCCTGAAATGTGGGAATGCTCACTAACAGCATATCCATCACTGACATAAGGAAGCAGGGTAATGGAACAAAATTGCTGCCAAACGATGTTTCTGGGTTCCTTATTTTCTTCCCAGGTCACCTGTTGATGTGTATTAATGACATCTATGGGAAATCATAGAACTGTGACGTTCGCTGAACAGCAGATTTAGGCATCCATCATTCCATTAACTGTTAATGGGCCACAGAAAATGTGGGCCATTCGGGTTTCACAGCACTATCAGCTAGTTACTCCTGTCTTTGTTTTGGCCAGCGAAAACTTTTGACGGGTGAAGATGTGCATATGAGAATGTAAGAGAGTGAAGAGACTCTGCTCTGGGGTGTTGGTCTCATCCTTCCTCTTCCTGTAGCTGTGGATGTAGGTGGAAGTACACAGGGGGGCCACTTCCTGCAGAGCTTCATTGACTCATACCAGATGATGTTCTTCACTCTGTTCACCCTGTTGGCTGCCACGGCCATCAGCATTATTGGTGAGTCAGATGGTTTTGGATTTCAGTTTCTATTGACTTTGACCCTTGTGAGTTCCCCTCCCCTCACTGACAGTGTGTGCTTGTTGTGCTGTGCTCAGTGTGCCACGCAGCCTTCTCTCCCACAGCCCACGCACACCACCCAGCCTTCATTCAGAGAACACCACCCCCCTCAGGTACAAATGATGGGAATACTCTTTTGAAATTTGCCAATCTCATGGATCTGGTGTACTAGTGTTTTTGTTGACCCCGTTTGTTCCAATGACTTTTGATGCAGGTTTCCCTTCTCCAGTTTCTAATTCCTTCAACCACAAGATGACCCCGGACCCAAATAGTAGTCCCAAACTCCGCCTCTTCTCCCCAGACTATAACTCCAGATAGAGCACATGATCTACCCCTGGCTCTGAGCCACAGTCAGCACTCCAGGAGAAGTGCCTAACTTAAAGGAGAATGTCTGAGGAATTGACTTGTGAATTCTGTCCAACATCATGTTCAATCATTATTTGAAATGCACTGCAGTTAGGTTGAGCGTTGGAGCTTGAGGCTTGGAGGAGTTGATAGAGCCATTTAGTTGTTTCGTGTGTTCAGTGTGAGTGAAGCATCTTTCAAGAGGATTTTTTACTACTGTGGTTTCAATATGAGCTTTTCTACATTACTGAGTGGCCTCTGTGTGTTTGACCAGTTTGTTTACCTACTTAATTTATATTTGTGTATAGAATGGTTGCTTTGCACGTTGTATAGGTTGGCTCAAAAATGAGTGAAATTTGCATTGTTAATCAGAAATGGAACTGCTTTAAAACTCAGGAATTGAACAAACCCACTTCCCCTTTATGGCTTTCAGCTATATGTTTATTTTGATTAGGTTAATATTATTTTTGATTGAATAAATAATGTAGCATATTTACTGTGCCAAGTGTCACCAGTGAATCAAACCGTCCTTTGATTTATTCCGTCCTCCAAACTATGTGCAGATGTTCAGGTGAAGGGTTCATCTACTGACTATGGTGGCATTCCTGTGTTTAGTCAGAAATGGCTGAGGAGTTTTGGCACATGTAGCCTTTCTCAATCACTAATGTGAAATTGTTTGAGAATGTGAATCTACTCATTTATTTGAAGTACTTTCAATCTGAACTGGCATGGCAGTTGTGATCTACAGTAGGTGTCTGAGGTGGGCTGTATGTTCGTTTCTGCTATACTGAGAGATTGGAGCACTATTGCAATCGAGGCTGAGACTGCAACATTGCTTAACATTTTATAACTGGTAAAAGACAGCTTTTGGCATTGAATGATATTTATGTTTGTTAAATTCTGTTCAACTGGTGCAGACGGAGTATATTACTCCTCAATCACCAAAAGGTTTGAGTGTGAATGTCCGTGTATTGTCATTCTCTTGCCTTACTCTCATACCTAAACACATTGGTACAGGACATGTGAATGCTCCCTGAAAAACTGGTCCGTTTCTTTGAACGCTTTTGTCTTTGTTTAAATAATAAACATTTAACTTTTTTCTATCAGCCTCGTGCCTCTTTAATCTGTTCTAATCTGTAACCAAGCCAACCGTATCACAGATACGTCCGAGTTCAGACCACTCAGATCCCTTGCTTTACTTCCTGTATGGTTGGCTCCTTCATCCATGCGATGCCCAAGTTTGGTTGTGTTGCTTCACAGCTAGCTGCTCCTCCGTCTGTTCCTGAACTCACAGCAACATTCACACAGCATGTTCTGCCACCCAGCACAAACAAAGCAGCAGGGATTAGGGGTTGTCATCCCCCTAGTGTCTCCCGAGACCAGTTAAAGGTCTAAGACCGTTGATCAAACATTTCCCTGTCTGTCAGTGATTGGCCTGGAGCTCTGTGGTGGATCTCAGGCACACACAGCTCATCTGTATGCCTGCTCTGCTTCAGGGGAGCACCAAGACCATACATCCTGGCCTGGCTGTGAACATTTGAATGGGTTTTACATGGTTTGTTGTCTGAATAGTCCTTTTGTGATCCACTAGCTACAACGAGTTAGGTATGTACAATGCAAATGTGCTCTTGATTTTGTGGGACGGCCTTTATTGTAGAGTGTGGGAATGTCACAAAATCATTACTACATGTTGACAAATGAAAGCCCATCCTTTCCTTGAAGCTTATTACTGAAGTTTGGAAATTAAATCACATTTAATGCAGGCCACCCCCCCAAAAAAATTAAAAAAAATAAATAACTGGAGAAACAAGCCTGGCTGACTTCTTAAAAGACTGAACGTAATGGTCACGTGCAATAACAGATACCCACTGCTTCATTGCCGGCTTTAATTACCGTAAGATGATCAGAATTAAAATATGCAGTTCTAAATAAGAATCTTATATTCAGCCGGTTGGGACATGCCCTGAGTTCAACATTGGACTGGATGCATAGTCAGGGCAGCCAAGCATGCCAAAATAAAGAAGACAGTCAATTTATTTCCCCGTCAAAGGGTGTGTATTGTGAAGGCCAAGATGCCAGCCTGTCTTGCTACGATCCTGGTGTTTCCTGAGTGAAGGAAGACAACGGACACTGCTGTTCCAGGTAGTTTACACTCTTGACAGAGCAGCCATCGGCCAAGCTTGACACTGAAGGTGAACTGACAAAAGTGCTTTCCTCATGTATGACTGCAAGAAGAGTGGAAAGCTTCACTAGAAACCAAGCAGTTATGTCAGGGGACAGAAGAGGAGGAGATTCTGGCTCTCATGTTGTGCTCTACTATTCACACAGCTCTAGGAGATGAATTACCCTCAGGACTTTACAACTGTTATTGTACCAAGATGAAAAGAAGAAACTACAATGATTTATCAGTTTTTTATACTGCTGTTTTTCCATTGTGCTGTATACAATGCTACTCCACATAATTATTCCACTGACCACAGCATGCAATGTTCTCCACACTGGGGAACCAATACAAAGTCGTTCCAGTAATGCATGTATCTTTATGGGGGATGGGGTGTTGTTGAGCTCAGTCCTGACTGGTCTCCAGTACTGGCCGAGCACTTGGCACCCTCAGCAAAAACTTTTCCATGCTGACTAAATGATAGGTCCACTTTTCCATCACAGAGCTGGCAAATGGTTTGTGAAGCTGAACTAAGAGAGCCTGAAATGGCTTTTCCTCAGTGGAAATATACGAGTGGTTTCACACAGTAAATCTGTGAAGCTGGCACCCATCTGCTGGCACCGGCTCATGACTGGTCATTCAGCAGGAGTGGGGAGAGTGCAGAGGACCCTAATCATGATAAACAATGTATGTCTAAGTGCTTTAACATCTTGTGAGTGCTGAGGTCTATCACATGGCAGTAATGAGGAAGTCCTACCTGAGAGGTGTGCTCTTTTTACTTGGACATCCTCAGTCCTGTGTCCCTCTAGAAGAGAATGGTTGTTAGTGTTATTGCGTGACTGCATTACTACATGCCCTCTAGTGCATGTGCGACACTGTGAAAGAATTTGGGTACTGAAATGAAAGCCTCCAAGGGTAAGAAATACATACTGTAGCAAGGATGACACGAGTGATGATACATCACTAGTGACTGTCACCTGATATTTCTGCATTGTGGTAGCCCTTTTAGTTGGCATCACTCCTGGATCAATTCACACTGGAAATATGAGACAATGGAGGTGTGAAACCTTGTAATGGTGATACGGCACGTAACTCTCCCTGAGCCTGCTGACTCTGGGTTTGGAGGATGGTGCAGGGCCATCTGGGTGGCATGTGCAGGGTTTAACTCTGGCACCAGCAGGCCTGACTGGCCTCCTGCCACAGAGATTAGGGAACTGCAGCAAAACCCCAATGTGCTACATCTGCACTGCATGCTCCTTAACTGCCTCCCACTGTGTGCGGTTAGTGTGTCTGAGTTGAAGTTATCTCTGTAGGTGCAATTATCTGTCTTACCTTCTGGAATATACTTCACAGGTTAAACCTTTCATTTTGATGGACAAAGTGTTCATCCAGACTCCTGATAACACTCCTGACAACAACCAATAACACATGCACTCACTTTTGCATAGAAATGTTGATCAAAGTGAAAGAGAGAGTGTGGAGAGGCATGGAGTGAGAGTAGCAATGCTGCTCTGTGTTTCTGTCGCCTGGCTGTGACTCTCTCTCTACCTCCCTCCCTCCCTCTCTCTCTCTCTCTCTCTCTCTCTCTGTCTGTCTGTCTCTCTCTCTCTCGCTGTCTCATTCTGCCTTTGATAACAGAACGCGTAACAGGGGCATGATCACAGACAGCAGTGAATAATGCACAGTCCCACTCCATTTCCTACTCCCTCTTGCTCAATCTCTGAAGATGTGTGTGATAGCTGTCATGAGATGCAAGATAGAAGATGCTAGATTTTCATACAGACAGAATAAAATTGTTTTCTTGGTGGGATTCGACTTGGAGAAACAACTTTTTAGGCAATTTACAGCTAGACCTCGCTCAATGGGAGTGGCTTTTTTCCAAAACAACAGTTGTAGGAGTTCTACAGGTTTTTGTGCCAGATTTACATTATGTTATTCTGACAGAAGATAAGCAAATGTTAAACGTGGCAATCAAAATATTCATTAAAGTGCACAGAGGAGGCTACCTTGTTGGACAGCCAGACATTTCTTCACATAGAGGATCGTTTCATCGAACAACAGCACTGGGCTGATTCGTTATCAAATCTGTAGTTCTTCTTGTCCTGTTCCTGTTATACTGTTACATAAAGGGATTTTTATTAGGTCTGAAGTCAACATTCGTCAATCAAACCCTAAATGATGTGGTTGTCTAAAAAAAGGAATGAAGTAAAAACTAAATGATGTTAAGTTCCTTTAGATGCTATCTTGCCAACTGTTATCTGATGGTATCCTGGAAACGATTGACTATAATATCAAAAAGTTCTCATCTATCTCCACCCTGCAGCTATCTAGAAACATGCAGATTCATAAAACTTCAAACCCCGCCTACTTGACAGCGTCTGTTTACGAAAAGTCACGGGTACAACGTGGATGAAGGGAGAACAGAGCATATCACAAGGAAGAACTTAGAGGTACAGAGAAGACGTACCAAACAGTCGTTATTTTGTCCACAATAAGTTGAAAAAACGGATTGAAAAGAATTGAGTTACGATGGGGTTCAATGTGAAGTGCCGCAAGTGGTGTGAATTGAAGGCTTAGTTTTCATTCTGTGCCTGTCGGACGCACACTCCACTGACTGGATACATTCGCACCAGCTCATTCAACCCTTCCCAGCTTTAATGGAGGCTGTATGATAGCAATGGCGAGGCGCAAAAGGCACGACGCTTGGAATATTTGCTCTTAACCATAGTGCAAATTTGGAAAAAAACGAGTGAAAACTGTAATCAGGACAAACCAGTCTGACCGAGATGGAAAGCCCGACGGAGAATCCTCATAGGGCTGCGGAGTATCTTAATGAGCTGAATAAAATCATCGAAACCCAACAGGAGTTATTAGAGAGACAGAAGAACAGGATAGAGGACCTGGAGCAGCAAGTGTCCGACTTATGCACGGAGAACGCTTGTCTGAAAGAGCAATACCAGAGGCATTTAGCTACTTGCAGGCTGCAGCAGAGCAACAGCCACGTAACACTAGGTGCTATAAAAGAAAACATCACCCAAGAAAAGTAAGCATTTATTCCACTCATTCCACTGTTGTTGAAGGTTGACAGACACAATCACACTAGTAGCATACTGTGGACTTTCTCAGTTTACTTCACTGGTACGTCGTTCTGAATAAGACTTCATAAGACTTTTGTCTGGGGGAATATTGCCATAGGTAACTCCATTGTTAGCCACCAATTATGTCCAAATGATCCAATTGGACATTGTGTGCAGCTAAAATAACTAGCCTATGATTGAACATACTCAGTTCAACTGAATAGAGCCTCTGCGCAAGAGAAACGGTTTACTCGTTGGCCACACTGTCCTCATACTGGTCTGAGCTGTTTGGAATATTGAATGGTCAGTTTTACGCACTGCACGGTCACACAAGAGTTGTCCGAATCTGTGCAGGCCAGATAGTTTATGACCATATTTGGAAACCCTTGGAGATGGACCACTTAAGACAGATCCTCAAGCGCTTGTGCAGCACAAGGACTTGCGCTGGTCAATCTCAGAATGGCTCAGTTGTGCACAGGGGAACAAGTAAATGCAGTATAAAATGTCCTATGAAGGCCATTTACGTCCTATAATACCTATGCATTCTTTTTCGTAGTATTATCACTCATTTGACATCCATCTTGGCTGTAAAGGCTGTAAATGCTCTTATGTAATTTAATTGAAAATGATAATTAGTTTGGCAGCCATCAAATTCAAAGATAGGTTTAATGTAGAGCCGATGATTTTCTCCAAACACACGGATGGTGTTACTCCTTTCTCCCGTAAGCCCAAATCTACTGTTTAAAAAAAATTCAATCACTTGGAAGAAGTCCATCGAACTGAACTCTGCTTTGTAACCATTTCAGCGGTGGTGTTTTGTCATGGATCCGACTGGCTGTCAGGTCTGCTGATGTTGTGCAATCAGCTGTTCCATGTTTGGTAACCTCCGTCTGCAGAGGTCTCACTGGGGCAAGCTTAGCCTCAACGTGGTTGTCTTTTAAGTGGATTTCATGTGCGGGGCAGGGACATAAATCCCGGATATTTATGGAATGCGGTATGTGCTCTGGAAAAGGAGCATAGCTGGTATAGATCAATTATGCAATTACTTCCATATGTTTCATTTTTATGTTAGAATGGCTGCTCTTGTCTAGCCCTGGACAGGGTATTGCATTGCAGCACAGAGCTTCAATATATCAGCTGTGGCAGAACTTTCAGGATTGGCCTTCTTAGTTTACTGCTGTGTTTAAAGTCCACTCTCTGCTTGTATTATCTCCCTAATACCTTAGTTTGCAGACACTTACCTCAGCGTTTGACAGTCGAGGGGATCTTGTGACCGCAGGTGACCTTAGTCTCATAGAGTCACAGAACGTGAGGCAGCCAATCATTATGCATGAGTCATTCAGAGGACGTCTTTGCTGATGGATACAATACGAGGACTCTGCCATGTATGCTTTTAAAAATACCTTGAGTCCAGCTGATGAGTCCAGCTGATATGATGATATCTTAGAAAAGCCACCCTCTATTTGCCCTTCTCATCTGTCTCCTCATGGTCACAATGTCTGACTTCCTATTTAGTTCGGGGAGATTGCTGGATACTTAACAGACTACTACTCTGCTGATCCTGATGAAATGTGACAACAGATATTAAGGCAAAGTGGGTTTTATGCATGTCATCTAAATGTGGTTGGCTGTTTAAAAATGTCGGGTTCTTAGAAGAACAATTTAAACGGTGTACTATACTGTACCTTGTACAAGTTAAGACTGTTCTGGAAAATTATTTGAAATGTACGTCAAAGTCAAAAGTGTGTACCACTTTTTGAATCGGGAGCTCTTTCTGTTTGATCAAGTGTGACTAACCTACTGTTGTCTCGGACATTCTTTTGTCTGCCAATTATCTTGACTTGTCAACCCACCTTTCCCAATCACAGACCAATGAACAGCGAATCAGAAAGACAATTGGTAATGGTTGTGTTGCCAAGTCAACAGATTTCTCAGAGGATTCTGCATGGTGAGCCCTTGGGCAACACTGTCTGTCAGCTTTCTGAGATACTGCCCCAACAAAAGTATTGGAAATCATTCCTGCAGCTAGTGGGCATAAACAGGGTCTACGGACCCTATCCCATGACTGACTGCATGAGAGTGTGTGTTTGTCCATAGTTAGGCAGGATATGAGCAGGGTCAGGAGGAGGTTAAATATCCTAGGTCTGAATTGTGTAATGAGATGGAATAGCTTCAAAAAGCCACTTCAATCTCATAAAAGTGTATACAGTTCTTGGTAAAATAACCATTCCTACTCTTACGCATATATGAACACACACATTCACACACGCAAACACAGACAGACAGAAGAAGAGAACATGATGGTGATCCAGACAGTCGGAGGAGATGAGGAATGTGACTCCTGCTCCCAGTGAGTCCTACTAGCCTGTCTGGTCAGCTCTCCGATGGAGTCACGCTGACCACACAGTGTACAGTTTCCATATAGAGAACTCAAGACTAAATGGTTGATGTGTAACTGCCTAACACAGCAGCATCTCCCATTCTTGTTGCCACTTTGTCATTGAGTGACAGGTGACCAAACGTGTGCTATTATAATCGCACAATGATCAGAATTGAGATAACATACTGACGTTGGTATTGTCAGCACGCAGCGCAAAGCAGCCAGAGCAAATTCCCAGGTCAAATACTTCACTGACTCAAACATTTACCCATTAATATCCTCCTAACAAATAGCTATTTCCAGTGGATTATGGTAAATATTTACTTTCAAACAAGAAAACAATAACTGAGAAGAGTGAATTGTAAGGGTGGCATTTGCTGTGTTTTGTGTGCAACATTAGCGACTGGAGGTTTAATCAGAGGGGTTTCTGTCTGATCTGAACGTGTCCTCTGGGGCCTGTGGAGGAATGGGGTTTGCAAGGGCTTTGAATTCTTATCTCCGCAGATGCATCTGCAAAGGCCCGTTTAGCATTCATGCTGTGTTTCTGGCCTGGATAGCCAACATGTTGTAAACAATAATTGGGATGCTGACCTGATCATTTCATAGATAGCTTCTGAAAGCGCCAATTCTGAAGGCGAACCCATGTAGCTCAAAACTTAACAAATCAGAACACAGAACACAAATCAGTCATTTTTCCCAGTAAACTCTACTACAACAAGACCGGTAGACTAATCATCTACAGTGAGTGTACAAGGCAGTTACCCTGGGTGCTGGTAGTGGAGGCCATGTTCAGAGTGTTGAGTGCTGTAGCCTGGTGGCTCACAGAGCAAAGCTCTGCTGGTGTCACACAGGGGAAACGCCAAGTGGACCCAGGGGTGAGGTTGTCCGGCAGCCATTTTGAATTCAGCACGGAGACAGCGAGTAAACAAACATGAAAAGCATTCTTCCCTGATGAAATATTGATGGACAGTGTGACAAATCATAGCCTGCTGCTGAGCTTAACCCAGCGATGCTGAAACGGAGCTCATATGAACATTAGTCAGAACTGATGGATGGCTCTGGGAAACCAGGGTCTCCATGTGGAAGCAGCGTTCTGCTAGCGACGTGCCACAACTCTGTTTCTCTACCACGTTCACTAGGTTGTTAGAAACAAGAAGTATCTCAAGATCGATTTAGAGTTGTGCCCAACTTCTTTGCTTCTAAGTATTTGTACTGCGTTATCGTGTAAAAAACAAAACAAATTCATATTATGGCCATTCCAAATGCATTGCCTGAATGTGGTCAATCAAAATGTCAATGGCTGGAACAACACGTTACCCTGTCTGCTTGATGAACCTGAAACCCTTCCGAAGGTTAACAAGTCTTCAGCTGAAACAATAACACTTCTAGTCTTGAACAAGCTCATATAGATGGGCGTTCGAACTACTTACTGCACCAAGCATGCTACGACTCTTTAGAGCAATGCAATGTTGGAAATGTACTGTAGACAGGAGACGACAGGAGATTGTATATTTCCATGATATACTGTACACATGTTACATATGTATGGAGCTCTCAAGGTTGAATTATAAAAAATGTATTTAATAGAAAAACGAAAATTATTGTTTGTTGTTAAACAAACAACAATGTGTTGTTAAAAACATCATCAAATGTTCAAACAGAATCCCAGTTGTAGTGTGAGTGTAGGCTCTGCATGTACTCTAACAGAATATGTGTAGCAGTGCTTGTAGATAAAGTCACAGGAAATATACAAACTGTATTGTTACACACAATGACATATTTGATTGACTTGATTAATCTAGTTCACCCACTTTATAGACCTAGGTAGAGACACACATATGGCTACATAATCCTCATACTATGAAGTTCAGGCATCGCAATTTATTGAATTCACTGGATTCCCTCATTTTCCCCTCTGATTTTGCTGAAATGTTTTTCCTAAGAGACTATAAAATGTCCTTGAGCCCTCTGGAGAGAGCCTGCATTGCAGAGATTGGCAGGTTCATAAATAGTTCTCCTAAACTCATCCCAACAGCTTTAGCATGTGTTTTGGGACCTCTTAGCAGGAAATAATGGCAGGATGAAGAAAGCTGTTTCCTGTGGTTCTTGGGCATACACTCATTCACCCGGCGATCTGCTGAACAATCAGTGTGCCAGGCCAAATTTACGAGCTCACAAGCTCCTTCTCTCTGGCAAAAAACTTAATGAAATCCCCTCCCCTAGATTAATGTCTATGCTGGAATGATTTGCATTCTGCCCCTCCTATAAATCTCTGGCAATGGCTGAAGACAATTTGAGACTCCCACACAAATGCAGCTGGCCAGCCCTCATCTTTTAATGAAGTGCAGTTTAACAAACACAGAGGTGGGCCCACCCCTCAGAGTGTGAGTGGCTGGGGTGCTGTTGGAGGGGCGCCCGCCCTTGTGACCCCTGGCCCGGATCAGCCTATTAAAACAAAGTTAAGGCTGGTGTGTGTCCTTTGATGTGGCCGGCATCCCCCTGAGAATGGCTAATGAATGCTTTAATGAGGCCTCTTAACTCCATCAGATATGGTTGCTGGTAAAGGGTAAACTGGGGGGGCTGTGGGGAGGAGGGTGTTGGGGTGGAGAGTGGTGGGGAGGTGGTTGTGGGGTGGAGGGTGGTGGGCAGGAGGATGGCAGAGTAGAGGGCTGCAGGGTGGAGGGCTGCAGGGTGGAGGGCGGCAGGGTGGAGGGTGGCAGGGTGGAGGGCTGCAAGGTGGAGGGCTGCAGGGTGGAGGGTGGCAGGGTGGAGGGCTGCAAGGTGAAGGGCTGCAGGGTAGAGGGCTGCAGGGTGGAGGGCTGCAGGGTGGAGGGTGGCAGCCTCAGACAGGCAGCCCCTCTGCTGTGGGCCAGCTCCAGAGCCAAGGTTTCATTTGACAGTCTACAGTAAAAGGGAAAATATTGTGCTGTTTGTTCCCAGTGACATGTGATTACACCATTTTTGACTGACCTACATGGATAGATAAGAACTATAATGTGGACACATTTTTCGAAGCTACATTTTCCAAAGAACAGTGTCCTTAAGATGGTAATTTTAGAATAGTATGCAACTGTAGGCACAATGCTGGTGCCTGTGTATTGCACATGTGCTCTCTATGAAGATCAGATGCCTTCCTCACAGGAAAGGCCTATTGACTGACAGACCATTTCATTATAAGGGCTCGATTCTCATTATAGAGGATTTGATAATGCAGAATTTAATTGAACTCTAATAGAGATGGGATTTGTTCACTCTCATATTGCAGCTCAGTTATTTGCACTCATATACCAACCTTGACAGCAGAAAGCACCATGCTATGGCTCCAGGTCACTGTGATATGAAAGCACAACAATTACACCAGATGATTTCATTTGAACATTTTCGCTCACCAACAATATCAAAAGAACTAAAACAAATTCCACCATTCATCGTTTTTTTTCTCCTTTCATTTCCTGCCAGTCCAACCGATCACTGCCTTCTTGAACTTCCTGATATGACTGTTGTCCTGCCAGTCATAGATGGAGCAGAGCAGACAGGTTGAACTGGTACTGCCTGTTGTGATTAGCCAGGGGTGAGAGACAGCATTCCTGAATAGCCAGGGGTGAGAGAGCAGTCTGTGGTCCTTGGCTGTGATGGTGAAAACTGAGTCAACAACTACAGTAAACACAGGAGCAGGAATCAGGAACCAGCTGTTTACCGTATATTCAACTCAGAGATGGAACTGCTGGTTCTGATCTTTCAATTGCCAGTATTACAAATCAGTTCTCTGAAATATGAAAGTAGAATTCCAGCTTTTAAGATTGAAGACGGAACCACATCGAAGACAATTTGACAAGATTTGCTCCCCTTGTTAGACGATTGATTCACACGTCGACATGCTGTCTTCTGAAATGGATCTTGCTACATTAGAGTGCCCTTTTTCATCAGTATGCACAGAGGTCTGCGAGCACTGTTGAGTGAATTGCTATCACGGACAGCCAGAGTGCATTTCCATTCTGTCAGAGGCTGCACGCCTTGCTTTACCTTGGCCTTTAACAGAGAGTCTGAAGACTGTTCAAAATCCTACCAATATATTCTGGAATGCGTTTGAAATGGAAATGAAAAGAAGGTTTCTTTGTGTTCATCCATCTTTGTTAGGACAGGTTGTTGTGGTCAGTGGAGGAAGAATGGGTGTGCTCTGCACAGACATCCCTCTCAGCAGAGATGCAGCAGGAGTAAATAATTGCGGTTCAAATGTACAGTACAACTTTGTAGTTCAAAGTCACAATGGCTTGTTAAGGATTCTATAACAAATATCACAATGACAAAGATATAGCAGACTTCTACTCAGCATCCATGAGCTTGATGGAGCCTAGGCAGAGTAATGAAGTATTCTCCAGCACTTGAAGTGCACAGCCACCTGGCTGACAGCCACAGAGATGACTGACACATAGTACCAACCCTTAAAGCTTGCTTGCCTGCTCCACCACCCTATGTCATGTCGATAGGTGCTTGCCTAAATAATCTATTGACCACTGTGGCATCATTGTGGGAGTAGCTGGATAGAAATGGGAGAGGACGATTGAGGTCAGTATCAATATCAGTGTGTGTCAGAAAGCCAAAGAGAGCATGTGTTTGCAGGTTTATACATTTTGCAGTCTTTGCACGCCTGTGCACACGCCTGTGTGTGTGTGTGTGTGTGTGTGTGTGTGTGCGCGCGCGTGCGTGCGTGCGTGCGCGTGCGTGTGCGTGCGTGCATGGAGTATGGGGGTTGAGCCAGTCCACCACGTCACCACTGAGATGGACTGGCCCAGGGGTTTATGGTATAGATGCTCTCCATAGAGGGAGAATGAGACTTTCCCATGAACAGCAGAGGATCCCTCTTTCTCCTTCTCTCCGCCTACCAGACACATATCTGTAATTAGTGGTTGATTAATCAGATTACTGAGATCTCAGTAATAAGCTAAGTACACAGTGTAACTGTGCAGTGTGTTGTTTCCTACTATGATGAATGCCCTTCATTACTCAGTGGATTGAGGAAGGGAGTTGCGCTCAGGGAGCTGGTACACACACACACACACACACACACACACACACACACACTCTTGCACACACGCATGCAGTCACACACACCTGCACACACATACACAACCAGAAGAGAATACCATAAATGGGGGATGTGAAGCAGCTGAATCCTGCTTGGCTGAAATGTTTCCTGTCAGAGAAATAGATGTTGGCAATGACATGAGAACGTGCAGAGGACTCTGTGAAGTTAACTATGTTTTCAGGAGCCCAGTACGAGGGTGCTGTTGTAGCTGAATTGAGCTGAAGACATTGATCATTCAGTGACATTGCTGTGAACTAAAGCACAATTGGAAAATTGCTTTTCTTCGTTCTATTAAAGGTTTTCATAAATATCTTAGTGTTGTCAGAGTAACACTCTCAGCTCACTAGGTTTCATTTGTTCACCAAAGCCTCTTATGCATCTGTCACCATTACAGTTCAAACACACAACCTGGAAATGGGTTCGAAAATTCAGTCAAAAATAATGTTTTGTAGATGTTCTAAACTTGAATCAGTGGTTCAATTTAAAAAAAAGGCCAAGCCAAGTTAAGATTCACATATGCACACACACACACACATTCACAAAATAGCCCTCTTACAGGGAAAACTAATCATTAATCATGCACCTATGCCAAGTGGTAATTACACATGATTTCTGCACCCACGGAAAGAAGGAAATAGCCATGCGTGAACTTCCTTTATCATTTCAGGCTCTCTCTGCTTTCCCCCACTTATAATGGTGGTGGGGTAATTATAGTCAGTTTATCTTGAAAAGCACTAGGACTAGAAGGCATGCTTGGCCTTCAAGGTTTAACCCACGTAAATATTTGTAAGAATAATAATAAATAATGTGAACTCAATTACTGAACAGGTCAGCCCTGAATCTATCCAAGGTTAAATGATCTGCTAAACCTGTACCGAAGAACACGGTACAGCAAAAGATATACTAACAAAATAAATAGAAATGAAAATGTTTGAAGTTACTCATTCTTTTTTTAACATCATATTAATTTGTAGGTGTTGAATAAGGTGCTGTGCGTAATGGCTTGCAGCATTATCCATAGATAATGTGCTAACCGAAATTAATGAAATCCGGAAGCCATTATCAAAAAAAGTGGTTCTGTGCACTTCTGCAGTTGTGTCAAGTTGCGCTTACTAATGCAGAAAGGGAGATTGATAAAATCTGAGTCAGCACCTTTCCTCCTGCTGGTGACTGAACCTTCCTCTGTCCTGTCCCTGTCTCCCCCTCCAGAGAGACAGCACACTGTTATATCCTGAGGAAATAGATGTTTCCCCCTCCAGAGAGACAGCACACTTATATCCTGAGGGAGTGGATGTTTCCCCCTCCAGAGAGACTGCACACTGTTATATCCTGAGGGAGTGGATGTTTCCCCCTCCAGAGAGACTGCACACTGTTATATCCTGAGGAAATAGATGTTTCCCCCTCCAGAGAGACAGCACACTGTTATATCCCGATGGAATGGATGTTTCCCCCTCCAGAGAGACAACACACTGTTATATCCTGAGAGAGTGGATGTCTCACCCCCTCCCCCCCACACACTCACAGAACAAGAGCATGACAGAAACTAAGATTAGGTTCCTGAAAGCAAGTGGATCGAAATCGTGTATCTGCCACTGAAACTTCAGGCGTTCACGAGAATTTATGGGAGCCACCAATCTGTGAGCCCGTAAAGGTCTTTCTGTAGAATGAGCCTTCCAATGGAAGCAGGCATTTCATACATTATTTAAAGGGACTTGAGAGGTACCTCGAAGCCAGTCTGGAGCTCTTGAGAGGCAATGCAGAGAAAAAGAGATGAAATCAAATTCAGTCTGGAGACTTTAGATTGCCAGTGTACAGCGATATAATCTCTGTTTAACTGCTTTAGACTTAATTCCATCCAACATTTCCCCTGACAGATGTAGCAAAGATAACTAAAGGTGTCACCAACAAAAAATAGTAGCAACATCGGAGGAGCTTGAGAATTTCTGGTCTTGATGGCCATGTTAATCGGGTCACCCCATTGGTGAGGGTGACTGGATGTGTGTCACATGACATTGGTATTGCCAACTGATGACATGCACCCCTCAGCGTTCACCACCTGAATAAGCTTCACCCATTTAGTCTACTTAGATTTGGGAACACCACGGTTACTGTTGCCATTCATTAACATAATTTGTCATGCCCAGCACGTGGTCTAACCTGAAAGTAGTTTAAAATGTGCTGGGAGTGGCTTCGGCCTTTTATCTAACACTGATTCCGATTTATGGTTCACAGTAAATGTCTCGTAGCTGGGTGCCTTCCTTAATATGAGGTATTTTCTGGCGTGCCAACAGAGATCTTCTCCTAAACAGACAGACAGAGCCAGTGAAATGTCACAAATTAGAGCATTATTTACAGCAAAGACATATTTTGTTGCCCACAATATACTATAGCCCTGTGTCTATACATTTTAACAATCTAGATGAATACTCTGGTAATGGTGTTTTTTGAAGCCTGACAAGTGGTGTGTCATTGCAGAAGGGAGCTCTCCAGGGTTCTGACCACTTCAGACCCCTGGACCCTGTAAGAATTGGGGGAAGAGCTCTTGTTTAGGCATGTCTTGAGATGGGGGGAAGGGGGGGGGGTCATTTATTATTCAACAACATATATAGAGGGAATGGATTTTGAGGATTTCTACTTGCCTATCATACCATGAAGGCTTAGTATGTACAGAGATCAATATGCTCAGTAATTGGCTTTGAACAGAGGCTCTGGTATGTGTGTCAATGGATCTCATCACTTTTTATTGACCCTCGGTTCAATGGTGATGTGGATTTGGTTGAATGAGACCATCACACCATGGTTATATTGTTCAGCAGGATTTTGATTTTTCTGCTTGTAGAACTCCGCTAATATCCGAAAGCACTTGAAACCCAATTTAGAGTGGGATGGATTGCAATGTTTAGACCAATCATGAGCTGATAATGAGTGACTGAAGCACATTATGTCAACCACCCATCTCTTGTTTGACTCCAAGGTAACTTAATTTACGAGGATAAGAACTATTGAACAGAAGTAGACATGTAGGATTCATGCCTGTCTATTTTCCACTTCAGCTAATCATTCTAGAAATAGAAGAATCGGATGAAACACGCCTGTCTTGTGTGAGAAATAGGATGATGTGGTTGAGAGAGAGAAATTGGGCGAGAGATTCAGAGAAAGTGGGTGAGATAGGGAGAGAGAAAGAGATTGAGGTAGTCGACTGCCCCAGAGATCACTGTGCGTCAGGACATCTGTACCTCTGAACGCAGCAGAGGTCTCCAACTGCATAGGACACTGTCTTCTCAGCTCAGCCACTACTCAACAATGAATGCAACGTCTTGCATAGCAATAAACTGTCAGTGCTGCATGCGAACTTCAGCCATTATTGGAAACACTTCCTGTAGGAGGGAGCTGCAGGTTTAACCTCCTCCAGTTTATTCTTCATGTGAACAATGTTCTGAGGACATAGATCGAGGTAATTGATTTATTTCCCTGTTATGTTCCAAAGAGTGGTTGTACAAAGCCTGCTGAAATAGTATTTCAGAGAGTTTGTCTGGGTATGCAGAGGGCCATTACGCTGAATACGTCTTGAATCTTGTGTGTGGCACTAGATTCTGACAGGACACAGAATAATATTGTGTAATTTTTCCAGCAAGCTCTTCTTCAACTGTTCAGTAAGCACTAAGGACCAGTTGTCCCTCACATGCAGTTCTTATGAAGCTGCAGTATGTTAGTTTTGTCTGCCTGCTTGAAGTGATTGAGCCATGGGTTCTTCTGAGTATGTCAGAAATGTGCTGCTTTCTTCCATCATGGCCTCTGGCGAGCCAGAGCTATGTCTCTGTCTTTATGAGTTTTTATGGAAAGCAAAATCTGCAAATTGATTTAAAAAAAAATACCATGGAAATAGTTTCGCAATAAGCCTTTTGTTTTTCCTCCCATTTTCTCATCAGAAATCGAATGTGGCTGTAATGTGTTTTGTGGCTTCATTTGTGACACTGTTTTTCACAGTCATCGTGCCATTTTAAAACAATAGCATTGTTCTTTCTAGGCAGTAAAGGCATACGTTTGAAGTTAACTTAAATGACAATGGCCTTAATAATGGTATGTTTGGGTTGTTACATAATTTGATATAGGTCTGTTTATTGTCATGCATTGCGCAGAAAAAAACCCTCAAACTGTTTTCTCTTTCTGTTTTCAGGTCTGAATGCGAAAGTTCCAGAATGGTCAGGTATGTTCCCCCCTCTGGTCTCCATCCTCCTCATGCCTACTCAATGGAAGCAGCTTTGGATCCTCACACATGGCTTTAGTATGACTGTCTGGTCCATGTTCCCTAGGGGTTTACATTTCATTGACTTTCATCCAGATCGTTTTTTTTCCCTAAGAGTTAATTCGCAAACAGTGAGAAACTGAAATGTGTCCAACTCCGTGCTTCTAGTGATGAGTGACAAGTGATGATTGATTGCTCGGTTTGAAGATGATTGCAGTACATCTGATGAGGTAGCTTTTGTGGCTTGTTGTCATCATGACAGAAAGAGAAATGATGAGTTTGTGTGTTGGGTGCAGCCCAAGGTTTGCCACTGTTGCACTGTTTATGATATGGGCCCTGTGCCAGTGGATTTATTGGGATGTCTCTCTGGACAGAGTGAAGCTGGGAGGTGATTTAAAGATGAAATTAATATACATCATTCATGGGACCTGTGCTGTGGAACATGACTGGTATGTGTAATAGAAAAGGCTTTGTCTCCAATGTTTAAAAGACATGTGAACATTCTCTCTTTTTCTGCCTCTCCCAAGTGGTGCCTTGGGACTCAAACGGTGTCTAGACTGGAAAATGATTATGAATAGACTTGAGGGAAGGTTCTGTGTTTGTGCGTTCGTGCACGTGTGCAATGTTGAGGCAGTTTGTTTGGAATCTTCCTGAGTTTCTTATCTGTCTGCCTCAGGCCTCTGTGGTTCTATTCTGGCATGTGACTGAGGGATGAGCGTTTAGAAGTTACTGAATGTCAGGCTTGGTCCGAGCCCATGTATTTAATGGTGGTTGTGTGCATGAGTAAAGCACTGTGTTCACCCACTGGGCAGCATCTTCACCAGCCTTGCCAGTGCGCTAACGATCCAGACTCGCTGACTGAGACCCAGATTACACTGCTCTCCTCTTCCCTTAAGAACCCTTTTTTCCATCAAAGGTGACTGGTTTCTGGGATACCAGAAAAACAGCTTTTACTCAGGGAAAAAAAAAAGATTGAAGTAGATGATTAGCAAGCAAAGTCTCTCCGTGGAAAACAAACATTTCTAAAACATTCACTTCATTTTGTCTTGAGACCTATTTTGGTAAGGATGTTTTTACACAACGATTTGTGCACATACACAACTAATATTCCCAGGGCAAGCCCATGAAATAATCCAACAATCAAATATGTAGTGCTGGATGGCGCAAGCCTGCTTAAAATGGACACAACCAATAGAATTTCCTATTAAAACAATAACCCTTCCCAGAACAGCAGTCATGGGGTATGTCTTATGAACCCAAAGTATTTCAGTGTTATACTGAAGCTGTAAGCTGGTAAAAGCAATACAATCACAAACATACTGGAGCACTCCCCTGAGTCTCTCTCTATACTCCTAGTCTTAACACTTCCACCTCTCCCTGGTGAAATGCTAAACCATAACCTAAACACAACATGACTGTTCATAATGTAGTGTGGTAAATGGTTAGCATGGTCTCCGTACCATTCATAATTGAATAGTCGTTGAACTTAGCACAGGATGCCATAAATAAACGGATGCCTCAGAGGACTGCTTTGTTGTGGTATGGTGATGCTGTGTATGTGTAGAGTGTAGAATCAAAGCCCTGGAGTTCTGTCTGGTATGGGGAAACATACACACACACACACACACTTTTTGGCTAATGAGAGAGGAATATCAACATGGCTATATTTAAGTGGCCCATTCCTCTCATCCGAATGGATGGCTTCATTCAGACAATATTAAAACCCGCATGAGACTCATACAGAAACAGCACACAATAGCTTTGACCTGCTTTAATAGTTCTGTTCCTCATCTGAATGGCTAAAGATAAGATGGTTACAGGGTCCCTGAGTCTGTGTAGCTCTGGCATGATGTCTTACAGCAGCCCTAGTGTAGAACAAAAGATGTGGCTAGCAAACCGCTGCACTCACACTCTCCATCACACCAAGATGAAGAAGAAATGAAGACAACTTATCGTCCCCATGTAGCTATGACAGTAGTGCATGTACTATATTTTAGTCGATTTATGTTATATTATAAAGGGCTTTTTAATTACAGTTACCTGTATCATTGTATTTTATTGTACTGTATGACTTTATTCATCCCACTCTATTTTCTCAATTAAATAGTTTAACTAACCTGAATACACTCTCTACATGTAGCCCTTATTACACGATCCAATATTGTGTCCATGAGACTCCACTGCAGCATACTCGGTGTGTCCTCTGACATTTGGTGATGGAAGAAAGAGGATTGTCCTGTGAGCATTCCCACATGGCATGCTGGAGGAACAGGCAGGTAGGAAGAGGAACAGGCAGGTAAGAGGAGGAACAGGCAGGAGGAGGAACAGGCAGGTAGGAGGAGGAACAGGCAGGTAGGAGGAACAGGCAGGAGGAGGAGGAACAGGCAGGTAGGAAGAACAGGCAGGAGGAGGAACTGGCAGGTAGGAGGAGGAACAGGCAGGTAGGAGGAACAGGCAGGAGGAGGACCAGGCAGGCAGGAGGAGGACCAGGCAGGCAGGAGGAGGACCAGGCAGGCAGGAGGAGGAACAGGCAGGCAGGAGGAGGAACAGGCAGGAAGAGGACAGATACAGATAATAAGAGAGTTACAGAGAGAGAGAGAGCAAGAAAGAGAGAGAGAGGGAGAGGGAGAGAGAGAGGAAGAGAGAGAGAGAAATAGAGAGAGAAAGAAAGAGATTATAAAACCTCCCCTGTTATTACAATGATGAGGATGGATAGAACAAAGCCCTGGCATTGCTCCTGATTTGGAGGTCAAACTCTTCCCCTGTGTAGGTCATAACAACAGTGCCAGAGAGCTCACAGTCTGCCTATTCATCCTGGGGTCTAGGGAGGAGATAATGCAATTGAAGATATTGTGACGCAGTGATGATGGTAGCGGGGTGAAAGAATGAAAGAAGCTAGGTCTCTTCAGATGGCAGTGAAGAGCTGCATGGGGTTTCCAAATGACCTCAGCTCTGCTCTGGTAATCTTATCAGGTGAGCTATTAGACAGGGTTGGAATAACGATGACTGTTTAACTGCGGCGCTGTAGTATTTTATCTGGAGGCGGGCCATTCCTGTAACATCTACCTTGATCACTGTGAAAGGGGCAAAACTTCACTGCCCTTCGCAGCTACAGTGTTTGACCTGCGACTCTGTGAGCGTACTCTTCCTTCATGCAGTGTGACTGGCTGTCAGAGCAGCATGGCTCACGTTGCTCCTCTGGGAGGAGAGGCTACAGCGTGTCACCATCTGAAGCCTCCTCTTCATCCCTCTCCTCCTCCTCCTCCTTCAAGCACTTCCTCTCCTACCAGCAGGACTGGCAAGGCTGTCTGTTGTCACCGCCTCACCATATCCCGTTGCCATGGAGAGAGATGCTCCAAGTTGATAGCAAGGGCTCTGTTTCTCATTGAGTGGTTTTCTTTTTTTTTCTTTCTTTTTTACAAAAGCCCTTTTCAGGCAGAATGCACAGCCATATAGATGTTTTTGATCATCAAGTGGTATTCTGAGACCAAAGCCCTCAATTTCAGATCACTGATCACAGCTTCACGCACATTGTACCTGTGCCTAGGTGATTTTAGATAGCAAATAGAGCACTCGTTCCATGGATGATTGGTGGATTGACTTAAAAGACTGATGGTGGAACAGATAGCTCGACTATTCACAACATTGTATTTGTAAAGATTTGTGAATTATGCTGCATGTTCTGGTCCATGCCGCATAACCAGAGGCACTTAGAGAGGATGTGAAGTACAGCAGTCATGGTCCACTGATTCCAACTAAACCAGCTACAGAGAAAAGAGAATTAGCATTTGTGAAATTAATAATTATGTCTGCTGAAACAGCAGCAAATGGCATCAGTCGTGATTCAATTAGCAACTGATATTAGTTGAGGTTCATGAGCAGAAGTGTAATATTGAGCAATGACTCTCTGAACAGCAGCCGCTCTCAGTGAAGGTGTTTTCAAGCGATGCAAACTGATTTGGATGGAATATGAGGAAACTTTCCTTATTTTTCAAACGATTTTCAAAGGGCCATGAATTTTAATGGAGACGCAGTCATACAGAGATACCCTTTGCTGTCTTCGTTTACTATTAAATGTAATGAGATACAAATGTCAGGAAGGTCATACAGCCATCCAAATTCCCCATTTGTCATATCACATAAGCCCACATGATGTGGTAGATGGGATCAGTCTTGTGACCTCATCTAGCAGCAAACAGCAGGTGCTCTACATTCCGCCATGCGCCTGTCCTGTGTGTATTGATCACTTGTAGAAGAGTTTGATTGACAGCAGAGTAGAGAGTTATTCCATGCCACTAAAAGCATGGCTGAGGAAACCTTGCTGCCTTCAAAAGACTAGTGAGTAGCACTGCTTGCTTCCTGTTAAAGGAGCCCTGTCTTTCTGTCTCTATCTCCCAGGATACACGTCTCTCTTTTTTGTCGGTCTTTGGGTTTCTTTTTTTCGTTTATCTTCTACTGCCGCGCTGTCTGTAGAAATGAAAGGTATTCACAACATGTCACATTGAAGGTGGGTCTGTTTAGTGCTTCTGTCAGCTTGCTAGACAGGCTAAGCAGAATGTGTTGACTTGACCCTTGCCCTATGATATTGTATCGTGTCTTTGAAAATACTCAGAGTAGCTTTTTTTACCTACTGTACTGTACTGTCTGTGTGCCTCAATGATTCATGACTAATTATGTATTAAATACCAAGTCCTTAAAAGTACATATAATACTGTCGTTATATTCACTGAATTCTGCGGCAAAGACTAAAGGATTTTGTAATGTTAGAATATAGTTCTGAATAATAAAAAATACTTTATTTACCATGTCCCTTATGGATCGCCAATGTCAAAATGACTGGTTATTACTTCTAATTACAGATTATTAGTATAATCTGCAGTATTATATTGAAACATCACATTGATGGCCATATTGCTATGCCATGTATCTACACAGAATAGGACATCTTGATTTCTAAAGGGTTTTCCTATCTCCTCATATTGCGGTCCTTGGTTGGTCAGCTGTCCAAATTGTGTTTTCTCTTGCTTTCTTCTGCACCCTCATATCTTTGTCAGATCTTCAAAGAACATCAGATATATATTGAATGGCTTGAAGTGGAAGTTGATTGTGAGTCTTGAACACACAATCCTGAGACTCGCCAGGTGCAGCTTTTGCCAAATTCATTTTTCCAGCTCTAGAAGGTGCTCTTGTTACTTTGGGATTATCTCTAATGGATACAAACGCTCATTATCCTTGACCTCCCTGGTCCGTGTGTCCTGGAAGATGGCTCCCTGTTGTCTGGTATGGTGGTGATGACAGTTCTCTCCCCCCTCCAGGAGACATGCCTCTCTGCCTGTGGACGTGACAGAACCCCCTGGGGCCCTGGTGTCTGCTGGCTCCTATAGAGGCTTCCCTTGTCGGAAGTGGAAATCTGCCTCCTTTGGGTACAGTAACATCTTCTTTTTTTACGAGTGTCTTGTTTGATTTCGATATGAGGGCTGATACGGTCCTGTGACCCCCTGAATATGTTCTGTTTAGATTTCACCATGTCAGCGATCTACCAGGACTGATCCATCAGATGCATACGATACATTATTACTCAGTTACCGTAATACATGTTTAATACATAGTCCTGAACCAAATAACTTTGAGTCAGCATCTGTCTGTTGTTCTGCTTTGATAATGACATAGCCTTTTCTTCTTCGAGACATTGTTTTCCTCAGACTTATGATAATCTATACATTCCCGGCAAGCACTGAGCTCATTAGCTCGTCTCCCTAATAATGTATGACACTGCTGTATAATACCTCTCACTAGCACTTAGCCACCAGCCAGCGCTGGGCTGGAGACTGAAAAGCTCTCCACAAATGAGCAGAGATGGGCAAGATGAGAGCACATACGGCACACACCAGTGGGACAGGCTGGAGGCTTCAAACAGTTTCAAAGCCTCTTCATAGCACTGTGCCTCATCATTAAATAGCAAGGGTTCCCAGTCTATTGCCTGCTCTTCTCATCCACGAGCAAAAATACACCCTGATTCATTTGGAATTGTTTTAAGTTGTTTACAATGGATTTTGATGGTAAACCTGACGCCTGGACCATCAATGTTCTGCAAGCTACACCATGTCCACCCTGTAGTCGGTCCCATGGTCTGTTGAAGTCTTGCATAGAAGCAGAGGTGGTGATGGGGATTACATGCTTTGAATAAATAAAGTTTGTCAAGACATTGAGGAGCTAACTGGTTAAATAGGTTGCGTCTCAGAGCAAAGTAATGACGGATTGAAGTGAGAATGTTTGTGTTTGCTGTTTTGTCACTGCAACACGGCTTGTTTGTGCGCAATCATCTCGCTACGTCATTAGCATAACGAGATGCTCATCGACAATTGTCTGATGACACAGAGGAGCAATATGCTCTCAAATATCTAAAGAGTAATTGGGCAATTTAGTCATTTGTTTTAGTACTGTACTCTGTAATGTATTTTAGACTTAGTTTTTAGAAGTTGAGTGGAATTCACTGTGTAATAAACCAAATGTTTGATTATGTTGTAAGTGTTCTACTACAGTACCCATAGGAACAGTTTTTGAGATATTCCAGCCATGAGGCTTCATGAGACCTCCGCTTTAATTGCCAGTGTTTGCTCTTACCTGAAACATACTAGCATTTGTTGAAGTACTACATTAGGTCTTAACAAAAAATGCTCCTTAAGCAACGAATGGTGATTATCACTATATTCACTTTAGGGTGAGATGGTAAAGAAAGGTATTTCCAGAAGCCGTGGCTCTGACAGTGTGGATGTATTCTTGACACGGTTTCACAAAAGGGACGTGAAACCTCTTCTATTTCCTGAGTCGTAATTCTCTTCTACGACCCGCTAGGCCTTGTAAGTCTGGCAGTCGGTGATTTATCTTCATGCCTGTTGGACTGTGTGTGCTAAGGTGGGGGAAGAAACGGGGATCTGAATGGGTGCTGTTGTCTCATCTGCTGCTGCATTCGGAATCGTTCTGTTGGATTTCCTACTAATATGAAAACAATTGATGAAAAGATGAAACGGTGATGGTCAACGGAATCTTTAGTCTTTGTATCTCTGTTGTTTTATTGAAGGCTGGCGGTGAACGAATCCGTTTAACGTAATGTTACGAGTGGAAACATCCTATTATTTACAACTGGCTTCTGGAAGTAATAGGGAGTTTTGGTATTGTTCAGTTCTATATCTTGAGGTTCCACTTGTCTGCAGGTGAGTAGGTTCATACAAAGGACCAATACTAACAGGAAGTGGAACTTCCCTCTCCCTAGTTTATTCCTCTTCCTCTTATGATCCATTAGTTTCTCTAACAGATATGTAGACACCAACTACTGTGTGAATCTCTTGCAGCATGACACAGACTTACTTCCACACCACGCTACACAGGAGATGGCATGCAGGAAGTAAAGGCATAAAGGCAGCTTGTAACTTAAGTGACTGATGCATATCCCCTTTGGGACTGGTTGCTATGCTATGTGTAGCCTTGCTGGTTGTGATGATGGTGCTGACTCTGCTCCTGTTGGGTGTAACTGGGACAGCACAACCACACTCATTAACCTCTGAGGTAGAACAGATCTCTGTCGTGATTCGTCGTGCTCACTGGGGTATATTTACAGTAATCCCCTTCAGTGCGATACTCATATTATAACACCATCACTCAGCTGCTTTTACAATAGTCAAAGTTCTTTTTATTTCAAAATATACTGAAACAAACTCACAATCACTCTAACCGAATTGTCCCAGTTCTGTTGCCAGACAACTTAATTGTGGACTGTGTTAATTTGTAATTAGATGTACTCCCAAAATAAAGGCTTGTTGAGTCTCTGATTGCATTCCATGAAAGAGTGGGATAAAAGTATGTGACTAATGGTTCGACATCTTAGCTAACTGTAACTGTAACACTCCCAAACCTCAATCAACCCCCTCCGCCCCACCTCCCACTTCCCTCTTGTCTCTGTCTCAGTTCCAGGTCATCCTACTACCTTTAGACCTACATGAGTCATGTAGCAGTGATCTGTTCTCTAATTCTTGCATGTATTTGTGTATGTTACTTCCTGTCTGGTGTCAAGTGGCTGTTGACTCGTGAATTCAGTCTCTCTACACCGTCTGTGACATTTGGAAAAGTGTGTTTTTGACTGTATGTTGAGCTCCATGTACACAGTTTTATTGAGAACTAGGCCGACAGTGTCACTGAAGCGTAGCTTATGGAGAGACAACATAATTGCTCAATATGCTTGCAGAAACCAGACAGAATATACAGAAGCATCCAGCTGTAAGCAAACTTGAAATTACATGCAGCTTGGAAATCAGATACAGCGTGTTGAAATCTGTTGCCATCTAAAAAGAAAACCAGACCACCTTATTTCATGAGACAAACAACCAAATGTATCAATTACTCATTAAACAAATGGACAAACAAGGATGTTTAAACTGTTAACTGAGTGGAAATAAAATAGTTTACCTTTGCCAAAGACTGGAAATATATTGCCAGTGGCAGCATGCCATGTCCAGAGGTGCAATCACTGTCTCTTTCTCTAGAAACTGTACTACACTACTCCCTCTCTTTCACCTTCCTTCCTTCCTTCCTTTCTTCCTTTCTTCCTTCCTTCCTTCCTTCCTTCCTTCCTTTCGCTCTCTTTGTTAATCTATCTTTCCTATAAACATTGCATATGTATGTGATTGTGATGCAACTGTGGTATGGGATGAGGCTGGAAGGTCATTCACAGGTGTTAATCTCTTAGTGGATTTTCACATGTACAGTTCCAGGTACGGATGTGAGATCTGAGCGCAGAATAGGATCTGATTCAGTAGCTCAATTTCATGCATTAATAATTCAGAGTCTTTATGAGCTTCATTACAGTGAACTGCTATTTCAGAGGCAGTGGTTATCTCTGGGCTCTGCCGTAATAACACTGCTACCCAATCTATTGATTACTGGAATGGCCTTTCTCCCCACTCACATGTGTCCTGCTGTTAGCGAGAAGCCAAGGGCTTATTTGTTGTGTTGAATCCTGGCAGGGCTGGTGTGAAGGCTGCAGGGAGCAGGCTGCAGCTGCAGCCTTGTGAGACGGGGGGCATCCTTTTGTCCCGTATGCACTGTCGGTTAAGTAGTACATGTACATGAATGGAACTAATGATGTGCATCCAAAATGTACCATATTATTGTACATTTCATTCCTCAGACCTTCTGCTGGGCACGTGTGAGTGGTGAACAACCTCAGCAGCAAGCGGAACCTTCAGAGCTTAACAAGCCGCTATGTGCATCCTTCACTCTTCATGGACGCTGTAATGAAAGTGCCCACCAATCACATAAAACCAGCCGGTTGTAGACATTCTTTTATTGCCCCATTTAGTTACTACTGTTGCTATTGTAAAACCTGATTCCACCAGATGGAAAGTCAGAATACAACAAAGATTTAATAGGCTTTGAAAGAGAGACCCACTTCCATAAAGTGTTTGAACTCCTGGGGAAAAACGGTGTATTCTCTGATGTTACATGAGTCCGTGTCGACATGACATTATGTAGGAGTTAATTACAGTCTCCACGCTGGGCTGAGAAGCTGTGTGACTGGATCAGAGAGAGCTATCTAAGTGATGAATGAGACTCCTGAGTTGCGTTCACTCTGTCTGAATTGGACACAGGAAACCAGGAAAGGCTGGGCTTGACAATCACATCCCCTACTGTGTTCAGTTATCGTCCCACCTGTTTCCCTGCCATCCTCACTCTGAGCAATAGTACGACGCATAACTAAATTGCAGTGATCAAGAGCTGTGTGTGTTTGTGCATGTGTGCGTGTGTGCGCGCATGTGGAGAAGCCATTTTCCCCGGGCTCCCCTCTGTCTGGTGTAATTGTTTTCCCGAGGGTGTCCGTCAGTCTACCTGCTCTCTAACAGACAGAGGTGCACCACAAACAGCCCTAATAGATCTTACTGCACGTCCATGGAGCAAGACCAATGTTCCAATGAATCCTGCTCAAGCATCAGTAGCTATTCATCATGTTTCTTCCTTAGTTCTGGGGAGATGCCTTCTCCCTTAGTAAACTCATCTCACATTGAAATTGAGTTTGTTGAATCACAGTTTTGGGATGTTGTCAAGACTGTTTTAAAGCTACTTTTGCTGCTTACTACTTTTACTTCTTATGTTGGGAAAGGATGCTAGCAGGATGCACATACTGTAATTTTGGGATGAGTGTGAGTGATGTTCTTACCTTCTGTAATGACTTATGTTGTTGCTTTAGCTAAACTGCATTGATGCTATAGAGGAAGGTCAGATCCTGTCCGTGTGGAATGATTAAAAGCTCATTGACATCATAGCAAAATCTTTATGCAAAGGTACAATTGCAGTAGCTTCTAATCCTGCCTGTGTTCTAATGATTTTTGGTTTTGATTCAATTCAGAAGGCGATTTCGCCAACTGTGTGAGTTACTGAAGGTGTCAGGACAGGAATGGGAGCCGAGGAGCTTGGTGACAGAAGACCAGCTCCGCTGAGTCATTTGTCTTAATGACCGACGTGTCGCCTGATCCAGACACCATCAGCGTCTCAGTGAGCTGGCTCCCCTGAAGGACTAACAGCTGGACTAACGACTCCCTAAAGCGCTCAGGCACACGTGAACTGAGTTCTAATCACATCCTGGTAATCGTGGCTCATTGCTGATCACCTTGGAACTGTCTGGAAGGCTCTAGATGGGACTGCTGTCTGTCATTTTATATGTTTTATTTCATAGAAAAGAGTGTATGACACACGATCAAGTTTGGTTGTAACACACAAAGTGAAATGCCAAGCATTTGACCTTCATTATTGTGTGAGACTTAAGGGTAGTGTGGATTGTGATGGCGCAGGCAGGTCTTTAACTGAGGCAGGGGTGTTGAAGCAGCAAATGTCTCCTCTTGTGATAGAGAGAAGGCCAGATGCCCATTGACAGTACACAGGTGTTGGATCCTCAGATGAGATCATGTGTGACATCAATGTGATATAGCACTGCCCTGAAGGTTCAGCTCCCATACACACACGTTCTCTCTCTCTCTCTCTCTCTCTCTCTCTCTCTCTCTCTCTCTCTCTCTCTCTCTCTCACATACACACACACACACACACATTCTCTCTCTCACACACACACACACACTCTCACTCACACACACGTGCACGCGCGGATACTGTAACATCCTTCCAGTTGATGCTTGCCCTTTACAACAGCACCCAATGCCCTGGTTCCTGGGAGAATGTGAGAGCTTTGGTTTTGGGGGTAAAGCATATAATTACATCAGTTTCATGCTGCTGCAGTGACAGGCAAAAGCCTTTGCCTGTCGCCACGATATCTCTGCATCTGATAGCGGACATCGGCAGTACCACAGCTGCTTATCAGAGCAGTCTCAAAGCCCACCCGCAGTATAGGGAGGCAGGGACAGATCAGATTGACAGAGGGAAACACATTGTAGAATTCCCTCCCACATTGTGGGTGTGACAGCTTGTTCTTGGCTGCCCTTTAGACATGATGACATGCAAGAGGTACTATAGTCGATCTGAGCATCTGTGTTTGAATCCCAACTATCAGTCTGAAGAGAAAGGTTGAGGTTATATGCTCTGCGCCGATAAGTGGCACTTTTCACCGAGAGATAATGCGTGCCTTACAAAAGGTCTGTATTTTCATACAGTACTATCTGCTACAACACACCTCATGTGAAAACACTGGCATGCTGAAATGCATAAAATATCATTCACAATTTTTCCACCTCAAGTGTCGTAGCAGAGATGTAGAAGGATAAGAATGGGATTCAGCACTGTAGTCCAGGTAGGGAGATGGAACCCTTTAGACCCAGAGATTGTTTTGGAGATGAACGATGCCCTAAGGCTGTCTCAGACAGTCTCACCACTGATGGAAAGAGCTTTTACATCAATGCAGTGGTTGGTTTGGAACCCGGAGCATGTACAGTACAGAACCTGCAGGAGCAGGAATACTGCTACACCTCTTCCTTCCTGAGGTGAGAGGTCAGTCTCTCGGGCGAGGTCCAATTTTCCAGCTGTTGACACTAATTGAAGAGATAAAAACAGAATGATCTGCGAAACAAAGTAGATTTTCCACCACAACACATTGTGTAATAATGGACTTGATGGATATGGTTCTCCTGGTAATGTTTACATTACAAAGCTATTTTCCGTTGTGCTCATGAAATATATACGAAATTAGATTGGAAGTACAACATGTTTACTAGTATTTGTTTAATAGGGATCTCATTAGAACATTCTGGAATTGGCTTGAGACTTCTTATCGTCTCCTTGATCAGTGCACAGCTGGTCCATTAAGCTGCGCTGCAGTCTGCCATCACATGAAGCGTTCATCCATACCTTTAAAATGTCTGCCTGGGGACAAAGTTGGTTACATCTTTTAAAAATAGTATTGATCCTATAACAGTGCCACCTCTAAGTAGAATTCAAGTCCTGCCAAGCACTGCCGTCTAGTGGCTGATTCACTCAACTGCTGAAAGAGAGCAGGAAGGTCATCAGTGCACTGGGGTTTCTTTTTAGACTCTTCTGATCAAATCTCTATATGGCATTTATGTCATCTACCATTTGAATTCATCTTAATATTGTGTTTGGGTTAGGACTCCTTTCAGGCACAGTAAGTGTTTTTGTTTAGTACTCTGTTGAATCAGCTGGACTCACCAACACGCTAACTGCACCGACAGCAGCAGATGACAAAGCATTGAAGCAAACCCTGCATCGCTACTTCTGTGCTCCGTGTTGACCAGTCTGTCTGGAGAGAACTATCCAGATGCTGCGTGTCCCCAAGACACTACAAAGGGAAGATGACTTGGCTGCGATGCAGCATTAAAGTTTGATCATGCCTTAATGAGCGCCATGTGGAGTCAGTGAGAGACCATGCTGCAAGGTGGTATGGGCTGCCTCTGCCCTGCCGCTGCCTTGCCTCTGCTCTGCCTCTGCTCTGCCTCTGCTCTGCCTCTGCTCTGCCTCTGCTCTACCTTTGCTCTGCCTCTGCTCTGCCTCTGGGGCAGCACTCTGGTCTCCCCACTCAGGCTCAGCTGTAGGGCTAGCTTCAGTCACACACAGCACTGTGTAGAAGAGAGGATATATTTTGATATACTGTATATATAATATATTGAATGGGATTTCTGTATGAACACGAAGCACTCAATAAGAGGTTTGCTATTTTTGTCTGAGCAACGCTTTTCAGTTCAACACTTTCAGGACAAAAATATTGATTTTCATGTGTCTTATTTTGGCATGGCAAATTAAGCCAGTTTGCTAACATTTCCCCTGGCATATTAACCTTTACTTACTCCTCAAATCCTGTAAACAGACCCTGTCTGTACACTCATTCCTCTGTATTGCAAAACACAAATCAAGATATCTCCCCAACATACCAGTGTTCCAGGGCTGGCCTTTTAGCATTTGGCTGCATCTCACCATGTGTACCGGAGACTATCAGATTTACTAACGTTTTTGGAGTGTCAGTAAGAAAGCTCTGCAGTCGGCTCATTGCATCCTGAGAGGGCAGGAATAAGGCAATTAGACCGGGCCTCATCAGTATGCTCTTCCTGTGATGGTGTGTGTGTGTGTGTGTGTTTGAGAGATGAGAGTCGGTGCCCAGACTGCTTCAGTAGGGCCAGCTGGTCGAAGAGGGGCCGTATGGTGACAGAGGAAGGGATGGAGGTTGGCATGGGGGGCCAGAGGGTGTGTTTTGATGTCGGAAAGGCCAAACACTCACAGATTTGAATGCAGGCACACTCAGGCTTATAATGACGTACAACTTTAAATGGTGCATTTCTTCAGTTCTCCTTTTATTTCTGGGCTGGTCATGGCCAAAAGCAAGTACTGAGGGTGTGGATATATTTGCTGTTTTGTGTATATAATGGAATAGAAAAAATACATACATATACTTCTCCTCTCCTCTCATTTTCTTCTCTATCGTTGTCTGTGAACAGACTACAAACATGCTGCCAAGATGTTGCTGCTTTGCTCTGACTGGGGAAGCAGATACATCAGAGTAGCTCTCTCTGAGCTGCTTGTGCCTGAGATAGAGAGGAGCAGCATCGGGTCTGACAGACACAGAGAGAAACCAGACACCATGAGATAGAGGAGAGGGTGCTGCAGACTTTCCAGTCTCAACGCGATGCTGAAGGCTGCTAAAAAGCAAGCCTTGTGTGTGATTGATGATTTTCAATGCAGACCTCTGGACGTCCCAGCACACTCGTGCGCTCAGAACTTGAGTTAATGTGTTGTAGCCATCAGGGCGCACAGTCCCCGTCACCTTGGCTAATCAGCACATTGACATTGCTGAGTGCTCACAGTGTCTCCACAGAATTAAATGTTTCTAAGTCTGGAGACCAGCCTGCAGTGTTTTCAATGTTACTGATGTGAAGGCAGCCTGGGGTCGCCGTAGCTTTCAGTGCTTCCTGTTCCTCTCCCAGGGTAGATGGGTGTGGATTGTCTCCATAGATACGTGGGATGTTGTTACCAGGCGATGGCAGTCAGCAGTCCTGACTCTCTGAAGAGCCCATCAGCCTTCTTGTGTGTGCTGAGGCTCAGTCACCAGCCGGCCTCACCAACCGGCCTCACCAACCGGCCTCACCAGCACGTCCACATCAACCTCTCATCCTTCTGATTCTCCGAGATGTGCTTGCTTGCATTGTTTTATACTTTGCTTTGCATCGTTCCACACCCTTTCTATATGATGCAACCTCTGTGCAAGCTGGACATTTTGCCCCACACTTTTGTGGTGGTGTGCTGACGTTTGTAACAAGGGACATTGTCTTTTGAGAAATGACCAGACACCCCTTCTTCCAGTTCCTGTATATTCATTAAGGATGGAGTTTTATTTATCTTTCATTATTCTCCCATCTTCTTCCCTTCCCCTAGGATGTTTTCCCCAGAGTCTCTCACAGCACCTGTCCACTCTCCTTCAGTCTAATTAAGCGTATTTTCTTGACAAGGTATTTGCACACCAGCTCATTATTCTCAAAAGCCAGTTTTGGATGCATCGCAGTGAAATGCATTGATTCCACATGAGAGAGAAGAGGAGAGAAGGAGGGAGTGGACCAGGAGGAGGGAGAATCAGTGTGAGAGGAAGAAATGTTAATGAGCTCTACCTCCAACACATCTTCCTGTTTCCATGGAGACCAGGGAGCCAATAGCATGACCCAGCTGTGGGCTAGACTACTGAGAACAGAGGAGAGGTGGAGCAAGGCGGACGGAGATGCTGCTCTGTTTACTACACAAAGAGCCTGCTGAAGGTTATCCCCTCAGTAGAGAGTACACTCCCTGTTTCTTCTAGCCCTTCTGGCTCACGCACAGACTCCATCTCCCAGCAGGCATCCTGATAGAGGTTGTTTATCAGTGTTAACCAGGCTGTCGCTCTTGCTCCTGGGCTCTACTACACTCCCCCCTGCCAGCCATTTGGATCCTCCTTGTTACATCACAGACAGCTCTACGTGTGACTGGGAGAGAGCGAGGGAGAGTGAATGTGAGTGAGTCCGTGTACGCACGCTGTCCCATTGTCGAGTCCCATTGAGCAGCCAGGATGGACAAGCCGAGTGTGTGGCGCGCTGTTGTGAGCAGCACAGACCCCAGGCGGGCACGCGACCCCGGGACACCTGGGTCCCACCCGGACAGACCCAGCTCAGCCATGGCTTACAGGCTGTATGACATGTGAGTACAGTTGTCTTGCTGGGTGGATGCTGCTTGGCAGGGCTGTGCGGAGCTGCTGTGATGGGTGGATCCAGGCGGCAGAGCTAGCCCTCGCTCACTGGGATGCGCGGTGACTGTTTTGTTGTTGCAGTGTTTCCTTTGGGTTTGCTGAGTCACCTATGGCAGCCAGAGTTTGTTCTGTCCTCTGCTGTCTGGAGATGGCTTTACCTCGCTGCTTTGCCTCACTGTCTCGCTGCCTTGTTGCCTCTAAAGCTCTTTGTAAACAACCACAGCCCACAGGGGGTGGTCATGTTGAGTGTGTGTGTGTGTATGTATGTGTTCATTATCCTGTTCATTATCCTTAGAACCTTTTTTCACTTATTGGTTTGCTGTTTTTTAGATGTTGTATAATCTCATGATTTGAGAAGGAACACTGTTTCAGTGCACTGAGCAAGTTCTAATGTTCAATATTGTTGTGTTGTAACCGAAGTGACAACACAGTCATTTGAGTTGAGGAGAGGCAAGGATGGCAGTGTGATTGATAAGGAGCAAAAGGAGTCACGTAGTGCAGCTCTTAGTGGACACGAGTTCCTCCCAGCTGGGATGGGATTGTGCTCGTGCTGCAATGTCCATGAATGTGTGTCTCTGCCTGTGCTGCTGCGCTGTGTGTGCGCGCTTCTTCGTGTTAGCTGTGTGTATATGTTATAGGCGTGCTGTGCCGGCTGGAGCGAATGTGAGAGTGCTTGGTCATGTGTGCGTATGTGCGCGTGATCACGAGACATGTCCGTGCTGCTGTGTGCGTTGTGTGCTTTGTGTGTGTGTGTTTCTATGGTGAGGATGCGGCTGGAACTGGCAGTGGGGGGGGGGATATTTCGGGATGGCTGTGTTGAACTCCCTGTTCGGGACGCCTGCCTCTTCAGTTCAGGCCGCCTCAGTTTCACAAACCCATGTGTCATCCTGGATCTGCTGAGCGATGATGTTTGAAACGAATCTCAACAGAACACACTTGCTCTTACTTGTTTTGTCTGCTGAATGGTCTTAAGCCGCTGGTGTGTGTTTGGATTGATATGCTTTTCGTGTAGCTGTCTGCACCCAAGTCAGCGTCGTCATGCGATGGCCTGTTATGAAGAGATCTCAGATGTCAGTCTGCATATCGGTGGGCAGGACAGTGTGGATCCCCTAACCTGTCTGTACTATCAGTACTGTGCGTACTGTCAGTACTGTGCGTACTGTCTGTACTGCGCGCACTGTCTGTACTGTGTGTGCCGTGTGTGTGCAGTCTGAGCAATTGAGCTGTGTGTGCGTCCTCAGCCCGTCATGGTTGTGTGTCGTAAATGCACACTAATCACGTGGAGCCTCTTGGCGTCATCACTGGCAACACATCCCATCTGATATTATGTGACTGTATTTGAGTTTCTACATTAGATATGCTGAATTTGTGCATCTTTATCTTCTACTTGGAAATGTAACACATCTCAGAGGCTGAAGAATTCTGAAATGCAGTCCTGTATAATATATCCTCCATCTAGTATACAATCCTACGATCTGAATCCTCCACACTAAGTCCTCCACGTACAATACTACATTTTACACACGCAAACCTCCATACTGAATCGCGCCATCCTACCTGCTGACTCGTACATGCAGCACTTCAGATTTCTGAATGGTGTGTGCTGTCTCCATCTGCCTCTGTTCTATCATGCTTCTCAGTCTGGTCATTCACACATTTTCCACAAGTAGTGTGTTTGTGCAGTCGGACAGTCTCACTTGGATAATTCATGCATTTTACACTGGGTCACATGACCTAGAGCCAAGGTGACCCTTGTGGGTCATGGTTGAGGAGATACAGGAAGTGTGGGCCATCTGAGTCAGGAACGTTGTGTAACATAAACCGCTGGGTTTTTCTTTTTTGTGTGTGTGTGTGTGGGGGGGGGGGGATGTAGAGATTCAGGCCAGATCAACACAAACGTGTCAGCTTGACTCTCTCTCAAGTAGACTGTGGCTGCAGGCAAACAGCCTGTACACCTATAACGAGGAGCTGGGCCAGGGCAGAGGCTGCTCTGCTGGAAATGTCACTTCATTATTGCTGGCCACAACCCTCTGGAATTATAATGGAGTAGCACCCTGTGGAGACGTGGACAGGCTGTCCAGCTTAGGATAGCTGTGGCTAGGATCACATATGAATGTCAAGAAGAGTTAGATAGTGGAGGTATACCTCATGTACTGTGGCTAGTCAAGCACATTGGCCTAGCAGCATAAGTGCAAGGTCTCAATCTCAAGCAAATTTCATACAATTCAGAGCATATCAAAATATTGCTAATGAATTGGAATGATTCTACCCAGGTTTACTTTTGTGCCACAGTCTTTAAGGGTAATTCAAGGGCAGTGTGAGCAGCTTGCAAAACATGCCTACTGGTGCAGGAATCTGACATTAGACTAAAAGCTCAAAATGATATATTATTCTAGAATTCTGAATATGCCAACCACACAGACCAGAAACCAAATCACATGTAGTCAATTCTGTTCTTTTGGACTTTAGCCCCCAAACAGCTCAAAGTGAGTAGTACCAGCGGCACACTGATCAGATCCCTACCCTGTTGTCTGTGTGTTTCTCTTGTGTCGTAGGTCTGTAGATACTTTGCACCAGTATTGCTGTCCTGCTCCATTGCTCAGTACCCAGCTAGCAGTGCCTGCCCCTCTGTCAGAGTGCAGGTAAGAGGTGCCTGGCTCGCCCACTCACCTGCCCACAGCTAGATGTACTGACCATTTGGCTATGGGTCCCAGAGCACCATAGCAACTGGAGGTCTGGTGAGAGCATGAGGCGTCCAGGAGAAAGACAGTTGTAATTGTAGATAGAGATGCAGGCGTTAAGATGTGCATGTGATCTATCATTTTTTTGACAAATGGAGAGTTTGTTAATGTCATGTTCATGGCATTAACAGGGGGAGGGATGGGGGTGGGGGGGAGGGAGTAGGTTGGCCTTTCTGCATGATCGATACATCTGCTTGTCATTGTTTGAATAAAGCCATCTTAAGTCCGTCAAAAACTTTTGAACGGACTTTGTACCTATGCATTTACAGACTTCACGGTTCATTGAGATAACCTCATCCTAGGAGATGTACTTAAAACCACCGATGCAGGGATGCCCACTTCCCTGTGATTGGCTGCTTGTTGTGCAGCCCCTGTCCTGATGACGCCAGTCCTACTCTGCTTGGCAGAGAGATGAAACTGCGTCACCACTGCCTCAAGTCAGTGACCGCCCATTCCTCCACACAGTCCCTCCACCCAGCTCCTCCACCCAGCCCCTCCACCCAGCCCCTCCACTCAGCACCTCCACACAGCCCCTCCACACAGCCCCATGCTTTATCTACAATCAGCCAGGGCTGAGGAACAGTGTCACTGCTGCAGACCCACGCTGCTCAGCACATGCTGCCTCTTCATCACGTGGTGACTGGATGCACGGCTGCCAATGTATGGCCAGGCACAGAGCAAGCTGTCACTCCACATATCGTCATAGGACAGTGGGGGGGAGGAATGCCTGCACAGTCACCACACACTGGAGTATGTGCAGATAGGCAGCCTAGGTGCTGCATACACACAGGCCTGTCGTCACAATTACCCTGTTGTTACCTACCCTTGACCTCTTTCCCCCTTCTGTAGTGATGACGTGATCATGTTCTGACTTACATGAGCAACATACACAATCTGATGTGGACTGAGTGTCCAGGTCTTTTAGAGGTCATCCAGTCAGACTGAGCAGGGCTTGTTGGCGCCTCTGTTGCAGGGTTCTGTAATAATGGACAGTTTGATCAGCTCCCCACCAGGATGACAGACAGCAAGGCTCTCAGCCCCCTGCTGCCTTTGACCACATTCAGATATATAGCCGATTAGCTCATGGAGCAAGGCCAGCTCTGACATGTTGTTTTAGGGAGCATCAGGATAGCATAGAGACAGTCAGCTAGATAGCTCCATGTTGTTAGCCCAGGCTCAGTGATTTTGTATTCCACTCAGCTCTCTCCCTGCCAATACGGCGGTGTGTTGGTGAAAGCTGAGACAGGCTGACTCTAAGGCCAGCATTAGCCAGCTCGATCATTTGAAACTGGACACTGCTTTGATAAATTGGCCGTCATTCCTGGGCTGGGGGCTGCTAGATTGAGTTGCCGTTGAGCCCCATAATGAAGTGCCAGCGGTAGGCTGGAGATGAGTGGGTTACATTCGAGAGAAAGGATTAACCTCACTACTGGGAGTTGTAGTTTTCTCTGGGGTATATTCTTCTGTTTACGCATCCCTGGATTAAGACGTCCTATAATGATAGCGACCGTTCCCCACAGCATTGTGCGGGATGAGGAGGGAGCAGGGGGGAGAGGAGGGTGGCACAGTCAGGGTGCCAATGAGGACGAGCCTTCAGAACATTGTGTTCCCTCGGCCAAAAATGCACATCTATGAGCATTTCCATTTATTTGCTACACGGTTACGTAATGACAACATTGCTGAGACATTGCTGAGCATGTTTAAGTTTAAGACTTGTCATTGAATTATTTTCTAGTCGTGCGGATGGTTCTTTTTTCTTTGAAACCTTTCATCTTTCACATGGCTGTCCCTGGGGAGAGCATGTCTGTGCATGAACGTTTCATCATTTTTGTTTAGCTTTGATGACTCTGGAATTTCTCCAATTCAGTAATTACATCACAGGCTAATCTAATGCTGGATTAAGAAATGTGACTCATAGCTGTGTGCTACTGTATGTTGTCACAACACCACATATATGAAATAAAGACTCAAAGCCTTAGCAGGATCGCTACCTATCCAATTGGAAATAAGAAAACCTTTTTGGAAATACATCAAGTATCTTGGACTGTGAGCTGTGCCTCTTGTGTTGTGTCTAAGTATGCCCTTTGTGACAGGGAAGACAGTGCCCTCCACCAGTTCTGTTGTCCAGCCTCAGGATATGCGAGCTCTTCCAGATAGAGGGAGGAGAGAGAAGACTCGTCCTCCACTCTCCAGCCCTGAGTGGACCTCCCCTCTGTCCCTCTTTTTCCTGCTTCCTCTGGTTCTGTTAGCACGTCACCAGCTCCAGTGCTGCACTGTCGTCTGTTCTGCTCAGCCTTCCTTCATGTTTCGTTGTCTTCTCAGTTTCTCCTCTCTCCCTCCCCCACGGTCCTTTTCCCCCTCTCTGCATCACTGTTGTCCTTGTCCTTTTCTTTCTTATTATATTGTTCTTCATTGGTTCCTTTTTCTCCTCATCTTCTTTCCTCCATTACTTTGACTTTCACTCTCACTCTCATACTCTTGCTATCTCTCTCTCTCTCTCTCTCTCACTCACTCACCCGCTCACTCAACATCTCTCTCCCCTCTCTTGTTCTACTCTACCTCTCTCCTGCATGGGTGCTTTCTAGCTGGAGGCTGAGCAGATTGTACTGTAGGTTCTCTGTGATAAGAGAGCTAGATCTGTACCCTCCTAGCAGGATCTCTGGCCCTCAGACCCCCTTTACTGTACCATCTGATCTGCCCTCTGCTCTGTATAACAGCACTCTAGTATACACCATAGCAAGCCTGTGTGCAAGAGAACCCTGTTATCTCGCCCCTCTGTTCCCTGGTATGGAGGTCTCTACTTTCTGTATTTGTGTCCTTTGTACTGTGTGAAACAAAGCCTCCTTTTTCTTGGATTCCAAAAAAAACTGTTTCGTTGCCTTTAGTGATTTAGGGTTTATGCAAAGACTTGCAAATACAATACAATGTGTTATGTTTCAGTGTTCTGGTTTGTTCCAGAAGAAACTGAAATCATTCAGCAATATAGAGCCTGTGTCAGAGAGTTGCATGCATGTACCCAATATGTCCTTTTTTCTATTCTCCCTTAGAATGTTCCCTCAGTGTTTGAGTGAAAAGTGAATAAATACAATTTTCTCAAATGTTTTGTGTTCACTCTTTCTGAATCAAGTTCCTCCTCCTGCGTTGTGACGCCCGCTCGACCCTCTGATATTGAAAACAAAACACTTTTAGCATCCACCACTAGGGGGTGAACTTTTCTAAGACATTTGTTTTGATGGTCTGTTATTGTACAGTGATACATCCAGTACAATCTGCTTGATAGTGACAGAAATCCTGCTGGTATAAATCTCAATGTCGTTGATTTGGAAGGCAGAGTGAGAGAGTTGTTGTTTCAGGAAGCAGGAGTTCACCCTGCTGTCTCTCTTATCCACCGTCGCTGATGCACACGGTTACAAATGCCCTCTGCTTCTCCATCCACGCTCTCCCTCCGTCACCTCCCTAGCTCTCCTAGCCCTGACCCCAGTTTATTTGTCTTCCCCTCCTCCACCCCTCTCCGTCACCCCTCAATCTCTGCTCTGCACGGCACCACTCTCCCCACCGCCTTGCTCCTTCTCCGCCCCTCCCCCGCTCCTTCACCACCGCTACGGACTGATGACCGGAAGGTTTCCTTCCTATACGTGTAGAAGCAGTTTTCTGTTTATGTGCTTATTGACTTTCACGTCCCTCCTTCAGTGGAGGATGGAATGAGCTCTGGTCATCCCCTCTGATGGACTGAAAGGGTTAAAGTAAGGCAGAGCCAGGCCACTGATGGCCAATATCCGTCTGAATTAGTGGACGTTTAGAAGTAGAGTACAATGAAAGGTTGTCATATGGCTCTCTGTGTAAGCTCATTGATTCTGATTGAAAGCTTAGCTGATATCATTGTGTGTCCTTTAGTGGCAAGACAATGGACAAGATTTGCAGATTCACATTTTCATTCAGTTACAATTGGAATATAGCTACAGGCCTAATTGATAAGTGGAAATACTATTCCTTTATTGAAGAGCCAAATAATTAGCCTGTTGTGTTCGAGATCTGATTTCCAAAAGAGACTGCTAGCAAAACTGTGCTAGCATCATATAATGTAATAGTTATTTGACCTTGACTTTGAACTTTGCTGCTGTACAGTGTGATTGGTGTTCCCACACATCATGTACTGGCATTGTATTCTTCAAGAAATATGAACCTCATAAAGGATGATGTCTTGAAGGGGAAGTTATGTGTCATTCAGTGTGCCACACCTCTGTCAGAGATTGAGGGATGTCGTCGTCCAAGGTGCTCCAGGATGAAGTGACTTACGCTGACACACTGTAGCCTCACATACATGACATGCAGACATATATCCAGTGGAGTAGGTTTGGATCAAATTGATGATTTAAAAACATTTTTTTCCCCTTACGGTTAACCCTCATATTGCGGCGAGTGTTACACCACATGTCTGTATGAGCTGTTCTCATTAATACCCACCCCAAGCTACTGGCAGCATAATGTTTACATTTGGCTGTGATCTGTATTATCTAAAAGAAATAATGACCAGTAATGTGTGTGTGAGATTCGACCCATCTGTTCAAAGTGCCCTCAGACAAGCTGCAGCCTTTTCTACAAGACAGAAGGACAGCCACCCACTCTCACCACTGGAGTCTGTCTCCCTTCAGTTTGAAGGGATTTAATTGGGTTTTCCTTGTGGTGTGATAAACATGGGTGAATCGCAATGATTAATGAATATTTAAATACGCTATTCAAACTAGACCATGACACAATGTTGTCTTCTACGTCTCAGTGGCTTGGAGATGTCTCGTCTCTCCAGCATCGATGCAGTTTCACTTCCAGAGAGCTTCTTTTATTTGACTCCCACTAAATTCAAATGACATTTTTACCAAACAATTATTCTCAACTTAGAGAGTTGGTCCAGTGGAATGCATGTCCCATTGACAAACAAATTAAGATGGAAAGCATAGACAAAAGGCTTTATCAGTGTGTGGTTGATTTTGTGCGACGTGTCTAAAATGGGCAATAAAGCTTTGTGACAAGCGTCTGATGAATAGTTTTCAGATGAATTAATTCTTCACTGTCTCTGCTCACAATAAGTGCTCAGTGTTGCCTGCGTGTCTTTGTGTTCAGTCTGCCATAGCCTTTGGGATCGGAGGAAGTCCATATTGTGCCAGGAAGTGAGTGAAAGGGGACAAGCGGTATCTGTCAGTAACCACTGAAGGGGGGCTTAGCCCCCCACCCAGCAGAGCTGAAGGTTTCTCTGTATGTCTACACATGTGTGAGCATGTGCAGTTTGGACCGCTGAGGGTATTTAACTGGGGTTGAATATTGATGAGAGGCCCAACCACAGCCCTGTTTGCAGGCTGGCACCGGCTGGTACTGCAGTCTGGGGCTGCTTCTCACACTGAGGAAAGCTCTGTGCTTGTACTCCACACCAAACCTCTGTCAGTGAGGAGGGGGCACAGTTCATGTGATACCACTGTCAGAGCACAGCCACATGCAAAGCTCATCGGAGCATGCTTGTAATGCTAATGCACCTGTTTGATCCAAGGTTTACGCTGTCACTAACTCATGAATATAAATTCAATTTTTAGGTGTTTTCTATAGACCTCCACCAATGCCTCTTACACCTTAAATATCCAATTACTGGGAATTACCCCATGGCTAGGCTAGGAACCACATGAATCCCCTCAATTATACACAAGCCATTGTGTTCATTGCTTTACCTGGTTGACCTTGGACTATCTTAGACTTTGTAGTTCAACTGCCACCTTAATAGATTGTGTTCCACACTAACAAAACATGTACCATTCTTGCTCCTGTGTTTGTTGTGATCACAGCAGGGGTGTAAACTCATGCAGTCATGTACAACGTTGTGGTCCCTCCCCATCCATCTCCCCAACCAATCAGATGACTTTGCAGCAAGCTTCCATTTGCAGTTTCAGTAGTATGGCAGTGTTGCCCGGCAACCAGTATCGGCACATTTCTGGAAGGTCCTGTGTGGATGGCAGAAGCTGTAATTCACTTCAGAGGAGATAGGGAGAGACTGAAAGAGAAACAGAGAGACCAAAAAAGAGCATGTTAGGGTAGAAATGAAGGCACAGACGTGGATAAGAGAGGTGGAAAGGAAGAGAAGGATTGGGAGGGAGTGACAGAGAGGTAGACGTAGAGAGGAAGAGGGAACCACCATCTCCCATCCTTTGGAAAGTTTGCCACTGTGGCTGAAGAGGGGGAGGAGAAGAAGAGGGAGGAGGAGGGAGAGGGAGGCCACTGGTGATCCCAGATGAGACGCTGTTTGTCCAAGGGGGATGAGTGGCGCATGGAGAGCTCCTCTGTGCTCTTACACAGCAGCCAACCTCCTCCTGCTGTAGCTACAGAGCTGCGCTAAGATAGATCCATGGAGCCGCTCAGGATCCCAAGCTGGCACACTCACTGAGGGGGACAGGCACAGAGGACAGGCTGACTGACCTGGATACAGCACAGCACCGACCGAACCCAGCGGAAAGGCTATTTTAAGGAGGGAGCTCACTGGGTCTGCATCCACCAAAGCAGAGCTGGAGGATTGCTCCAGAGGGTCCTGCCTCCCCTCCGTAGTGGTGTGTCTGTGTGTTGACGTCCGCCCAGCAGGAATCTGGTCTTAAAAGGAAGGCTGACCTACTCAGGGCTAGTGAAGGATATCCATGTCTCGATTTATACTCAAGCAGGGGAGCCCTTAACTTGTTAACATGAATATACATCAGGCATCATGGACTGATCAGCCGTGAGTCTTGTTGCTGCTACCCTTGTTGATCTTCTGCCTAAAACATCAGGACCTGAAAATGTGGAAGTTCAAAGCCTTCTGTTTGGATTACTGGCATGTGCTATGTCTACAGCCTCATAATAACTTTTACAAAAGGTAAGTTGAAAAACTAATGACGGTTTTGGATTCCTGTTTTACTTGTGTTACTTGTGTTTCACCTAATTAGTTTTGATACAAGATTTGAAGTCATGACTGACACTTGCCTCTGGCTCTTATTAAACAAGCATGAATACATTTGAATTAAAACAACCTCTCTGGAATTAATTATTTTACTATGATTGTTTATATAGACAGAAAGTGGCAGAATACCCACAGCTCTGTTCAGGCACTGTGTTGACATAACGTCATCGTGGGAGATGTTACTGAAGGCATGGTGTTAGCTAGGAGGAAGATGATCGAATCCCAGGGAGAGCAAGGAAGCTTTCTTGATAGGCACACTTGGTTAAGCAGCCTGGCTTCTTCGAAATATTGGTAATTGGGTTCTCTTGCTCCCATCAGCACATGGGTTTTTTGCCTACAGGACATGGCTGAATCTATTCTTCTCTCTTCTCCCATGGGAAGTCTTTGGTGTCACCTTTCACCCAGTGCATAATCTATACTAGATTATTCAGACTGCTTTTATGTGTCCCGCTGGGTCAGGATGTGAATCTCTCCTGCGTGGCGCTCATATGCGCCGCTTTGACCGCACACCCTTGTAGTGTCGTCAAATGACATAACGCTTCATCGTTAAACTGCAGGTCAGCTTTTAAGATAATCCATTTTCATCAGTTCGACTGTGAACATGAGTTTACGGAGGTGCCTCTTATGATAACTCAAACACTGCTGTTCATTGTTCTGAATCTACCGTGTTGACCGTCAATTTGACAGGGACTCTCTCTCTCTCTCTCTCTCTCTCTCTCTCTCTCTCTCTCTCTCTCTCTCTCTCTCTCTAGCCTTGACTTGTGTGGTTTAATGGATGTGTAGGCTTGTTGCAAAGGTGTGTCCCTACACAGTCCTTCTCTCCACCGCTCCATCTCATTTACACTAATCCCATCCCCCTGCAGCTGTGCAGGGACCATAAAGACCAGCTCGTGTCACTAAGTGCCTGTCACAACACATGTATCTGACGCTCCAGATTCCATTACTGACTAGCCGCCGCCATCACAGTCAAACAGGCCTGCAAATGTTAATCTAAGTTACATCAGAATAACATCCTGCGTTCAAATGCAACACAGATAGGGTTTAAACTCCATTCAAGTCTTACTACTCTCCGTTTGATCAAAAATGGTTGTCCAGTGCGGATGGCTCGATGCACAAATGGTAGACCTAAGGTACGGTCTACACAATGCGTTTGTTCCATGCCTAACCCATTTGGCTGTCAGGCTGGGTTTGATGTGTGAATCAGAAGAGAGAGAGAGAGGGGGGGGGGGTTGGTTTCCAGAAGCACATGCCATCGAGTCTCATCTCTTTATGCTAATTTAGTCTCACGATAATCCACCCTAGTCATTAGTATTCTGAAGGTGAGAACCTAACCATAATGTTGTGTTAATAATTCATTACTGGGTGTCCATACCCTCTGAATAAAGCTTCCTATCTGTGTATGTCTCTGGGAAGTCCATCTAGCTGGAGGCAGAGTTGGCATAGGAGACCAGATATAGATGAAACAGTAGATGGTTGTCCTTTACATGCTATTTCTAATAAGGTGTTGGCTGTAATCACCCCTAGCAGTTCTTTTTCATCCTCGGTATTCTTGAGAAGTACTAGTTCTTGTGTTGAGCGTTTTACGCCTTCATAAAGTACAGGACATTCAGAGTCTCAGATAACGAATGATTCTCTAAGGTGATTTAACATTACAGTGTCCTTCCATAATGAAGTCTGATGCAAGGCCAAGCTATGTATTTCTGGTAAAAGGCTGCATTATGCTCAGAATTCCTTAGAGGAGAAGGAATATTCCAGTCATAGGGTGTAACTTGGTACTCCAGCCAGGCCCAAGACCTTTATGGTAACATGGCTTCGTACTGTAGTGTTCCATGACTTAGGCCATGTTGTTAAAGTGGAGTAACTGAAAACAGCCTCTCCCAGCTGCTGGACTGGGGTTCATCCTCCCCCTGCCTGGCTTTCCCATCGAGAGCTGTGTGGTTCTTGGACATGCGCCCAGGTATTACCACACATACTCAAACACTCACACCTAAGTACACCCAAACACACAGGCACACATAGCACAGGCAGGCCTAGCCCACCACCCTGGGGAGCACAAGCCTTGCAGCCAGATGAGTGAAGGGGATTGGAAAGGAACGAAACAAAGAAAGAAGGGGTGTCTGAAGAGAAGAAAGGGAGGAGTGCTGCTGGGCTCTGTTAGGGTGGAGAGCTTTTGTTATAAGGCCAGATGATTTTGTTCTGCCATACGTATACTTTACCTTACTTGGTCATCAGGGAGCTTCCTAGTCTAGCAACTCTGTGTGTGGAGAGTCTAAAGTAGGACAGGGAACTTTTAAAAGGCACAGCTGAAGGGACTTTACTGGAGTTGCAGAAGAATTTTTCTTTTCTGTGGTTTTCTTTGGAAAGTGAAGGATGTGGGATGTAATTTGTGGTTTAGAAGGGAGTGGGTACAGTCTGTTCCTGCTATAGGGGCAGCTGCCACAGTTATGGGTGTTTAAAGACGTTTTAAGACGTCCTCTCTGTGCCATGCAAAAAACAATTTTGGGCATGTCACAAGTCTCTGGTGATGTCACTGCCGTGCTAAATGTGATGTGGAAGTACTGCATTTCCAGCCGAACTATAAGGTACGTATGTCTGTCCTAATGAACAGCCTGTATGGAGACAGACCACGGATGGCGGCTACCCCTGACCACAGGGCTTCTCTGCAGTCTAGTCCGGATGTTTCTTGAGTCTGATCAAATAACATTCTTGTCTCTAAACCGGTTTCCTATCCACAACCCAGGAAATATATCATCACTGGCATGTAACTGACAGTCAGAGCTTCAGCAATCCAGATTCATGGTTTTGTAGGCAGAATCAACAGTGACCAGTGACAAACTGCTCTTTTATTTGGAAAAGGAAAGTACGGAGGTTGTGGAAAATAAAACCAATTCTCTCCACTCGTAGGGTGTCTATCATCAAGTAATCACGCTCCGCATCAATAAAAGTCAAACGGAAAGGGGACGTTCTGTCATTTTTGCACTGGCGTTTGTCTCAAGAGACAAGAGTTGCCACAGCCAGGTCTCTGGCTGGCGAGAAGGCACCATGCCACTGAAGACGACTCGGTCGGCTGTGTCCGTTTCCTCGACGTGTACTTTACTGTACTGATGGGAAGATAAAACACAGGGAAGCTTTCTCAGGTGTCTCAGGAAAGAATGTTTTTTGAGAGAGACTAGACACTCTGTATTCATAGCATCAAAAGCAAAATAAGCTTTGAAGTACATACTGTCAAGAGCTTTGTCTGTTGGTCTGTGACAGTGAGACAGATAGCAGGAGCGACACTGAAGAGGCCAGACATCTGATCTGAGGCAGCCTGGCTCTGTGGCAAGGAAGGGAGCAGAGTGAAACACAGGACAGAGATCATTACTTATTTACTGTGTGTGTATGTCTGAAGCTTGCCCCTGGTGCCTGTCTGCCCCTCATTTCTAACACATAGATGAACCAGGGACCAAGCTGGGAACTCTGCTGGAGTCTGACTGGGTGTGTGTGTCAGTGCTGAGGTGGAGTATACTGTCAGTGCGTCCTGTTGTGAGGGGACACCGGCCTGCGTCTTGATAACCGGCTGACTTGATGAACTAATAAGATTCGATACCTTGGATACTGTCTGGCGCTGGGAAATTAAACTCGCCGGCACTTTGATGGTGTCCTGTCCTGGTTTATGACAAGTGAGAGTTTTTTTCTCAGCCAAGAGGAGCAGTCTGTTTTGGAAAAACGACAACCTGCCAGAAGGATGTGTGGTTCTTCTTCTGTGGTGAGCGAAAGAGAGCGAAAGAAATAGAACTGGCTTGCATACGTCAGCAGGCTCAGTTAGCTGAGTTATTTTGATATGGTGGTTATAAGGAGGACCTGGCAAGACAGCGCTGTTCATTTTGTAATTGTTTTGCCATGAACTTGGTCCTTTCAAAAAGTCTGGATACGGCTAAATACAGCATGGTCACAAAGGAGTTGCAGGCCCAACTGTTAGAGGTTACAGTTGGATCAGCATCTCTCCCCACAGCTGTGTTTAATTGATTTGCATCCATGCTTACCAGGTGGAAAATGTGTTTGTGATGTATGAATCTGCATCCTCTGGCTGTTGCCAGCCTGGCTCCTGTTACCTTGTGTCATGTTGTACAGCGTTATGGTTTCAAATCAGGTCTGTGGCCATCGTGAAGACTAAAACACTTGACAGCAGAGAATGTATCCCAGCCTTAAGCCGTCTCTGAATACAAGATTCCTGCAAATATCTGGCTCTGTTGGTCAGTATCCACACCTCTGAATATTTTAAAATATTACTGCTAGATTGTGTAAAATGTGTGTGTGTGTGTGTGTGTGTGTGTGTGTGTGTGTGTGCGCGTGCGCGCGCGTGTGCTGAATACTGAACTCCTGCTTTGTCATGTGTTTCTGACAAGGAACCAGATCATCACGTCAAACCATAGAGTACTTAGCATGTTCTTTGCCCTAGTGCTACAGCACATTGTTTACATGGAAAAATAAACACATTTAACAGCTAGAGCAGCAGCCGTCTTTGCATCCTCTTGTCTTCTGTGAATGTGATTTCAGTTTCAGAATTGATGATGGTAGATAAAGCTGTCATAGATTTATCGCAGGAGCATGTGACTCATTACTTGGAGCTGCAGTCTTCAGCTTTGAAGTGCTAATGCCTCTCACAGCTAGTAGGCTTGTTTACCTGACACGAACGCAGAGCTTGGAACCGAGGCTGGTTTTCCTACATTTACGCCTCATTGGATGCTAAATCATAGTGTTCACCTGATATGCTAACAGCGCCAGTCTCCTTCAGGATAATCCTGTCACACTATATTCCAGTCTACTTGTCTTGGATGTAGGGTTGAAAAAGCCTCCATGCCTAGAACAGTACTTGAGCTCCTCTATGTAACGTGTGCGTCTGGGAGTGCTGGAGGGGAACACTGCTTCCCTGCCTGCCTCTGCTGTAGCACCCCCTGTGTTGTTTCCCATTTGATGCCATATTCCTTTGCATCTCTTCACGGTGGCAGGCAAATAATGAGAGAGTGTGCTGCATAAACTTATGTAATGGTAAGAGAGAGGAGGGAGGGAGGGAGGGAGGGAGGGAGGGAAGGAGGGAGGGAGGGCGAAGAGGAGAGGAGAAGAGTGATGAGCTCATGTTGCTGCACTGCAGCTCGGATACACACACTGCTCGTTGTGGTGGATTTCCACACACTCGCACAGGCGCGTGCGCACTCACGCACACACACACACACAAACGTGTCTATGCACGCGTCCACACGCATGTCTGCAGCTAGACGCCTCAGTGAAAAAATTGACTTTCCATTGAGCCCTCTTCTGCAACATTACAAGGCCTTCAGCAGCTTCCAAATTGCTGTCTGTAGTTACAGAGTGGACTGGGGTGCCTGTGGCTGTGTTCCTTTGCATCTCACGGTTTGTCCCTGAGAAGAGATGTCATGCTGGCCTCTGACTCACTCTGCAAAACGAGCAGTGTCTTGTGACAACTAAGGACACTCCATTTCTTCTCACAGTTGTTTTTATAGATGTGAGGAGTAGAGTTTGGGGGGGGGGAGGGGCAGATGGAGAGGCTGTGAGAGAGAAAGAGAGAGAAATGGGCACACAGGTAGTGTGTGAGACAAGGAGACAATGACTGTGCATTTAGGCTGTTAAATAACCTGACCTATTAAATGCATTTCAAGTCTGTCTCCCAGTGTGCAGTGCTTCAGTATATAAGTGGACTGACAGCACTAGACATTCAGCCTGGATTGTAGAATCCACGCTGATATAATTATGCCGCCTCATCACCAGTGGTCCTTTCATAACTGTCACTAGATTAGATATATCATTAGATCATGTTCAGCACAGCAGTGTCAATATTACACTGAAACATCTGAAATTTGAAAAATACACTTGACTTTGCACTCTTTGCAAGACATGGATAGAATGAATCCCAGGACAATGGTTTCAGGCCCTGGGTTTAACATGAAATATTTGGAATCAAAACGTTCCTCATAAATAGCCATAGTTTCCTCACACCCACACATCTTATGCATTAGGACCCCTGCATCTTAAATTGCCACCTGCCCTAGTGAGAGAAATTGCAGAGTTGTCACCGGTGTTTTGATTGTGGCTTGTAAATAGTTATTACAATGAAAGTGTAGACTGGTTTGGCTTCATGTAATAGTCTAAGTGTGTGTCTGCTCGTGTGTGTGGTTTTCGTGTATGTGTTTGTATGCCGAGCATTTTCACCATCTCTCTTGGCATCAGACTTCCAACCAACCATACTGTCAATCCTTTTTGTTATCCAGACAACCATGTGCATTTTGCCTTTCATGGGGTAGAACACGTGCCCCCTCTCATCAGGACACACCTACTGTCTGAAGCCCCGCCTCCATGTACAGAGAATGTAGAATGGCTTTTCTCAAGCATATCATTTTGACAAGCCACCCTCGCTCAATACTGATGCAGTTGTTAGTTCTTATTTGGCTGGATCACCTAGAGCGGTTTGGATGGCTACAATGTTCTATTTCACAGGCTGATAAGCAGCCTTCTGTCCAGACAGTGATGTCGATGGGAGACTTCTCCTTTATTACTGGGGTCAATCAAGCCTCCCACTGACAGCAGAAAAGCCTTGAACAAATTAGACTGAGAGATCAAACCATGTCTCCCCGCACAAGACTGTGCATCCCTTCTTCACAGCAGCCCAAATGAGCTCCCCTGAGGAAGAGAGGATTAAGTTATTTTCCCTCGTTCAGATCTCACACCCCCCCCCCCAATTTCCATTCTTTCTATTAGTTATGCTGATCATCCTCTCCTTTCCCACAATCTGTCACTCATTTGAATCGGTCCTTCACGTGCAGGTGGACGTGTGTGAAATGTCTGGTTCTGGGATGCGAGGGAGACCTTGTGAGCCTGAGGTGCTCGCCGCATTAGAGAGACTCAGCCTCTGGAGCCTCCTGACTGGACAGCCCTCTGGCTCCCTCTGTTGGTGGGAGCTAACCTCAACAGGGGACAGCAAGTGAATCTGAAATTATATCAACGTCAATATTGTTTGCACTTACAGCTCTCTTGTTTAGGAAATGATGCTCACCAAATTGGACTGGCTCACTGGTTGTACATTCATGCATTGATACATGTTGATGAATGCATCGGAATATTCCACTATGACCCAGTTAAGAATATAGGTCTACCATGAACCAATGTGGGATGTCTTTATACTTAATGATGGCCACATATTCCTCTGTGAACCATAGAAGGGTAGAGAAATGTCCAATCTTATCTAATGGGAACTGCCGGCCTTGTGTAATATACCACTGAAGCTGTTCAGCCTTGCAGTGTTTTTTCTACCTCTTTCTCTTTTTCTCCGTTTCTTGTTCTCCCTGTTTCTCCTGGCGTCTGTCCAGCTACAGCCTCATCAGAATACAGCTACACTAGAGAGATGTATGGCCAGTATTCACTTACCTATTGTTTAGAGGTAATGGCTGGCATACGGTACGTGAGTGCAGTGAGAAACCAAAGCAAACAAGACTGGTTACGATTTGTTCACTTTGGTACCTGCAATATAAAACAGTCTCAATGTGATGTCCTGGCACTGCTCAGATGGAACTGCTGCACTGTAAACTAGATTTTCTAAGGGAAAGGAATGATGTCTTTACAGGATATGTCCTAGTCTTTTACTTAGGGTTCTGTATCCATCAATGGCCCAGAATGTAGTGGTACTGAGCAGGACAGGACAGGATAGGGGAGGACAGGATAGGGCAGGGCAGGGCAGGACAGGGCAAGACGGAGGGGTCGAAAGATAGAGATGGATGGTTTCCCGTAAGTTTGATGTGATACCATCTCACTGACAACGCCTGCTGTTGGAGATGGTGCAATCCCATGCTTGACACACACACACACTGATGAGTTCACTATTCTAAAATGGCGGTGAGAGCAGGTTCTGTTTTTCTCACTGGTGCAGTCGTTTTACTGAACCCTAGTGGAAAACTTCTAACATCTTATGAGACACAAGTGATTTACATGACCTTTGAACAACACTGTTCCGTGTGGTTCTGCATCTCCTATTAGACTGTGTAGAATGCGTGGCTGCGAAGGGAATGTGTGGTGCTCAGATTTCCCCTCCAGTGCCGTCATGTGTCCTGGTGGGAAGGCAGAAAAACAAGTGGTGACCTTGCAGAGTTGCAACACACACACACACAATTGTGCATGGCTTGGACACGACATAGAGTTAGGGCATTGGGCTTGGCTAAAGCCAGAGGATCAACACAACAGCTGAATAAATGACCAGCGAGCAAGAGAGAGAGGGAGAGAGAGAGAGAGGGATAGTGGGGGGGAGGGAGAGAGAGAGAGGGAGAGGGATAGAGAGAAAGAGGGACAGAGAGAGGTTCCAGTTGAAAGAGAAAATATCTAATGAGTGTCCGAGGTAGAGGAGGATAGTGCAGTATATACAGTACATATTTGAGAGAGAGGTGAAAAGAAAGAAACTAAGAATGAGAGGTGAAGGGACGACAGAGAGAGCCAGGAGCAGTAACCAGCAGAGTGAGTGAGAGAGATAGCAAGGCAGGGGGAGGGTCCAACTCTTCAGAGGGAGGTGTATGAGAGGAAGAGAGAGGCAAGGCAAGGGGGAGGGCCCTACTCCACGGAGGGAGAAAGAGAGAGCCTCCCCTTTCCATTGACGTTTTGGGTAACATGCTGATGACTAGAGAGTAAATCTGTCAGATGGAGGTTTCTGGTGCTGTGTGTGTGTGACAACCTTAGACTTCTACTCCAGCCCAGCTCTCACTGGCTCTACTTCTGCCTACTTGCTAGCAGCCCGCTCAGCTGTCTCTGAGCAGCATCCAGTAGCACTTCAGCGTGCCTAGGGCTGTTGGATGCACCTGAACCCAGCTGTGTGTGACCTGATGAACAAGATGGAGGCACAGGTAGGTGGGCTTGTGAGGACTGTGTGTTGCTGCAGGGGTTGATGCTGAGCTGCTGGGAATGCGGGGCAGGTGATTTCAGAGGGAGGCAAAGTGTGTATGTGTCTGTGTGTGTGTGAGTCTGTGTGTGTGTGTGTGTGAGAGAGTGTGAATATCTCAGTGGAAATATTCAGTAGAGGTCTGCTGCGGAGCAGGGCTGACTGGTGCGGTACTTCGGAGTGACGGCTCCGCTGTTCTCCAGTCTGATGTCATACTCACGCTGAAACTCAATGTCTCGAGGAGGGGGGGTTGTTTGTGTGTGTGTTTGTGTGTTTGTGTGTGTGTCTGTGGGTATAATAATATTTCGGAAATATATGTGTATGATAACATGAAACGAGTGACTGTTTAGAAATGCGTGTGCGTTCAGATGCCTGAACACAGAAGACGTGCATGGTCCTCTAGATTGGCAGGCTGTCTGTGTGCTTGAGTGCTTATTGGTGTCAGTGTGTGGCTGGTTAAGGGCAGCCCTTTCCTCTAAGCTCATGTCCTGAGTGAGTCACTCCAGAGCCCTGTGGAAACAACCTTTCGTGTTGGCCTCTCTTCTCTTCACCCTATAGCCAGGCCTCTGATGATGACCGCTACAATGGCACTCTCTCAATAGTTAGTAGTTTGTGAGATGCAGGCAGCACGACTATCTAACAGACCGCGGTCTGTTTTCCCTTGCTTCTTCTCCTCTCAGAACTGCTGACCTGTCCTGTACTCATTAGAGCTGTTTACAGAATGGATGGCCAACCAGGAGGATCATTAGAGGACATTAGATGCATAGAGCGTGAGGAGGGCTTCTGTCATCAGTCATATGGGAAGCCACAGAGCTCTACTGTATGCACACACGCTTTGTGTGGACTGCAGCCTGGGCTTTCTTCTCCAATAACCTGGGTTTTCCCCCATTTTGCCTTTTCTTTCTCTTTTTCTTTCATTTCTCGCTCTCTTTCTCTTTGTCCTCTCATTGGCATTCTTTGTTTTCTTGTTGTCTGACTGGGAAGTGTTCTTGTGGTCAAAATAATGAAATACAGGAGTTCCCCTCGGGACAAACATTACAGAATATAGAACGATGAATCCCAGGTGTTTTGTAATATATTCCATTTGTCATCAGAAAGGATGTCAACAGAAGATGACGAAATAACAGAACTGACAGCTTTTTACTGCTGCTCTTTAGAAAAACAGGCTGGAAGGGCAGATCAGTGCAGGCAGGCCTTCCGACTGCCACTATATTTTCCTCCTTTCCTGAAAACTGTTTCACCTTATGCTTAACAAATCAATGTTTACACACTCAGCTTCCAGGTCTGGAGTGAGACACAAAGTGGACTTGTCGCCTCCACAGTGGTCCTCCTGTGAAGCTGTTGGCAGTAAAGGGCAGGTTGCGAGCACTCAGGCCCAGCCACATGTCTACATATGTGTGGAGGGGGTCATGTCCTGGCAGCAGGGCTAGTGTGAAAGGACTCAGTCACGCAAGGAGAACTGGTGGTGACCACACTGGCCACGCATCTGACAAGAGAGGAGGTGTGGTGCTCTGGGAAAGCACTGCTTTCATCATTCACAGACCAACCTTTCTGTTTAACGAGATATGTTTCCCTTTACCAGATAGATTGTGTCACTCTGGAGCAGTATGGGACCCTTCCAGGTTCAATGGACGCCACCCATCACAGAGATACCTTTATCCACAATGAGTAGCAATGTAAGACAGTCTTGGACTAGCAGATTGAGCAAAATGTAGATATGGTCTATAAAAACAGACTCCACCAGCAGAGAAAACACTGTGAACCAGTCCATGTTGATCTATGTCACTCTCAGATTACATTTGGGGTGCCTCTGGCCTGTTTTGTATGGTGAGAATTGTTCACGCAGATCCTGTCTTCACCCAACCTCAAGGAGAAGGAAGCTCTGTAGATAACGTGGACAGTTTACAACTCTATCCTCATTCATAAATTCAGTTTGTTCTTCTTTAGCGCTCTTTGCCGTCATCTTCTCTGCGCGAACTCGACATTTCCAAACATCCCGTGTCCTTCATTGGAGCTGGCACGCTCAGGAATCCCACTCCTCCTACTCATGTCTCCCCTAGCTAATCCTAGCTTCTCAGATGATTGACAGGTGTAGGAGCGGTCACTCGGGGGTCATTCAGACCGCAGTGTGTCCAGCTTCCCCTGTTTTCATCGGAGTGGGAGAGATGGGTCGGGGGGGGTAATGAGTTTCTCAGGGTGTTTGGATCAATGCACCCTGCAGCCCGCTGAGACTGGGGCTGTGCTTCACGTCGATAAAAGCAGTAAGCCCCCTGGAGCGTAGATCACACCTCTTAGCCCAAGATAGGAGACAGATTTACTCCCTATCTGGAATCCATTTCTCCCTGATGACCATTATTCTTGTTTTTCATCCAGTGAGCCTAATTGCAGAAGGGGATGTAGTGAGCTTTGTGTTGAAGCTGTTTCATAACCGCTGCATGACACGTCTCTGGCTGTGTCTCTGACAGGATGGGAGGCAGATTCCTCGCCTATCGAGTTCCAATACTTGTTGGATGAGATCCAATAGGCTGTGGCTCTTAATGAATTAAACGGGTAGAAAACCAAGTTACCCCCCTGTCAGGTCGTTTGTCATGGAAATAGCAGTGGAATCCGTGCTCCCATACATAGCCAACTTTCTGGAAAATGCCCTGACACTTTTTCAGATGGAGTTGATCAATTCTATGAACTAAACCTGGAGCTGGGAACTCCACTTACTGTACAGAGCTGTACAGAGCACTCTGACTCGCTTATCGACTTGTTTTTATGACAAATCCCAGGACTTGGTGTCCCTGCTTGCCTGCTTGGATGGGTTTTTTGTTAAGTACATAAGATTTGCTGACATGTGCTCTTTCTCATCTTGCTGGAAGTAAAGTATGAATGGAATCCGCTCGGTCAGGATATCTTGTTCCACTGGAATGTGTCGACATGAACATATTTTTCTGCATTCTCGTGACTTGCAGGGAAGTTGACTTAGCTGTACATCATTTCGAATAAAACGATGGTCGGTGGTGGGCCAAACGTTTGAGATTCGAATGAAAATGTTTGGATTGTATTCGCTGCCTTCTTATTTTGGAGGTGACAATGTGGACCTGCCGTAGTGGTGGTGATGGACTTGGTGTGTCCTGATAACAGAACCAACCCCAGAATTTGCATCCAAGTATTATAAAGGGCACAGAAGAGGGGCAAGTCATGAATAATTGCTTGTATCATTTCCTGTGTCATTGTTGCAATGCTTTCAGGCAAAGCTTTCAATTAATATTTAAATACTAATGATCAAGGTCCCATTGCAGTTGGAAAAAACTCCCCAAACTTCCTAGGTTCTTGTTACCAGTAAAGTGATCTTCTCAGGTCTCTGTGGTGCTTTTTAAGTAGAGGCTTTGGATCTGCTTGTTGTTTTCCTGTCAGATTTGCAGAGGTTTGGAAAAAGAGCAGCATAGAAATGGCAGGATATCCTTTGACGCTTTTCTAATGCCCTGATGCTGCAGTTCCTTACATGAGACTGGTTTTAACAGGTCAAATAACCCAACTTTAGATCTCACTAAATCCTGTCCGCAGGGTCCGATGCTTCGGTTTACAGGACATCTCTTACTTTATAAACCTTGTGTTTCCTTTGTTAAATACTGTTTCAGTTGTCCATTTACTGTAGATCTACTTAGCTAACAGTGTCACTTAGGCCTAATCACACCTCAGTTCATGTCATAGAAAATGACTGAGTCACACACTCACAGTGGCACATGTGTATTCAATCATTCAGTCCACTTCTAAAATAATATTATGTCTCATGAGTTATAATACCCCTGTCTGGGCCTAGATTAATAGCCCATTAAAATTAAATTCTGTCTGTTCTCACAGTTTAAGAAGGAGGTTTTTAAGTATGGCAGAAATGATAAAAGTCATGAAAGCCCGTCTCTCATTGTCCCTAGTTCCCAACCTAGCAAGTTTCTCTTTTATGGTAAAGAGGTTTATCGGATGGATGATACACTTCTTTGAATAGCACCTGGACACTGACACCTAGCTGTCTTGCATGTAAAGTCATGTTTATCCACTCTGTATTTTCCCTATTCAAAGATAATGTGCCATACAGCAAGCTTTAGAAAGGCAGCCTTTTATACCCCGGGCCAACACAAACAATGTCCCGCGCTAGAGCAGAAGGCAGAGCTGGGAGGTGCTCCTCCAGGCTCAATAGCTCCAGTGTGTGGCTCGTGACTAGGGATGCCACTGAGGCACAGCGGCCAGCATTAGGGCTTCAGGGACTGGGCAAGGTCTGGGCAGGGCCTGGGTAGGGTCTGGGCAGGGCCTGGGTAGGGTCTGGGTAGGGTCTGGGCAGGGCCTGGGTAGGGTCTGGACAGGGCCTGGGTAGGGTCTGGGCAGGGCCTGGGTAGGGCGGACACCAGTTATGGAACTCCAAGGCTAAGGGGGCACACAGCTAAACAAACTATGCTGGAGTGGTTGGACACGTGTGTTTAGGCAGCTGAGCAGCTGAGCGAGAGTGGAAGCTATGTTCCTGGAGGAGCAGCTTTTAGGTGTGTTTGTGTCACACTTTGTTCACATAATCTCTGGACTTGATGGTTTCTCATTTTTGGCAAATATTACGTTACATTTGTCATATCACTGATAGATGAAGTTCTTCACGAGCCATTTGAACAATGGTTGTTATCGAAATCAAAGCACCTCATTTGTGAACAGTGTCATGAAAGAATAATAATTCAACGGTGGAGAACTAACCAGTTTGCTCTAAACACCAGCATTATCAGATTCAAATTTTCACTCTTGTCCAATCAAATTGGAGTGTGAATAAACTGTCGATAACCAGGCTAGGGATTTGTTTTCTGACGTTTTTCTTGAAGGAGAACAGGTATCAGGCTGCTGTTTATTTAGATGGTTTTCTAAGATAGTTTCCCACTCAGATGGGAAGCGGCCTTTGAAAATCAATTTGTGCCCCAGACCAAGCAAGAGGAGCAGAGGGAGCAGTTTTCACTGTGTTTGGCATCTGTGAATGTGTCTGTCTTTTGATGGATGGGTCATCATGGTGCTGTTTGACCAGGAAGCACATGCTTCTTTTTTTTACTTTGTGCGAGTCTTGACTGAAGGAAATGCATTCCCAATGGATCTGTGTATAGACAGACTGGTTAGCATGCAAGTACCACTCCTTGTGAAAAAGCACAACTAAACAGCTGTACTATATGAGATGAAGTGTGCCCCCATATGCCTCCACCATATCCAGACACATTCATTGACACCAAAGGGCTTTGGAACAGGTGGGACTCTGAACCAGTGACTTAAATAGACCTTCTGCCTAATAGGGACAACAGGTCAGGGTCTTTTTTTATTCATAAGCCATTGATAATTCAAGACCCCCATTCCACACACTCACACACATACACATGCACCTCACTGACCTCCATAGTCACTGACAAGTTCAGGCCTCTTCATTTGACAGAACCCTAACTTAGTAAAAACGTGTTGTCGTTGTGGTGCTGTCACACTGCAGTCTCGACTCTGACCAGCAGGCGGCACTCTCATGTCTAATCTAACCTGGGATGGTGCGTTGGACAGCTGTGTCACATGCTCCTGCAGCCGTGCTGGGTGTGTCTACACCAGATAGGGTCACTCATACTGGGCTAGGCTATTCTCTGCAACAACCATAAGTGGTATTGTATTGCCTGCCATGAGTCCAACTTCACTTTAGAGCTACAGGAGGCATTTCCTGTTCAGCCCTCCATCACCTCAGCGTCATACTTGACCAAGTCAAATCAATAACCTCCTGTAGACCCTCCACTGTGAGAACCACTGCTAAGTGCGAAATGTTCAACTGCTGAGTTCCTTCAGATTGGCTTTCTCCTGGTAGTGTATGCTTATTAGAGTGTGTCGCCTCCCATCTCACATGGGTCTACTTATAGCTGCACTGCTCTGGACGATAATGGGATTCTACTCTGGATAGTAGTGGGATTCTACTCTGGACAGTAGTGGAATTCTACTCTGGATAGTAGTGGGATTCTACTCTGGACAGCAGTGGGATTCTACTCTGGACAGCAGTGGAATTCTACTCTGGATAGTAGTGGGATTCTACTCTGGACAGCAGTGGGATTCTACTCTGGACAGCAGTGGGATTCTACTCTGGACAGCAGTGGGATTCTACTCTGGACAGTAGTGGGATTCTACTCTGGACAGCAGTGGGATTCTACTCTGGACAGCAGTGGGATTCTGCTCTGCCGCTGCTGCAACATGAGCAGTATTGACTTACTATTATTGAGGACAAACATCCCAACATCACAAAGGAAACAATGGAAAAGCGCTCAGTCTCTACTGTGTAAACAGACAGAATTTAGATACGATATGTGACCAGATTTACACCCCCCTATTATCTATACTGTAGATTCTTCTTGAAATCAGTGAAAACATATTTGGCACCTTTACTATACACACTGAAAACAGAGTGATCAGGAGGGAGAAGGCTTCACTGTTGTGTAAGGCGGCATATTCATAATGACCAATATTTGTGGCTGTGTGTAGAACAAAGAAAATCATAGTGCTGCCAGCAACCAATTAAAGCATTAAATTCCATTGTAAATAATGCAAAAGATGATCGCAAACGTAATATCAAATCCGTTTCCTTGCAGTCCCTCCATCTTGACATATCTCTCCCTTGCCTGTGTGTGCGTGTGCTATTCCAAACATATTGTGCCTGTTTTGAAGAGGGAGGACTTAGGCATCTCTAACTGATGTAGAGACACGTTTCAGACAAGCCTCTCAGACATCACTAGCCACTGATGATATTTGATGGTTCCCTGACGATCCCAGAGGCAGAACATCTGTTCCAACCTCCCTGCCAGGACCTGATGAGCAAACTCTGCAGATCCTTTAATTGCTGTCATACCAGCCTTGTTCATGCATCTGCTGCCAGGTACCAACTTTGTACAGTTCTGCACTCGGTCCTAAGAGCTAACAGGAAAAATGTGTGTGCTGTTTTTTTTTACTAGTCCCCTCAAATTCAAGTAAATATTTGGGGCCTCCCTACATCTCTTTTAGGATTATGCCGTATCAAACGATGACATCACAGATTGAATTGCTTCCAGACTTGGGCCACAGTTCTTTTTTTTTCCAGTGCTAGAACAGCTCTCTGTGTCTTGGCTTCCAGCACAAGCAAATATGAGAAATGGGGTATGACATCATGTAGAGAGCACACTGCACAGCTCTGGTTATATGCAACACAAGAATCAGCAACCCAGCCTTTAGGAAACAACTGTTTCCATGGAGAAAAAAACCCCCTCTTGCATTCCTGTTCTGTATTTTAAGTGTCTCTTCATTCATACTTTGTCGATTTGAGGAGCCAGGATATAAACACTGTCTCTGGGGTGTCTTGTGTATGAGATTATGCAAGGGATTCTATCATCACCTTGCAGCAGATGCCTTGAAAATGGTTGCTCCGGGGCGGCTGTGGTGAGGAGAGGAGAGGTGGAGGTGGTGCTGTGGAGAGGGTTGGGAGCATGGATCAGAGAGCCATTTGGAGAAGATGGAGAAGTAACATTCATGCAGGGAGGCATTGAGCTGAGTGGAGGGTTAGGGGAGGGTTTTATGAGCGCAAGGAGGGCCTCCTGTTGGAATTCCCAACGATGACATCATGCCAGACCAGAGCAGACTACTGGGTTGTGCAGACGGAGCAGGATAGTGGAGACAGAGATAATAGTCCTGAAAGAAAGAGAGATGAAAAAAAACCAGAACAAGAACAGGATGAAGCTTTAAACGTCCAGCTTTTACAGTGCTGAAATAAGTAAGCAGCTAGTATTTAGGCCTATCTCACATGCCATGTCTTTTTACCTCTCTGTGTGCTCACATCCTGTACCCCATACTAGCCTGACTAACATGATCTGCTGATTATGTACGGACATCATGAGCTCATCCTCAGAGCGTACATGTCATACATAGATAGCATTATCAAAGACTTAGTGGACTTCAGGTTTCAAATATAAAGACTTAATCTCTCAGAGGTTTTACAAGATCGTGTCTAAAACCCTCTCTTCAGACACAACGTCATGTATTATTCTCAGATAACACCAAGGATTATTGTCAAATGAAACAACAAAATAAACCGCTGCTTCAGCGGTTCCACTTATTCAATGAGCTCATATCATAGCTCATACTGTATGTTTCCTGGAATATCTGATTCAAGAACAAGTCCGTCTGTTAGTTCATTTGAGGAAGTTCTTCATCTTTGAAGAACTACAGTGATATGGCTACTGTCAGGCAGGTGTGGTTGGAGGTCAGTGGAAAGACAGGATCATTTACGTCAGGAGAGGTGAGGGAGAGGAGTGGGGGAATGAATAATCCTCTCCACACCGCCTGCCTGCCTGCCTGCCTGCCTGCCTGCCTGCCTGCCTGCCTGCCTGCCTGCCTGCCTGCCTGCCTGCCTGCCTGTCTGTCTTCTTTCACTCCTCTTTGTTCATCCCTCAACAGAGACATCTGCTATATCCACAAGCCTCATATCTTTATCTTTCGCTGCGCTTAGATACACATTTTTAAGGATGTAAATGTGTCTCTCTAGCCTTTTTCTGTCTCTGTCTCTTCTGTCTTTTGCGTTATCTCCTCCGCCTTTTCTTTCTCTCTCTTTCTCTCTCTTTCTCTCTCTCTCTTTTTGTATTTTCAATCTCTCTTTTGAAGTCCCAGATGAAAAGGGGGCCAAAGGAAGCAATCATTTTCTCTGCAGGGAGGAAGAGGGTCCAAGCTTGTAATTAGAGGACATCACCACCTTCCTCCTTAGACACACGCGTCAGTGATTGGTGTCCCTGTAAACTCACCCCATCTGGGAACTATTCTCCTCTATATCCTGTGCCTGTTGTCATTAGACACAAACTACCTCTGAATGGGGTACTAGTTGAGCAGCCTTCCCACCCTCACCCCCATGTGTCATTATTTTCTGGCAAGTCATGTCTGCTCTAAGGAGCCAAAAGACTGTGGCACTGTCACCAGGTAGTGTTATCCAATGTCTCGCACACCTGGTTAACTGAGCTTCAAAACTGCAATGGAATCATGTTGGTGCTCTATCCTCCCATGACGAGACAACTCAGGACAGACAGCTATAGTTTGGTCTTGAAACGGTCAAGTGAGATGAGTAGAGAATTGAGAACAGAATGTGAAAGAGAGGAGAGAAGGAGGGACGTCTTCTGGAATTACCATTGGTTGGTTGCATTAGGGAAGAGGAGAGTGAGGTCAAACCTGTTCAGGGCTACCCTTGCTTCTCTTTTTGTTCGTCCCACTTATTGTGTATCTAAACAGTTATCCCTGAAAGGCTCTATTAATAGAGGTGCTTCCACATCTCTCTGCCTTGGCCATCTCCTCCCACTTACATTCCTCCACTGTGCTGATGAAACGTCCAAAAGCATCCAGCCTTCACTCACACTCACACACACACTCACTTCCAACTCTATTTTTGTCTCTGTTTTTGGACACTCTCTCCACTTCCTTTCTTTCATCCCAACATCTTCCATTAACCAGTCCCTTTCCTCCCAGTCTCCCTTTCCAATACTATCCCAGTTATTCTACACCCCTCCTCGCCCTCACCCCTTCTCTTGCTCCCTTGTGTGCATCATGCCTCTCTCCCTTCTCTACCTTCCATGTCCTCCCTCCCCTCCTCTGTTAGCATGACAGAATCACATTTGCGATCCTCCTTGGTCCAGGGTCATTTGTATCCCCCCCTCACGTGATTTGGCTTGGTGCTTGGAGGAATTCCATCCCCTCTCCCTAGCTACAGAGCCCAGAGCTGGAGCAGACAAGCGCACACACATACAAACACACACACACACACACATACCCTTCCTGCAGCCAGCCCCCCTCTACACTGCCTGGCGAAAGCCCACCCCCCTCATCCTGCCTCCGCCCCCCTCACACTCCTGCCAGCTTGGAGAGGCAAGGAGAGAGAGAGATAGAGAGAGAAATAGAGACAGAGAGAGAGAGAGAGCAACACAGGAACGGAGGGAGAAAGAGAAGAAACCTCCGTTTGTCTGTCAAAGGCTACAAGCTGCTAAGCGGTCACTGTTAGCCTTCCACCTATAGGGATCTATCCTCACACAGGCATCTATGGAAACATTTCCTCGCAGTATGGAGCTGTACTCAGAGAGCTAGCAGATGGAAATGTGGCCATTCCTTCCACAGTGATCTATAGGCAGCGATGGAGATGGGCACTTAGGACTGGTAATGCTAGGAGCGTCTTGTGGCTGGCCAGCATGTGGTGCTTGCAATGCAACTCAGAGAAGACCCAGTCTCTTCTGGAGCTGGAGCCGGACAGCTGGTACGTTGTGCAGTGGGAGTGGGCAAGAGACTGGGGCAATTTGCCGTTATTTGTGTGCGTGTGTGTGTGTCTGTGGGTGGTGAGCATGTTTGTAAGTGCAGTTCTCTTTTCAGTTCATCGAGAAAATGAAATATTGATATAATATGGCTCCTGATAGGGGATGAAAAAAGTGTCTTTATGTTTGTGTGACTATACATGTCTTTGCACTGCTGCAGGTATAATGTGCAGATTCAAGACCTGTCTTGAGGCCTTAATGCTAATAGTAAACATATGGTTATAGTCATTTCATTTTTTGTGGGGTCTGTTTTTTCGTTAGGAACAGGACTCACATAGGACATTGGACACCATTTCCATGCAGATACTGGATTTAGACTAACACAATGTTCTAGGATATGAATGCAGTATTTACTTTGAAACAGCCTGCTGTGAGTCTTTGCAAAGGGCATTCCTGACGTGTCCTTTGCTACTCCTGCTTACAGAACGTGACTCTGGCTTCTCAAGGACAAGTGCTGTGTGTGACGAGGCAGATAATTCAATTATTAATTAGCAGGCTGGCTGTTATCTGGGCTTGACAGAAGGGGAGCTCAGGTGTATACTTCAGAGCCTCCTGGGTCTCAGTTGTGCTGGAGATGGAGAGGGCCTGCTGTGTGCCATGGTGAGATGGATGCCATGGTGGACCTGCCACACCTACTAAAGGCCTTGTGTCTGCAGCATCACTGACCTGCTTTACAACAGGAGTGTTGATAAAGCACTCTAACTATATGAACCTGGGTGGCTGTGGCTCAGGGGGTAGAGAGGACCACAGGGTTGGTGGTTGGAGCCCCAGCTCCTCTAAGCCGTGTGTCTAAGTGTCCTTGTTCCAGACACAGAGCCCTAGGGGAAGCTCCTGATGGGCAGGTCAGTGTGGCAGCTCTACCTCCGGTGTGCGATTGTGTGTGCGGGTGAATGAAAGGAAAACCATTTAAAAGTGCTTTGAAAGGCATAAAAGCACTATATAAATGTGGTATATTTACCATGTAATCCGCCTCTGAAGGCCAAGGCCTTAATTGGCCAATCAGTCTGAGAACACATCACAGCTCGTTGACGTAATTGATTAATTGCTCGGATTAGGTTTCCTATGCAAACTTTCCTTGGCTAATCATACACCTTTTTACAGTCATTCATGCAAATGCAATCCAATTCAGTATGCCGGTATTCATATTGCAGTCTTTTATGGCCCTGAGTGACATGGGTGCCTGAAAACAAGCCTCTCTCTCTCTCCCCCTCGCACTCTCTTTAACTCTCTCTCTCTCCCTCTCTCTCTCTCTGTGTCTATCTTGAGAGACAGGGATTATGATAGCAGGCCTGTTGGAGCCTCAAAGCTTTGGAAAGACCCTTTGGCTTCGATCATATCAGTTTGGAAACAATCGATAAATTCTCAAGCTTTATGAAAGAAAGTGCTACAGCTGCGTGTCTATTCTGGCAGGGCAGATGAGCGGTCAGTACTGTAGCTACAGTTTGTCTAGACAGCCATTCCTGAGAGATAAGGCAACCACCTCTGCTAGGCCACTCAAGTTTGAGCGGCCAGCTTCATTTCTGGGCTTGAAATCACAGTAGTTAGAAATCTTGACACCGATGAGATCGTTCACTACAAAACGTCTGCTGGAAACTCTCTCAAGAGTTGGACCAGCACAGCTTGCCAATTTCCAGCTGCGTTACAATGTGATTTCCAATGTGGCTCTGGCTGTCTTTAGAGAGCGGTTAACTGGATCCATGAACAGGGTTATGGGACCTGAAAGCAGAGATATATCAGAGTGTTCTCAAAGAGTTGCTGTTTAAACTGCATTTGCACTGCATTAACATGTTACTGTGTGGTCTCCTCAACTTTGACCTTGAAAGCATTCCCCCACATGTGGGTCTTTGTGGACCAGCGTTTGCATCTGTCTTTATGAGCTGAGCTCTGTGAGTCACTTTCAGAGAGGAGCGGGGAGGAAAAACATCTGTTTTTGTTGTGTTCAGAGCCCATTTGTCAGTGGTCTACACGAGCCTCTGTGGTGTGAGGCCTGAGCTGTGCGGTGCCTGTAAAATAACAGGATTAGGTCAATTCTCTGGAACATTTTATTTACAGAAGATACTGTAGTTGTTCTTAACAAGTAACAGCAATATTTGCTCTTAGGATATACTGCCAGTTTGAGATTCGCGTAACCACGTTTTGTTTATCAAAGAACAATCTGAATTCAACTGAGGAACTGAAGTGCTTTCATTGACAGATAATGAGCTAATGAGAAAAACATGCATGCACACACTGCAATGGTTTGTAGACTTGTTAAAGCAATTCATTGACTCAGTAACTCCACTATCAACCACCAACCTCAGACAGTTACGGGCCTAGTCCCAGGTTCACTCCCAGCCCTTGTCTCACTCCCAGATCCATCCCCACCCCTAGCCCTAGCCCCAGCCCCAGCCCCAACCCCAACCCCAGCCCAGCCCCAATCCCAGCCCCAGCCCTAGCCTCAGCCACAGTTGCACCTTCATTCATAGCCCAGGCCCCAGCCCCAGCCCCAGCCCCAGCCCTGGCCTGAGCCTCAGCTCCGGCCTGCACCTCATTAACCAGACTCTTTTCCCAGAACTCCAGTAGATGTGACTCCTCTTTTCCTGGACGGAGGAATGCAGCTCCCTTAGGTCCGTGTTGTAAACTAGTGCGAGGCCTGGGCCTGTTTGTCAGGATGTGTTGAGAAGGAGGGGAGAGAGAGGAAGAGATGACTGACCCCCTCAGGACCTACAGTTAAAAATCACTACCAGCTGAGCTGCCCCTAGTCTGCCTCACAGCTGAGCTGCCCCTAGTCTGCCTTACAGCTGAGCTGCCCCTAGCCTGCCTTACAGCTGAGCTGCCCCTAGTCTGCCTCACAGCTGAGCTGCCCCTAGCCTGCCTCACAGCTGAGCTGCCCCTAGCCTGCCTCACAGCTGAGCTGCCCCTAGTCTGCCTCACAGCTCAGCTGCCCCTAGCCTGCCTCACAGCTGAGCTGCCCCTAGCCTGCCTCACAGCTGAGCTGCCCCTAGCCTGCCTTACAGCTGAGCTGCCCCTAGCCTGCCTTACAGCTGAACTGCCCCTAGTCTGCCTACCAGCTGAGCTGCCCGTAGCCTGCCTCACAGCTGAGCTGCCCCTAGTCTGCCTCACAGCTGAGCTGCCCCTAGTCTGCCTTACAGCTGAGCTGCTCATAGCCCTAGAACAGAAGTAAGGAACTCACGCCTGCTGGCTGTATGATGATCACTAACGATGGCCATTTGAGCAGCATGGGGAACAAACAATGAAACACTCGATTCGTATGTTTTGAAGATATCAGAAGTTGAGTTGTTTTTCTTTGTCTTTTTTATAAGAGCCCTTCTGATTAGGCTCAATAACCGTAAAACACATGAAAGCGTCCCATTTGTAGTAACAACTGGCTGCATCCAAGTGGAGTGTGTGGTTGTGTTGTTTATACAAGCCTCTCCTCTCGAGTGATGTCATGAGGCCCTGCTCTCCCCTCCCACCCTCCCGTTCTTTTCACCCTTCATTGCAAACTAAAACATCTGCTCTCTGAAATAGCTTTCGGGGCTTTTTTTTTTTCTTCCCTTTCCTGTCATCATGAACAATTGGCCCAAGAGAGAAGACCAAGAGGGTGACCTCACAGAGGAAAAGAACAGCAGCATCACACATCTGTCCCACTCTCTCACACTCTGTCTGTCTGTCCATTCATCTCTCAGTCTCTCCCATACCTAGTATTTGCCTGCAAGGCTGCTTAAAGAAGTGCAGAGAGCTAGAGAATGATGGAGGACGCAGGGGTGAGATGAACCAAGCTTGCAGTAGTCACATTGGCATCACAGATGGTGGGGGAGCTTCGTCCCATCAGCGATTATGCAAGAAGTGTGATTTTCTTTCTGTCAAGCTGGGTTTGTGTTGGTGCGGCAGTGAATAAGCCTCTGTGTACCTGTCTGTCCGTCCACCCGTCTGTCTGGTGGTCCTGATACTGTACACAGGGCACTGTGCTTGAGTCTAATTCCCCATGGAGACAGTTAGCATTCCCTTACTGTCAATGTTTCCCCTGCTTAGTGCTCTATGTGACTCTATGTGTCATGATACATGAGTGATACACTTAACCTGCCCCAGAATTTACCATCAGCTGCAAATAAGACCAAATTCAACATTGTCACTATATAAAACAGTTTACCTGTGACATAAATGGTATCTGGGACATATCACTTATTGTAGAATTAGCTGTGTATTTGGAGTGCAGGACTCTAGTTTGTGCCTGGAAACCCGAGTCTGACAGCCAGCGATGTTGCTGTGTATCAGGTGGCAGCTTGGGAGGTAATCCGCGACGTGGGCAGAGATGTTTACATGTCACACATTCGAGTGTTGATCGAGAAGCAGCCAAGAGTCTGGAGTGAACAGAGGACAATGCTGCTTACACGGCACTTCTGTAAAACAAAATGAGACCCGTTCAAGTGGAGTCCTTTCCAGCTCCATTCATGTTTCACTTCCAGTATAACTTTCTTACAAGACTTACATTTCGAGCAGGATGTTAGATTAAATACTCGGCATTCATGACTAAACAAAGGAGCAGGCGAGGTCTAAGTACACGGTACATCATGGTGGGGATTTTAAAGAGAAAACTTTGCACCTGAAGTTGAGGTAAAACAGAAATACGTGATTGTGCCAATGACTCAGGAGATCTGCTGCAGAGGAAGTGAATACAAGATCAAAAGGAACTGGATGTGTTTCTTAGGTGCATGTTAGGCAACGTCACTATTCAAACATAATTTGAAGTGAAAAGTGAAAGTAGGAAGCTTGTGGAAGCAGCCCTGACCCCTCCCACACACCTGCCATACTGTTCACACCTCTCTACCGTCCTCAGCGACTCACACTAACTATTTCACTTTCAGAGAGTTCTACCCGATTACTACTTTTATAATACTTTTTAAATGTTTACCTTGTCATGCAAACCGAACTGGACTTTGGAATATTTATTTGCCTAAATGACAGAAGACTTCGAAACACCAACATGATGTAACTCTCATTGGTCACTGATTGGCTGTGAAGGTGCTGTAAACTTTGCTTCTGTGAAAGTAGTCTGTGTACTCTGGACTCATGCAGACGGACAGGCTGGCAGAATGGTGGATAAGGTTTGGAGAAAGAGTTGGCAGTTCATAGAAAACAGAAGGTCTTTGCGTGTAAAGCAGTCTTCTCCAAGCACTGCAGACCGTAAGAGTGAGTGAGTACCCTTTAGTCAAGTTCTTTCTTCAGTGGAAGGGATGCTTTGAATTGCGTTTAATTGACGTTTGATCACCCTCCAACCAAATGTATAAAAGCCTTCTGTGTTTCTTTCATTTGTATAGACGGGTTATTCATCTGTTTATTCCTTCGACTATGATTTACAATCATATTTCCAATCAAAATCATGGAACACCCACTCACAAGCACTCTAATCAACACATAGCGCTTAGTGTTCGGTAATGTAGGCTGTATATCTCAAAGATGTGTGATCAGCACTCCTCAGAAATCACTGCGGTATTTTCCCCAATCTACCAACTACTATGCTGTTTGGTCATGCGATGCCAAACACAAAACATGGTCAGACTGAATCCACCAGTGTTAAGTGCTGTCAATTGTTTTTGTGTTTGAGTGAGTCTTTTGAAATCCGAATGATTGTATATGTATAATGTTGTTCTTGTTGTTGTGTAGTTAGGAAGAAAGCCCTTAGTTACCATGTGTCTTCTGTCTCTGTGCAGTGTGGAAGGGGACGCCAGGCCCAATGAGACAGGTCCGGACGGAGGAGCCAGCTACGGCAGGGGGCCTGTGACCCACGGGTCAGCCATCAGCCCTGACCGCTTCGACGGCCCGCACTACGGCCACAGCGTCCAGCCTGGGCCCCAAAGACCCCGAAGGCCCAAGCTCCAACATTCCCAGTCCATCCTCCGCAAGCAAGCTGAAGAGGAGGCCATTAAGCGCTCCAGATCGCTCTCTGAAAGCTATGAGCTCTCCGCTGACCTCCAGGACAAACAGGTACTGGAACATTATGTCACTGTACTGTAGGACACACACAAGACATAGTATCTCTGTCAGTGTTGTCTCTACTACTGTATCTTCTAACTCCCCTGACTGACTACAGACTCTGGTTCTCTGGAATATTTGCTTAACAGCTAGTGATGTGTAAATCCCTGTGGTCCTCAGGTGGAGATGCTGGAGCGTAAATATGGTGGACGCTTCATAACCCGGCATGCAGCCCGCACCATTCAGACAGCCTTCCGCCAGTACCAGATGAACAAGAACTTTGAGCGTCTCAGGAGCTCCATGTCTGAGAACCGCATGTCCAGACGGATCGTTCTGTCCAACATGAGGATGCAGTTCTCCTTCGAGGGCCCGGAGAAAGTCCACAGCTCCTACTTTGAGGGTAAACAGGTGTCGCTGACAGACGATGGCACCCCCCTAGCCATGGTCCAGTCTGAGTGTGGAGATATGGAGGTCCACCACCAGGCTAACATGGCCGCTCACCCGGCCTCCCAAAACGACCTGACGGACGCCATTACGGAGCTAGAGGATGCTTTCTCCAGGCAGGTCAAGTCTCTTGCAGAGTCTATAGATGATGCCCTGAATTGCCGCAGCCTGCAGGGGGATGAGGGGGACCCTGAGGCTATGGGCCCTGAGGTGGGTCGGGAGGTAGCTTACCAGGTCAAACCCCACCGTGGAGCAACCGGACGCATGCGGGATGAGATGATGGCGTCTTACAGCGATGTCACTCTGTTTATTGACGAGGAAGACCTGTCTCCCTCCATGGCGCTCTCGCGGTCAGGTGACCAACCCTCAAGCACAGAGTCGGACCTGCGGCTGCGCTCGGCCAACTCCTCCCAGGAGTACTGGCCCATGGACCCCAAGGACGAGGGACGCGACACAGACACCAGCTGCCGCAGCACGCCCTCTCTGGAGTGCCAGGAGCAGCGGCTGAGGGTGGACCACCTGCCCCTGCTCACCATCGAGCCACCAAGCGACAGCTCGGCCGAGCTGAGTGACCGCTCCGACCGCAGCTCGGTCAAGCGGCCACAGGTGTACGAACCTCACAGCCACATCGTCACATCCTCCCAGGCCAGCCCCAAGCACATCTCCCACGGCCCACCCCCTCGCGCGCCCTCCCGCGATGAGGAGGCCCCGCTCCGTCACCGCCATCGGCAGCTGGAGAGCCACCTGGCCATCAACGGCTCGGCCAACCGGCAAAGCAAGTCCGAGTCAGACTTCTCCGACGGGGACAACGACAGCATCAACAGCACATCCAACTCCAACGACACCATCAACTGCAGCTCCGAGTCGTCGTCCAGGGACAGCCTGAGGGAGCAGACCCTGAGCAAGCAGACGTACCACAAAGAGACCCGCAACAGCTGGGACTCGCCCGTCTTCAGCAACGATGTCATCCGCAAGAGACACTACAGGATTGGCCTCAACCTCTTCAACAAGTAGGTGTTCAGCTCTGAGGGAGCAGCCCAGCACTGATTAGAGTGATTAGCCCCTTCTAGTACTAGAGAGCAGCTTTGACCGAGGCTTTGTATAGAAGTAGGGGTGACATAGAGTAATCAGCTTTATTAGATGTGAGAACCGCACAATCAACAGTAATCAGTCTAATTCTTTCTAATTCTCAAGGTTGCCAACCCTCAAAGCAACTTGAAATGAAAAAGTGTTTTGGATAAGGGATTTTTATGTAAAATGGCTGGCAGACATTTCTTTGATTGGTTTATGCATGTCCACGCTTGTTTATGACACTAGGACACGTTTACAGTCTATGAAACAGTCATAGACAGTAGACGGGTGCATATTTCCACTCTATTATGTCAGATAGTCTCTGCATGCTCAGCTCTCTGGTGAATGTTTAACCAGGCAGGAGACCACTCCTTCGTAGCCAGAAAAACAAACACTTCTCTTTACACTCTTGTTTGATCCAAAGCCTGGTACTACAAGGAGACATCTACATTTGAACATAGGGACATCATGTCCTGGGGACATTAATGTCGTTAACCCCATGAGATGGCTCACCGCAGGCCTTGAAATCTGATCATTTAGTCTTATATAAGAATGACATTTTGCACCTGACCTGACTGCGTGTGTGTCCTTTTTCAGGAAGCCAGAAAAGGGTATCCAGTACCTGACAGAGAGAGGTTTTGTCCCAGACACACCTGTGGGTGTGGCTCACTTCCTGCTTCAGAGGAAGGGCCTGAGCAGACAGATGATTGGAGAGTTTCTGGGCAATCGGCAGAAACAGTTCAACAGAGACGTCTTAGAGTAAGTATGAATTCCTTTCTTGCCAGTCCCCCAAGCATAAGGCTTGTTATAGACTGCCAACGAGGCTATGGATTTGTACTGGTGTCATGTTATACCCAAAGTCAGCTGCTGCCAAGCACACATTTACATAACTCATGTAAAACTAGGACATCTCAGACCCCCCTCTCAGACATGTTCTTCGTCACCATGCCCCTGGACTCCTATTGTCATTAGAGCCAAATGAACAGAAGGGTAGTATGCTGTGTATCTGCCCATGTGTAAAAATAGTCGGCTTCATATTTCTCCTGTGTATGTGTGCGTGTTGCAGCTGTGTAGTAGATGAGATGGACTTCTCGTCCATGGAGCTGGACGAGGCCCTCAGGAAGTTCCAGAACCACATCCGTGTCCAGGGAGAAGCCCAGAAGGTGGAGCGACTTATTGAGGCCTACAGGTGAAGGAGCTCTTCTACAAAAACACACAATGAATACAAAAACACAAGCTTACACACGCAGGCACTTGCAGGCAGACAGTTTGCTGTCGCAGTATCATATGACTGAGCTTTCTTACAACCAATGTCAAGCAAACTGCTACATTGTTGTGTGACCTTCATCACACAGGTTTTCAGGTTAGACAACATCTGTGTTTTAGCAAAATGTAAAATATGCAGGATACTACATGATAGTAATGAATGTTGTTTTCTGTTTCTTCTCACATTTGCAATCAGCACTGAGTGGTTACCAGCTAGTGTTTTGCAGTATAACTCCCAGTTGGCAGTGGCGGATGACTTATTGATATGTGGAGGGACTTAGTGCCCCATGTTACTTATGCATGAGTAAATAGACCAGTCCCTCACGCAATGCTGAGAGGCGACATTGCACAGACACACAGCCCTTCCAGTCAGCAGTCATTGTCAATCATCTTAGGCTTTTGCACCTTGCATATCACACTTAGCTGCATTTCTTTCGCCAGCAGAATATGAATATAGTCATTATTTTACTGATGTGTCATTCCCCTATCTGTCTGTCTTCAGTCAGCGCTACTGCATCTGTAACCCGACGGTGGTGCGCCAGTTCAGAAACCCAGACACCATCTTCATCCTGGCCTTCGCCATCATCCTCCTCAACACAGACATGTACAGCCCCAACGTCAAGCCAGAGAGGAAGATGAAGCTGGAGGACTTTGTCAAAAACCTCAGAGGTATGTCTGTGAACGTGTGCATGGGTGGATGCGTAGGCAGGTGTGTCTGTTTGTGTATGTAGGTGTGTGTGTATGCATGTGTCTGTGTGGGTAGGTGTGTGTCTGGGTAGGTGTGCATTTGTCTGTGCCGGTGTGTGCATTTGTATGTCTGTGTGGGTGTCTTAGGTGAATGTGTGTTTCTGGGTGTTTAACCTAATGTTGCTCTCCATCAGGGGTGGATGATGGGGAGGACATTCCCAGGGAGACTCTGATTGGCATTTATGAGAGAATCCGGAAGAGAGAGCTGAAGACAAACGAGGACCACGTGTCTCAGGTGCAGAAGGTGGAGAAGCTCATCGTGGGAAAGAAACCAGTGAGTTTCTCTCAAATCCTACTAGGATACAGGCTCATTCCTATAGACGCTAAAACATGTCTGAACCAGGCATGGTGAAGCAGGTTTCCCATCTGTTTGCATGGAATATCACCATGACACTTAATGTAGCACCTCTCTCGGTGTTAATTTGAGCACAAGCCTTCTCATTCGCATTCGGTGTGAATATGTGCAAGAGCTTTGTTCAGTGCTGCCCTGTGCGAGCCTGCAGTCACGCCAGTGCAAGGCCCTTCACGCTGGTGACTTTCATGTCTCCTGAGACCTTCAGAGGCAGATCCGCCCCAAATAAAGAACCCAGTCTCTCACAGGCTCCAGACAGCAATCCCATAAAGCTCCTGCACGATATCTGACAGTCATGTAGAGAGAACGTTATATTGTCTAACAATACCCTCTTCCGTCACTTCGTCTAAGGACACAACAACACAGAACTGGGCCGTTAGATTCCATCAGACTGGAGGCTTGACGATATATTGTTTCAGCTGCAGTAAATGATGGCTACTGCGTTACAGATCACTGGTGGGAGCGCCTTGTTCTCCTTATAAGATGCGTTGGATGTACACTACGCACACACGAGGCTCTGAAGAGAGCAATGTCCCATATGACCCCATGGCTGAGACAGAAACCCTAAATGAGATGAGATCGTTTGTAGGATTAGACCATGATGTGGACCAGGTTCATTAGCGATAATGAGAACCTCTCTTTGATCTTCTTTCTGTTCTCTCCTTTCAGATCGGATCTCTACACCACGGCCTAGGATGTGTAAGTACACAAGCACAAGTCATTTTAATCATGTCACATCCCTAGGAGGAAATAGTATTAGGCAAAATACAAAGAACTGTATGTGAACATGGCTTTTTCCACATTATGTAGAACTGGATTTCTTGAGCAAGCAATGCTCCCCACCCCCCACCCCTCCCTGGCAGGTCAGCAGGTCTGTCGTCAGTTTCTCCTGTAGACAGAGTCAACAGATATAAATACCTAGGTGGCAGTGAGCTGCAGTGTTTACTGACTTTGTGCTGAGCAGGGGATAAATCCTTGCCAAGCAACAGACCACACAGACGCCTCACTAGCATATGTGCACTATGACATAGGTAGTGGATCTGCAGCATTTTGTTGCATGATCACTCCTCATATGTTGATCTATGCCCTATCTTTGCTATCAGATGAATTAGACAGTTTTATTATATATGTATAACCTGGTGTTAAAATTGTATGCACACAATTGGAGGAATACATGACACATTTATTCAAGGGTGCATTTTCAGTGATTAATATCACCCTGTTTTGGAAACAGATAGTCCCATCCAAGATCAAAGCTTATCTGATGTTCTCAGCCAAATGAGTCGGAGGAGTCAATGTCTCTGGCTCAGTTCACTCCAAGCTATTTGACCCCTCTGCCCTCGCTAAAGCATAGCTCCAGGGAGGGACTGAGGTCATGCGGTGAGCCTGTCCTGATACTGAGAGTGGTATTGCTCATTGTGCTGCCCTCTAGGTGCTGTCCCTGCCTCACCGCAGACTGGTGTGTTACTGCCGGCTGTTTGAAGTGCCGGACCCAAACAAGCTGCAGAAACTGGGTCTCCACCAGCGGGAGATCTTCCTGTTCAACGACCTGCTGGTGGTAGGTTCCTCCACTCCTCCAGCCTGGCTCTACTAGTCCTCCACCCAGTGACTTTGCTAGATCTGTTCCCTGCACTAATCTGCTCACGATGTAGGCCCAAAAATTATCAAAGGAAACAAAAAAAAAAGAGTGAATGATTTATAGATTCATAGTTTTGAACATGGCAATGGTCAGATTCTTCTTTTTCAAGTTTTCTGAAGTGCGCTTCTATGACCATTTCCTGCTGTGTGCGTCTGTGTGGGAACAGGTGACAAAGATTTTCCAGAAGAAGAAGAACTCGGTGACATACAGCTTCCGGCAGTCGTTCTCTCTGTATGGGATGCAGGTTCTGCTGTTTGAGAACCAGTGTAAGTAGCAGTGAGTGCCCATAGCCTCACAACATCTCAGTGTATTGACCCAGCATGTTTACAGAAAGCTTTGCATGCATTAATTTATCACAATAACACTTCTCATTGGAAGTGCAAATCAAACGAATGGACTGTAACCGTGTTTATTCTTTCAATACTTCACACGGACCTTTCTGGAGCCTTTAAACTAGCTTTTTGATCAACGCCCCAATGGTTAAAGGTCCCTCTCCCTGTCTGTGTTTTCGATTGGCCCAGATTACCCAAATGGGATCAGGCTTACATCAGCCATACCAGGTGCGGACATCAAAGTTCTCATCAACTTTAACGCACCCAACCCCCAAGACCGCAAGAAGTTCACAGACGACCTGCGGGAATCCATCGCTGAGGTCCAGGAAATGGAGAAATACAGGATAGAGTGTGAGCATACATTTTCTGTTTCTCTTCTCTCCCTCTGGTCGTCATCCTAAGACGCCTTGGGCCAGTTAAGCCAGTCAAATTAAACACAGCGTGATCCTCATTACTCATTCCTCTTTAGGAGGAAGAATGTTAAAAGAGTTCACAGATTTATTACCAGAGGGTGAGCTTTTTGGAGAAAGAGATTTATTAAGAGAAACATAACCAGACTATTCTAAAGAGACGCTATAGAGATCAAACCAACGCTAGGCAACTGCAAGATCACACACAATATTAGCATATCGGTTAAATTGCTGTCGCTTGTATGTGTTGAGCGATGAGGATTGTTCCGAAGACACACCTACACACCCTCACAAACAGGCTTCCAGCGTAGTCCTCACTCCTGGGTGTGTGTGTGTGTGCTGCTCCACAGCGGAGCTGGAGAAACAGAAAGGGCTAGTGAGGCCCAGCATGTCCCAGAGCTCTGGGCTGAAGAAGGAGGCAGGCAACGGCAGTATGAACCGTGCCAGCCTGGACGACACCTACACCATGGGGGAGGGGCTAAAGAGAAGCGCCCTCAGCAGCTCCCTGCGCGACCTCTCCGAAGCAGGTAACCAGAGCTCAGCATCTCCACCAGAGCTCCAGCTCTCGGTGCCTGTCACTTAGCCTTCCTGATGCTAAGAGATCCAACTACGTTATGTCCCAGTTATGCATAAGATGATCCTAGAGCTCTTTCCATGAAGCAGAATGTTTTCAGAATGGTAGAATTGCTAGGCATGGGCAGTGTGTTTTGGCTGGTAATGAGTACATTTGGATTGCTTTATGTGTGAATTCAATTGTTTTTATCCAAAGTTTGCCTTTTTTGGTGGCCTATTTAAGATTTGTTTGTTGTTACCAAGAAAGACTGCAGTATGGAAGCATTGGTGAAAAATGAAGTACTTGTACTTGTGTAGAATGTTCTATAAAGTGACTATATATTCACTGATGAATGACATTCAAAGATGGCTCTTATCCCTTCATATGGTACTTTAATCCAATTGTATTTATCTGTTATACACTTTTACATGTCTTATTTTCATTCATAAGATACCTCCTTGTTTTTCCAGGCATTTCACAATGTGCCTTGTTTGTTACATGAATCAGTGATATTCATACTGGCCTCTATATCATTCTCTTTCATTTATATCTATAAACTATCGATCCAACTGAATTTGAGGGCCATTCCATTCTCATTGTTTGTGAAATGTCAAGATTTGGTTCCAATTTCTATGTCAACAAACATTTCATTTCCATAAACAACAGGATGTAGCAGATTAGCTCCAAATCTTGAACACTTCATTGATTCTGGGTCATGCTTCTGTTACCTTATCCAGTAGTTACCATGATTAAGTAATGAAATCCATTATGGGGCTCTTTCTGACACCAGGGGATCCAACTGATCTGTTCCAGTTATGATTTGGTGTATATCCATGGAGTACCTTTGAATCTTAGTCTGGGTCGAAGTAGGAATCATGATGTTTCCGTCCTCCTGTTTCACATTTCTGTATACTATGTTGAAGCCTTAACCTTCTCAGTGCAGGATGTGGCATGATAGCGGGGTCATTCTTGTGTGAAGTATTTGTGTTTTTTCTTTTTTTTTGCCATTTCCATCTCAAATGTACTTCCTGTTATTCCCACACCCATTCAATTTTCTCTCCTGCTCATGTGTAATAACTGGTCATGTTCTCATCGGCTGAGTAAGCCTAACATTGGCAGACTGCTCTGTTTGCCTCTCAGCCCTATATGTGCCTGTACATCCCATATGCAACAGCCATTGTATTGCTTTTGATGTTCCTCCTACCACTGGTGTTTAGCCACCTGACACTCTCCCTTATGACAATCTACATCTTGTGACAACATTCAAATCCTGTTGCCACATTTTAATAGAATGTGTTGGTGAACTCTTTGTAGAGAGAATATGGAGATGTGAGCCCTTAATGCTCAGTAGTTGACCCATGGGCCTCAGGTGAAATTGCACCTTTGTAAATCTCTTGGTCGACAGGCGGAAGCAGTTGTGTTTTATTTATTTATTTAGAACTACTGGAGCATTTAAGACGGCTCCAAATTAGAAATACGTGATACAGAACAACATTTGATCATAAATGGCCGAAAAGATAGATACAATAGTCTACCACAAATTTGTTATGTCGGACAAACTTTCACAGTAAGTCCTATAGTAAATCTAAGTCAAGTAGATGCTAAAAGGACACAACTACACCACCCACAAAACCCACCCACAATCCCTCACTCTCTCCCTGATCCCTGATCCACTGTGCCCTTGATAGATTTATGCTCACAACCCCTGCACTGCCCCTAGGGGATCGGAGGGCTGAATAAACCTCTGTAGTTGATCCAGGAGTGCTGTCCATCTCTAATCTGTGGTATTGCATGTCTCGGGCAGGCAAGCGTGGGCGCCGCAGCAGTGCAGGATCACTAGACAGCAATATGGAAGTAAGTTGGAAGCAGCTGGTATCCAAGCTACTCTCTATGTGATGATGTGCACTGTCAAAACACACCATTTATTTTTGGTATTGCACCCTCTCTGCTTCATAGACTCTCAGTTCATTTGTTTTTGATCATTTATTTTCTCCTCGGATGCCTTAACCACCTGCCTGCCTGGGTTAGTGTGCATGCATGGGCTGCCTGCCTCTGATGCTGCCCTGACTGGAAGAGAAAGAACTTGGTCATGTGGCCAGTTTGCCCTTTTTCTTGAAACAAGCATGACTCTACTAATTCCCCACTGATCCTTCTGTCTCTCCAAGCCATCTGTATCTGCCATAGTTTACTGTCCTCTTCCATTCAATCATGTCCAGCTCTCTGACTTCTCTATTGGTTTCTGCCGCGGCCAGTGAATATGGTAACTCTGTTCTGGTCTTTACTGTCCCCATCCTAGAAGCAAGGTTAGGTCCAGGGAGGAACACTGTGTTAGAGGCAGGACACCACTCAGACTGATGGGCGTCTATACATACAGATTCAAAAAGATGTGGATTTCATTCATCATCCATTACTCATTCCATGTGTCCATGTGTTTGGTTCAAGTCTGGGACCCTGACATTTTTATTCCACTTTCAAAGAAGTCACAGAATCTTTTTCCAGCTGTAGATTAAGCATGTACCAAAGGGAATATGTATAATTCCTTCAGGTTGAAAGCAATCTGGTCTTGGAAAAGTTGGAACCAGAACAGTGGAAAAGTGTCCAGGCCACTTTGTGAAATGTGCACACCAGAGCTTCAGTCCTGCTGCCTCTAATAGTAGCATACTGCTGGCAGTGGAATGCTAACCTAATATGGATGGAGAGGTTGCCTGTCACTTCCTCTGCATGTGTGTTTTCTGCCTCTGTTGGTTTTAACAAGATGCATGTGTGACCTTTGGCAGGTTCAGAAGGTGTTCAACATTGACAGCAATTTAACATGATGTCATTTTAACTCAGTATCAATTTGTTAGTTCCATTACTATTTTGTGTCATAGGCCTACGTGGTGTATTTGACTGTGATCATTAATCTGCTCAGAAAACACAAGTCAGACTTCTACTAGACTTTTGGACATGGCTCATTTGACCCTCACCTTCTTCTGACAATTGACCTTTTAGATGGGTAATGCTGGTTTCTTCTCCCCTCATATTAACTAAAGAGGTTGAAGCTGATTTGACCATCCATAGTCTATCCGTCTGTCCTCCATCCTGAGATGAACATTTTATTTTACATGTTTATTTTTTGCATGCTCTGTAACATTTTGCTTCTTGCTGTTTACCCTCACTCTCCAGGTTAAGTGAACCACCTCCATGAGTGGTGCAGTATGATTTGCCAAAACAGCTGTAGTACAACTGTACTGTGTGTGGAGTTTTGGGCTTTGTCCTGGGCACTGACAGGGCTGCTGTTACATTCCTCTCTCCTGCAGGGGTCCATCATTAGCAGCCCTCACACACGTCGGAGAGCCACCACCCCGCGCGAGGGCGCACCCCGCAGCCATCCCCCCATCCCCAACTCCTCCTCCATCCTTGGGTCCCTCTTCAGCAGCAAGCGAGGGAAGCCCTCTTCGCAGAGCCACCCTCCTATTCCTCCACCCGGTCACCCCACCCTCATCTCTCACAAGCCCCACCCAGCCAACCTCCACCACACGGCACAGAGCGCCCACACAACTCAATCCCAGCTCCACGGCCACCACTCCCAGTACTGCCAGGTCCAGCAGAACCCGCCTCCCTACCATCACCATCACCACTACCACCCCCCACCGCACACACAGTACCACCAACACCCAGCATACACCTCACACACACACGCACACACTCAGCACAGCCACCACAGTCAGCATTCCCATCATGCCTCACACTCCCAGCATGCTCCTCACCACCATAGTCAGCAGCAGGGCCCGGCACCTGGCGGGCCCAAACCCAAACACAGCGGCATCAGCACCGTGGTGTGACCGCCCTCCTAGAAAGAGAGAGAGAGAGAAAGAGAAGATGACGAGAGAGAGGAAGAGACTTGAGGTAGGGACAGTTGCTTACACCAAAGGGACGGTATGAGTTTATGGCCTGTCCACTGTGTTCTACTGCTGCTGTGCTGGGGGAGGATTACAGGCCCTACCTGGATCCCCCCTTCACTACCCACCTAAAGACATGGAAACAAGACTGCAATCTTCCACACTGGGTCTTGGCTCAGCCACTTAAACTACAGGCATTTCTCTGTCAGGGTCTCAGGGGGGCGTTTTCCGACAGGAAGTTACTCTCTCCTAATCTCCACAAACCTACACACGTAACCCGGCCGTGATGGCTGAAGAGAAGTCGTCTTTTCTCTGCCAGTCCCTCTCCACTGCTCCATTCCTACGACAGTCTGTCTACCCTTCTCCTGGGGAAGGCCTGAGAGAAGAGGTTTTCTCTGATGATGGCATATTATATTGTACACATTCGCTCTGATCTGATCGAGCTAACTTTCAACGCTCTGCTTTCTTAGGTTTGCAAATCCTATTCATTTTTTAAGAATGCTATTTGTTGTTGCCTCCTGTAGAATCCATGTAGTGAAAATGCTAGCTGTAATCATTTCACACTAACTAGATCAACAGACAGGTTAACAACTGAGTAGAAAGTCTCAATGGTAGTAGTTTTAGTGCTGTATTTACCGTAGATGACAGCTGTGTTGTCTCCTAGCTCTCATGAATAAATGTGCCAATTACTTATGCATAACCTATTTAGTCGCCACTTCATGTACAGTATATTGTGCGTAAAGTACTTTGTAAGATCATACTTACAACCATTATTATTATCATTGAAAATGAATTTTATCAGTATTATACTGACTATAGTAACAGGATCAATCTGAAGGGAGTGAACTCATATTTAGACTGGCCAATAATAATCTTGTCTGGAGTTTGTTGCCTTTAAAATGGAGAATGGCGATCTTTGAGAGTGCAGCTGTGGCATATGGGTACGGCTGGGATGGCATATCCTGTCATGACTGTCCCTACGTTCTACACAGGTGGAGTGTGCGGGTCCCTCTCTCAATGCTAATGCTGGTATGATGCTTAGTACTGTTCAAAAATAGGAAGGAATCAACTGAAGCCTGTTGTTGTTGTTGTTGTTGAGCTTGATGTTGAGTGATCTCCTGTCCAAACTTACAGCTACTCCTTTCAGACACTTTTCAAGTAAACTGTATTTTGAGGCCTAGGTCATGGAGACGTGGTACACCTGGCTTTGCCTTACATATATGCAGCAGCTGCATTCTTGACTCTTCAAAATCAAACAAATATATTTTTAAACTTTGCTTGAGTGTCATTACTTTTTTCTTTTTCCTCGAAACCCTTTCATGTTAGTGACTGTAAAGCTCCTAAGTATTTAGAGAGGTATTCTCGTTTTTCATCTTTGTTTTGGTCCTGTGCAATATCTCTGGACTGACTTTGTACATTCAGAACTAGCAAAGGTTTCCTCCTGTTTTGTTTGTTTTCACAATGTGTCGTTTATTTATTTCGTTTTGACCTCTGTCGTTCTTTCTCAGTGGCTTAATGTGTGACTGTATTCATGAGAAGAACAGTCTTGGAGTTCAGTGGAATGTCTACTAAGTGATTTTTTGCATGTAATGTTGTTGATGTGAGGCTATCCTCTGCACATGTATAACAAATCAGTGTTACCATGGCGAGTTAAAGTGCAATCATGATCAGAAGTGCAGACTAGTATTGCTAGTGTGGGTCATCATATTGTCCGGAAAGAGATTCAGGTGAAAAATATCTTCTTTTTTTCCATTTCAGAATATATAAATACCTACTTACACCATTCACAATGGAAAGAGGAATGTGTGTATATATTTTAATAAAGGAATATGCTTCCCTCTGGGCAGAACAGAAATATTTTGCTGGATAAGCACATATGAACGCTTTCTTTTTCAGGAAATGCAGAAATACAGCGTAGAAATGCAACTTAGCTAAGGAAATGGGTATATGTAAAGAACAATAACTTTCTACATTCTACAAATAAGAGTATATTATAGTGTGTAAATTAGTGAAAGTCAACTGTTTGTCCCAATATCAGGGTGTACATGTATTTTAACATTCACTAAGAAAACCTGAACCATAAGTCAGACACGCTCATTTCTGCTCTTATTTGACATGTTGTATTATAAGGAAATTTAGACAAATTAACATATCTGATTTGGGACGTTGATGGTCAATTGAATGTGTCTTTCTATTGATTTCCTATTTCTTTTTTAAACTAAATATTACAGACAATGTAAAGACTAAGCGTATGTTTCTGTTAATATACAGTATGTTATTGTTCTTCAGATGTCCTCAGTCATCTGTGTAGTGTGAGAAGATACCCCAACAATGCACTGCATGTATCTGATGCATCGTGTCTCCTTTCACTGTGAGCTGACCCGCAAAATCAGCCTGTAAAGTTTCACCTCCATTTTGTTTAGGTTTGACTTTGAATCTCCAGATGTTGACTTGCTCTTGCTGTTCCATGTCAAGCTGAATTTTGATGGAGCGCAGCATGCATCTCATCTACATAGCCATTGTATAAAGAACAAACATGAACATGGTTGCACTTATTTGAGGGCTCTCATTGTGTAAATAAAGGTGTGGATTTATTGGATGGAGGGTTACGACAAGAAGGGACCAAGTGGGAGATAATTGGGACTGTACATAGTGTTTATATGATCACTTAACGAAACGGATATCTGCAGTAAGGATCAGGGTGTTCACCCATCAACTCATAGGGGAGAAGAAAGGGGGGAGGGGTCCTAATTAGGAACATATCGCTTATCTCTCTGCCTCCACCTTTAGTGAGCTCTTATTTGTTGTGGATCTCAAAAGACAGACTGTTATAAGGTTTTCTGCCTATTGAACACTCACACACATACCTACACACACTCACACACGTTCATCCCAATGTTACAATGCTGTTCTGTCAGGCTCATTTTGAGACACATAAAAAAGGGAAAGTCAAGAGTGGCCTCATTTCAATGTGCATTCTGTTTGTACAGTGAGTAGTGAGTCAGTAAGACCCCTGTTATTGTAAAATTCAACTGTGACAATGTTGAGAACGCTAAATAAACAAATATATGACTTATGGTATTCACATTTGTCTCTTCCGTATTTAATACAAATGTTGGACTGTTGGATTTGTCATAGTATGTCCAAAAAAAAACGTTATCTCATACAATGTGTAGTTCAACAACTGAATATGTTGGTTTCCAAATGCAGAGTTGACTATTATTAGTTCTGACAGTCACTGTATACGTTAGCGGAGGATCTCCAAGCCAGTCCCAGTTAATGGTGGAACTATGTCCCCAGCAGAGGGCATGCTTATGAATGTTGTTTGGCTGTTTTCACACCCTCTAGTGGTGGAAAAAGCTCTGCTCTACATAAATGCATCTCCAGAAAAACAGGAATTGAAAGGGCAGACTATGGAAGTTACATGTACTCATGTTCATGTAGTTATATGCATCCTCAGCTCCACTTCTAATGCTACGCTAAATGCAATTCATGTTAGCAATGCAGGCCTGCAGTGCCACACAGACTCATCCATATGCCTCTACCCCTTTGTGGCAGATATACTCTTATCTTTTCCTTCCAGTGGTAGTTTTACATGTCACATGGCCCCCAAATGGCCTCTCAATGGTGCGATTGACATGCTTTGCTGCTGTTACATGAGTGCACATTATCATTTTTTAGATTTCACCAACAGGTCCGTTCCCAAATGGATGTGTGTGTCTGCCTGCAAAGACCTCTGGAGGAAGAACTGACCAATGGGCTAGGATTTACAGGAAAAAGGCCTTTAGGATGAGTGAATTTATGTACAAAACCTTCAAAGTTGGCTTGACACTAAAAGGTAGGTATCACTGTAGAAATGGCTAACCACTGAAAGGTAATCCTCAATAGGCCTTAAGTAACTCCATGTCCTGAAAAACAATAGCTATTGATTTGTGACTGTGTCCTCATTACAAAATATTGGACTTGGTTGTGTGTTTTATTACATTGTTTTGGGCAACCATCCTGAAAGTATGTTTCATTTTAATTTAAAGCACCTCAACTATTGTAATAATAGGTTTAATTCAGTGCAAAGCTTTGCGAACAAAAAAGGTATTTGGTCAAACATTTCTAATAATAATAGTTATTATAATAAATATAACAGTAACTTAACCCTATTTCTGAATAAATCTTCTTTTAGTATGCTTCTTGGTTGTTGCCTAGTCATCGTCCTCCTTCTGGATCCATCCAGTGTGCAGACCGTCCCTAAGCCCTGTCACTGTTCAGCCCAGGCCTCAGGACTCCAGGTCAACTGCAGCTCCCTGGGCCTCATGGAGGTTCCTCCTCTCCCCGCAGACACTACTGAACTGCTCCTCCAGGACAACCAGTTTACCATGGTGCCTCCAGGGCACTTTGACAGGCTGCCTCTCCTGCGGAGGGTCACCCTGTCTGGGAATCCCTTCCACTGTGACTGTGGGATCCAGTACCTGAGGGTGTGGCTGCAGAGAAACAGGGCAGCTGTGTCCAGGGTGCCCACTTGTGTCAGTCCCAGGGCTGTTGCACACACACCCATCACTGCCGTCAGTGATGCCCACTTCTCTTCATGTGGTCAGCAGAGATGTACTGGAGGCCTCTATAACAGCCTGGTAGGGGTGATGCTCTGCGGCCTCATTGCCCTGCTGCTGTGGGGCCTAAGACTGGCCAAACACTCTACCTTCACCTTGGAAATAGATGAGATACGTGCAGGCTTTGAGGCTCACTCCTTCCCGTCTCACAGGCCCAAACCCAGGAGAAGGCGCCAGAGCATGCTAGCAGATAATAGTGGGACTTCTGCCAATATGACTTGGGTAGATGACTTAGAGAGGCCTCAGATTAACATGGAGTCACTACCCCGTACAAAGAATTGTTTGCATGAGAACAACATAAAGATAAAGGCAACCTGAGGTTTGTGTACCTATGTGATTAAGACCTATTGACAACACTACCTACATGCTGATGAATGGGTTTGTAATGCAATAAGAATGTTTGAATTCCTGAAGACTACAATTACATTTGCTGTGAATTGACTGTTAGTCTGCTCTGTACAGTAGTGCATGTCCCATTATCGTTGGTGACATATTGGGCCTTCTATCGCTGTCTTTTGTCAAACCATGAACGGGAATGAGAACATTCGTACCACAAACGGAAGTTTATGTCAGGGCTTTATTTCTTATAAGGGAGTTATTTGTGTTCATGTAAACTAACATAAGCTCTTTTCAGGCAATATTGAGCACTTATAATATGAAATGCATGAACTGAAAGACACAAATAATCAACCAATGGAAAAATAGCTTTTGTCATATTTATATCTTTCGTATAACTATAAATGGCTTGTTACAGTTTGTTGTATGCATATGGAAAGAACTGCGTACAGTTAAGGGTAGGATGAACAGCCCTGCAACATATGGTAACATTAACTGACACTTCTTCTGTGGAAAAACACATGAAATGGTTACACATACGGAAATATATAATTTAGACAGCCATGTCAAAGGACCATACTTCACTCTAAATAATATGTTCCCATGTTCTCACAGTGCAAATTTGCAATCTAATGAAATGCATGCATAGAAAAAAACTAGTTAAATGCATAATGTTTAAAGAAAAAACATTTTCACGCATGTCAAATATAACATGAATGCAATGGACTTAAAAACATACCTAACATAACTAAACATAATAAATAGAGGATGGGCAGACCATCTAAAAGTTTATAATGCACAAGAGAATACTAAATTACATCAAATAAGGCATTCTTTAAATGTAATTGTCATTGCTTACAATTTGGGTAATTGTGCTGAATCAATCAAAAACATCTATAAAACAACAGAACAGAGAGAAAAACCGTTCAGTCTCAGCTGTCAAGTACTTGTTACGATGTTATGATTTGAACATTACCTTTATAAAGTTACTTCAATGCCCTGACTTGTCAACACTGTCCACAGTGTTGGATTTATCAGTAACTCGATAAAAGTGGTCTTTTCTAGTGGAGATTTGAGAGGGATATTTTCTCCTAACAGCTATTTATCTAATACTAACTGTCCCTCACACCTAACCACCTCAATCTGACACAACCCAAGACTATTTCAAAGGGTTTTTGAAAGATGACATCCTGAACTACAGAGGCACAAACTTCTCTTGCTCAAAGATGAGATCCACGGCGTCGCTGACGTCCTGCACGATGTGGTCTGGTTCCACTAGTGCCGGGTCGAAACGGAAGTCACGGTGCCCGTGAAACACTGTCTCCTTGATACACTGGTTAGCATCTGTGGGCACCTCTGTGTGGGGGTTGTAAACCCCTGTGCACACCAGGATAGACTTGCAGGAAGTGGCTGATGGGGGAGCGAGCTCCCCCTCCCAGGCGTTGTCCACCTCTGCCTCCTCTGGAAGGGTTGTGCTGGAGCCAGTGGCAGATGCCATCTTGGCCACTGCTTTGGACTTCTTCCTGGCCGTCCTCTCCTCCAAGTAGCGGTTGTAGAGGTTGGCACCGTATATGTCAGTCATGAGGTTGTCACTGGGGAAAGGACAGAAAGATGGAGCGTGAATGAGAGGCGTGGCGGAAAAAGGGGGTAGGACAAACCACAAAATCCTAGTGCCGCCCTCGTTATGCATTAAGCATCACTTTAAGAAGCTTTGAAAACATTGTCCACTCATGTCAACTCACCAACACTCAATAACTTGACGTAGCTTGGGAACAGTCTAAGTTAATGTTGCGTTATGTCCAACCTACCCTATAGCATAGAGGGACGTGATGGGTAATCTCCACTGCTTCTCCACAGCCAGGCCTCTGATGAGATATTCTGCAAAGTGGTAGGTCAGCTCACTAGGCTTCCCCATCAGAGCCTCGTACTTTAACTCTTTACCTGTGATCTTCTTGTAAATGTTCTCTAGGCACACTAGAAACGTCCCGTGACCAAACCTGCATTCAAAAGAACAAAATGCATTTTTTCTTCTTCTTTTTTTAAACTTTAATTTGAACAACCGCTGGGTCAAACTTTAAAGCCACGCATTCAACTAAGAATAGGAAAGAAACTAAGCTGTTCTGTGGCTTTTCTCCCATTTCTATGACCTTATTGAGCTCTGCTGGTTACCGTGGAGAATGTGCCTCAGCCATCCACATGAGGTCCATGTTGCAGGCCAGCAGAGGGAGGTGGGGCAGCTTCTGGGGCTGGTGGGTACCGCTCAGGTTCCCATTGGTTAACAATATGTCAACAATTAGCTGCAGGTTGGTCTCCCATCGAATAGGCTCACCAAAGAGAATCACAGCTGCAAGTAGAGATGTGTATGACACACTTTACAGGTTAAGCTATGAAGTCAGGAAACATTGCTGTGACTGTTTAAGAAAAAAGTGTACGGCTGAGACTGGTGTCTGTTAAAACCACGTGGAAAAAAATCGTAGTGCTTACCCTCTATGTTCGGAAGGTTGACAATGGAGGTGGACTAAAAATAAGTTATAATAGTTATTTTGATATAAATCCTGTTACAATGGATTTGTAATTGTACATACTAGTATTGTATTTCAGATCAATTCTAATATTATCTTGGTTTTCAAACTCACTGGAAGTTTAGGCCGTCTGTTGTGGTCCACCATGTCCAGCAAAGGGAAGGACTCTCTCAGCATGTCAATACCAACTACGTTTTGGAAGCCCAGACTTGCAGCAATTCAAATTAAGGATCATCAAACCATGTGATAACATAATTATTACAGTTTCCATCCCCACAGATCAGGTAAACAACAGATTAGGATACTTTTTCGCGATGTCCAGGACTGGTCCTTGACCCGACACAAGAACACATCTCTCATGGTACTTTGTAAACATCCTCAGAGGACTATGGGACATAATGACCTGGTCCTGTGTGATCTGAAAACAAAGACAGATTGTTTAGGACAAAAGTGGGACATCATATTTCGTAGAGCAAATCTATAGAATCAATACAAGGAAACTTACAGGCACACCAAAAATGTGGGAGAGCTGATCTGCTTTAGTCTGTCGAAGGCAGTTCCCCGCATTTGTGACAAACACAACTGGCACCACAAATTGTCCCTGAGAATTCACCAGTTTTTGAAAAGCCTTTTTGGCAGCAGGAATGGGGGTTTTTCCTCTGACAAGCACCCCATCAATGTCGAAAAGCAGGCCAAAGCCAGGCTGTGGCTAGAGAACCAGAGAAGAACCATGGGAAGACAAGCATTTGTGTTATTTCCTGGATGTTATGATTAATGCCCTTTCTATGCTATTCAAACACAAAATACAAACAACACAACATTAGGAAAGCCTCACTGACACAACAAAAGCAACAATCAAATAATTAAACAACTTCAACAATCAATATATTTCGATGTATTTTACAACAGCTACAAGGGGTGACCCTGTGTTGTTCTGGAGCTGTGTTGTTCTTGAAGCTTTATGTGATCATCTATTCAAGATACCTAGTCCCAGTGCTGACCTGGTGATGCAGCAAAGGCTGCAATAGTGATGACAGACTGGTAGAGAGAGGGAGTGCTATTGTAGCACAAACATCATAATGGCCGTTTAATAAAAATGCATCTTCCCAAACCCATGGGTTGATTACCTAATTGTGAAAACGTATGATAAACATCTGAAATAGAACTAACTTTTTATTAGGCCCCTGCGTTGTTATAGGGAACATGTGTGATGTGTTATTTGGGTAAATAGGTTACATTGAAATAACATCTCGGAAAGCTACTGGAGAATTAGACGTTATCCATTTAATGATTCACGAAAACGTGAATGAAAAATGTAGGCCTATCAATTGACACAACGCAAGGCAACAATGTTCCAACTGACAGAGGGATTTAATCAACAGCTGCATTTCGAATCGTACCTTGCCATCAGACACGGTTCCGCAAAACCCGCGCTGAGAACCGGCAAATCCAGCATTTCGCTTGGCTTGTCGGTTACTTAAGGTGTAAAACGCCCGGTAAAATGGTAGGAGTCCCTTCATCCCCCTTATTTTAGCTGTACCGGCTATCTAAAAAAACAAATCCCCAGACAAGGGGTGCCGGCTTAGCCTACGCAGGCGGTTCGGTGCGACTTGTTTTTCCTCGATTTTCTCTCTCATAAATGTTCTCTCTGGCTAAGGCTAGATGACGACACATGAGGAGTGGGAGGTCCTTGAGTATTCTACTTTACCGACAAGAAGGGGGTTGAGCTGCACTGCAACTACAGCTCCCGCTGCCATTTTGAACATCAGGTGGAAGTCATTGTGCTATGTAGGTCAACAGTACACACACATTTATAATACAATTGCGATGCAGTTTAATTAAATTTGATTAAAAACGCTCGTCTGGTGATCGCGCTTAATACTCATTAGCCACTGTGAATTAGTAAATTGGTACAAATAACAGCTATAATGCTGTCGAAACATATCCTTTGTCCAAATTCAAAAATGCCCCTATTATTGACGTGGCTTACTTAGCTGCATATTTTACAGCCGAAGAGCCGAGGGGTAAGAGAACTGTCTTTTTATAGTCATGCTAAATTTAGACTGAGAATGCCACCAAGAGATATCTTGAAAGTGGAATCTGAGCCAATAGGTTAAATAAAAGCATCCCTTGAGTAGTTTGGCACAATTTGCCCTAATTAAGGAGTGAACATAAGTGTGACATGTATAGATGAATGCTTGACATAAATTATTTAATATCAAAAGCAAGTGTGTAAAACCGTGATGTTGATCACAAATACAGAAATGCAATGACAAAACCAGCATCCTCCCCGTGCTCCTCCAACTTTATTGATAGTTTAAAATTACATTTCTATGTTCTAGGACTTCAGTTGCATTTTCCTTCCGACTTAAAAACTGAGTACAAGCAAATGGTATTTTTACAGTAGTCTAAGTGATATTGTACAAAAATAACATTTGATTTCTGTGAAAACATTCTCCATTCCCAAATAACTGCTAATTCTGCTGATCTGTTCTTGATGCTAATTTTCTCCAAGGTACACTTTCCCAAAAAGGTTTAAGGAAACCTCTACCATGGACTAATTACTGATACTCCTTGAAATTGTAAACAGATTCTTATAAAAGAACATAAGATTATTTTATTCCTCCAAAATTTTACTTTGTCATAACATGTAGTTTGTTATCGCCCACTTAGCTGCTTGTAGGGCCCAGATGCATCATGTTGTGAACTTTTCCCCATGTCAAACTCTCTTGGCCAACTCATATGTTATCCCACTAAAAACAAACCAAAATAACCTTACATGGAAGTTCAGGTTTCCATTTACTCCCTTCTTACTTCTCATCTTACCGAGACTCACTTCCACAAGTCCAGAGGTCCTATATATCCCATATGTTTAGTCCCATTCATTTATCTCTGATCACCAGTGGCTTGGAAAGGGGGTTCTTTAACAAAGCATTATACATTACACCGCTACCAAACTAAACAAACATTTTTTGTATTGAATGCAGAAAGATATTTTCACCCCTTTCATCATATTACATGTCGAGAGGCTCACTGGCCTGGGACTAGCCTCTGTCTGCCAACCTTTGGCCAGTGAAGAGGGTTCAGAGAAAATAATACAACCAACCATCAATCAGAAAAAAAGGAGGGGCAACTAAGGGCACTGATTATGCGGTGGCTTCGATGGTGCATTCCTTTGCCAGGTGGCCAGTCTTGCCACAGTTGTAGCAGTTCATCTCATTGGATTTGCTGCAATGCACGGCAACATGACCAATCTCTCCACACCTTAGCACAAAAGCAAAGGAAAAATATTATCCTTAGGACAATGGACCACTGGATGTCAGTCAATACACATTTGTTAGTATTTGGAAAGTAAGGCAAACATGGTTGTGCATTTGTAGCCAACGCCCCCCTCCCTTCACAGGTGCCAGAAAAATGCACAGCTCACCTGTAACATTTCACTTTATCACAGAGTTTCTGGATGTGGCCGAAGCCCCCGCAGGAGTAGCACTTCTGCTCGTTGGCGTGGTCACAGTCACGGGCCACATGGCCAGCCTTGCCACAGCTGTAGCACACCTGCTCTCTCTCCTTCTTGGGTTCCTTGCAGTCCCGAGAGATATGGCCAGTCCTGTGGCAGTTGTAGCAAGCTAAGCAGAAGAACAAATGTATTATTCAATGTGCAGAATAGTTTTTGCTCTTTGAAATTTAGTGTTGTGCACTGCTAATCTTGCAAATTACAGTGATTCTTTCACAAGTGTCTGGTACTTCTGCCATTCGGTAAACCTTTGGCAGTGGCAGTACCATGGCTAAACATCAGTTTCAGTCAAGCTATGTTTACAAACTAGTTGCAAGTACCTGCACTTAGCATTCAACGATTCAACAAGGTATATTCTCACCATCCTCGCTCTGTTCACAGTCCCGAGCCATGTGGCCTTGCTCTCCACATCGGTAGCAGAACTGGTCTGCAAACATACAGTAATCCATGTTTTAGGGCTTGTGGACACCAAGCTGCCATTAAGGACACCAAGGTGTCACAATTCAGGTCAATAATACATTTCCTGACCCATGCAAAGTGTAGAATTCATAAGGGGTGTGGTGCTGAAAGACATCTAGTACCCTTTCCACGTCCTCGGCCCCTGCCACGGCCACGCCCCCCAGCATTAGGACAGTTCTTGATCCAATGCCCAGAGCGGCCACATCCAAAGCACTCACTGCTGCTACTCATGTCCATTATCTGAAGAGAAAATGGACAAAAAGTTAAAAACAAATTAATATGGTTTATAAGTGAAGCAGAAGTGTTGAACACAAAAAGTTAAACCATGTCAGATTCATAGGCAAGATTTAGTGTTTAGGATACGGTAGATTGTTGACCTATACAACTATGGGGTGTCCATAGACTAACAAGGAAGCACTAGCCAGAATGAACCAAATAGGCTTACTGAGCTACCAGTGTGATTAACTGGTTGATATGTCGATAAACACGACACGGGCATATGCATCCACTGCGACCTACTGGGACTGTACCACTACTACTACTACTATTACTACTACTACTACTACTCAAGCAGAAGCGTCACCTTGCTAGCAAATTACGTTGGTCATCTACGAATCTGCCAATTCACAAAGTGAAGCAAGTAGCCAGCCACAATCGCCAACTCTTCACTTACATAAACTTTGCAGTGAAATCATGTCGTTTCTCTTCTGTCCCCAGTGTTTGCTGACGATGCTAAAGACGGTAAATCGCGCAAAATTTCTGCTAGATTAATAAGTTACCAGGCAGTTAGGAGGGCAGGAATATTAGATAGGTAGCACGTCACATTGCATTTAGTTGGACTTGGCTTGCTGGTCTACGAGCTGACTCGACGAGCTCATAATATCAGTTTTCGATTTAGAGAGCTGGTATAGTCTAATTTACAACTCACTCTGGTCTAAAATTTTACCCTCTTTTACACAAAGTAAATAACTTGCCAACACTTGAGGCTAGTAGTTCAAGTTCGTGCCTAGCTAACTGAATACGACTGCATGCGGGCTACAAGGCCAGTCTGTCGCAAGCTAGCGTGCTAGCAATGCAACACATGTGACGTTCAGCAGCAATTTTGATTTTGTACTGCTAGTTATGTCCATATTTCTAACAGCAAATTCTTGTAACCATTTAGTTACTCTCAGGCATCATATTCCTAAACTAAATGTACGTAGAAGTAGAGAGAGAGACTTCGTCGACAAGACAAAACATCAGTGGAGGCTTTTTGGCCTTGTCACGTTGAGGTGCAGCTGCTTTCTCAACCCAACAACAGTTAGCTTATGCTAGGCAGCTAGCGCGAGTTGGCTAATAGTGTGGTAGTGTTCCAGGCCGCATCGACGGCCATTCAAAGTCTAATTTTACAGTTAGACTGCTCCACTTAAATGGAAAAAAATGTTTCGCCTCAACTGAATAGATATGCTCTGTACCATTTTCTAGCAAAATACGCGAATATGCGATTTTCCCGAATCCCGCGCAGATTGCATTTACAGACCAGGCCAAAAGCCAGTCCCGTTATATGGCATCAGCAAAATCACAAAATTAAGCATCTTAAAACCGACGTTTATGGACTTCTAACGCGTTGATATGTCACTCATGTGCAGGCACATGTGCAGTCTTAAATAAACATAAATCGCTTACCTTAGTTAGCTACCTAGCTACTGTTGGGTGATTCTTAGCTGTTACGCCTCCTCTCTCCGCTGCGCGACATGCGGTGTGAACACGAGTTTCAGGGAGGAGTGTCATTACATCAAGTAAAATTCACTTGGGCGCAATCTTTTTCTATAGCCAATCATACACGAGAGAATCTGGGAACCGCCTCCATGATTGGGCGAATCAGTAAACAAGAATGTCATCATATCCTGTCCACGACAGAAACTGCCGAATGCGGGCTCCTTGGAAGGTGAGGGTTCAATGTAAATGTCTATTGGCCTTACATTTTGAAGCGATGATTTTCCTACACATTGATATACAAATGTCACAGATGACCTACAATGTTCATTTTTAGTGTGCAAATAGGATACGTAAAGACAATCAGAAATGTGCATTGCATCAGAACATTTTGCAGTGTGTTATATTGTAGCCTACCTTGTTTGATTGCTAGCATAACTGTTCAGAAATGTAGCCTACTCATTGCAAGTTTGCTAATTGCTAGTTTTTCTAGTTGACCAGATACACCCAAATAAAAATGTTTTGCATCATGGCATACGGTTTCATTCAAAATCACATCACGTAAGCTTATTGGTCTTACACAGGCTATATCGATTGGTCCCCTCCCTAATAATTTGGCCTCTCTTTTGTCAGACAGTTTACTCGAGATTTCACTATGAACGAACTCATGTATTAGTAAAGTATCCCCACTAGCAATGGTCTCACTTCAATAAATAAATAAAAAACCTTGTGTGGATTGGGGATAGGCTTCAGAGGTCATCATTGACATCCTCTGATGTAGTGACCATTGGCACCTATCTCCAAAATCAGTTTGGTTAGATGTTGATTGAGGGAATGTCCATATTTGCAGTAGCATAACGTAGCTTGAAACGCTGCTTGAATCAACCATAGTAAAAGCCATTGTGGGCCAACCAATATGAGGGTGTGTCCCTTGAACCCTTACCCTCAAGTCTTTTTCTAAGTAAAATGAGGCCATATTATTATAGAGAGGGGCATTCAACATTGCTGTATAGGCTTTTAATGGAAAATGTCATTTTGGGTTGTCTGTGACATACATCTAAAAAACTCCGTCCAAATGCATTCTGATGCGACAACAGTAAACCAATGGATGTGCAGCTTTTCAGAGAAGCCCTGACTGCTTCACTGTGGCAACAAACAAAAAGGGGCCTTAGCTTATCAGTGGTTTCACTGTTAAAGTGCTTGCCCATGATACAAACCTTAACCAACAGCTAATAAAGGATTACATTGGTCATTAATTGATTATTTTAAATAAATGAATGTCCTTGTTTCTGTGAGATTGTTGAGCGGGTTGTCTGTTCCGAAAGGCACAAGTTTAGGTAAAAAATTCTAGACCCATCTTCATTAGACAGATTGCATCATGTTTTGGGCAGCAGATCAGTGGAATATCAAAGCATGGAGGTTTTAAGCATCAGCACTGAGTGCTCATGTTCAGATCAATAAGTGGGAAAGATGCAATCCTCATTTTCTTAAGGTGGCTTTCATTGTTGCAAATCAAGGAAAATATGTCCACAGTTTCCAATGATTAAAATGGCCTCTGGCACCCTTTTCTATACTTATTATACGTCGGTAATCATTATTTTGGTGAGATGCAAACCAGTTCATAAATTAAAGTGTATTACATGACAAGCACATTCACAAATATTGCAAGTGATGTTTCATGGAGTACCTTAAGAGTAAACAGCTAAAGAACAGCCCTGCCCTCCTCCTATCTATACTGTACATGTACAGTGTTTGGTCTACTGATTCCTGGCATTAGGATTATTACAAGCCATGACTAGTATCAACATGGAAAAAATCAGGGATGTAACACGGATAGTGAAAAATGTGATAGTTTGGCAGGACATACTATGATTATCAAAGCATCTGGATAAGAATGCATTATGCTTTGTATAATCATCACAGGCTTCCACCATACAGAGGAGGGGAAGGTGATGTCGCTGACAAGTGCACGCTAACTATCTTCCTTCTACTCAAACCTGGCTCGTTGATTAGACCCTTGAGTCTAAATCGGCACCATTTGTGGGCGTTTCAGTTGGCCTTACCTGGAATACTGAAGATGGTAAACACATGGTGAGTGACAGGTTTAATATGGGAAAAACGGTTCCTTTGGGTCTACATGCATTTGGAATGTATTTTCTATGTCCTGTGAAATGGGGAAACGTTTGTCGTATAAAAACAATGTGGAAGATTGAGTGACATAAACATATATCATATACTAATATTGTGCCACGTAATGGGATTTTTTGTGGCAATGTTCTGAAAAGCTTTATCTTACAATGAAGTTTCCTCACCAAAATCCTCAGTTGCTGCACTCTTACTCTTCTCCAGAGGATGGTGCACGTGTGACTATTTTGAAGCTGATTCAGCTATTGAACAGTTGACAACTGAACTCTAGTTCATTTTTGGACCTAAAATAATAATATCTGCATTTCATTTGTGAGAGATATAACCTTGCTTTATTAATGGAAAACTGCTGTATTAGTGCATATAAAATATACCATAAAGTCGCTGACTAAACGTAATCACTTCGCAAAATGGGTATGCGTAGCTTGATAAATAACACAGTTCTGTTTGTCGCGGGGGTTGTCTTTTTGTTCAGATTTTTCCTACAGAGAAGATCATGCTTAGCGGAGTGGGTGGGCTCAGTGGGCTGAACTTGTGTTCTCATGGGCAGTGCGTGTAGTTGCAACTATCGTTGTGACTGCGAGGTCCTGTTTCAATCACTGGCGTCAGACAGGCGCACGGCAAGAACTCAAGCCCTTTCACCTTCTCTGTGCATCTCGTAAATATTGATTGGAATGCGACCAGAACTTTAGCACTTTTAATTCTTGACCACAATAACGTAATCTGTGAGTGTCCTTCACATACTCTGGGACTTTGGGAACGTCCATCGCTATGCCTGATTACTTTTTCCGTTCGGATCAAATGAAAGACACTCTGAGAGGGAATGCTAATTATACTAATTTGAGTCTCACACCATATTAATTTTTTTTCACTGCAATGGTCTGATACGTTGATCTGCATATATTTACACAGATTCACACATTTTGCTTTGATCATATAGTTTTTTTCCGAATGTGTTTCAAATATGATGATGTCATCGGCTTCACTTTTCCTCAAGTTATGGCGGAGCTGAGGTTTTCTAACTTTCTTTGGTAAGTAGGCTCAAATAGTGTTTTTTTTTATTTAATGACCTTTGGTCAAGAATACCATAACTCTATGGCCGCTATATCATTGCAATGTGAGAGTCGGTTAATAGTTTTTTTTTCCCCTTTTACCATTAAAAGGTTGGAAGCTGAGGCTGATGTTGCGTTTAGATAGTTAGAAAGGGCCCAAACAAGCAATTGTAGATTCTACCTAATGTTACACGTTTTTCAAAACAGTTTATCGTTAAAAAAAATAGTATTTAAGTTGTGCTTCGCACTGTAGGAATTAGAAATGGATATTCGTTGTTATATCTCCTTGCAAACAATGCAACGAGTTTGAAGTCGGCTAAATTTGACAAACCAGCCTATTTTCCTGTCCGTAAAGCTGATAAGCAATAAGCAACTGCTTCACTCAACACGTTTATGTTAGAGTCACTCAAGATTATTCGATCTTGTGGTGATGATGGTGCATGCAGACACAACAGTGCAGATTCATTTACTTTATGCTCGGGCCCAGTCAAAAGTCTGCACGAAGTTTCCATTGTTAGTTGGTCAGTTTTTACATTGACGTTCACACAGGTTTTAGTCTAACCAAACATAAGCGCAACTTCTTGAGTCATGTCATGCTAGCCTTTCCTTCTCCGGGTCTATGATAAAGGTCTAGTTAGTGCATTATTATTGAGCTGTCCTATACCATGTCTCTGTTGTGTCATATGGACTTTGTGGGTTTAAAGTTAACCACGAACGTCAGTAAATCATCTATGTATGGTCATTGTGTAAAACACCTTTACTGTGTCAGAGAGGAAAAACAGAGGCAGTGTACTGTATTTGTATTGAAAACATAGCTGGGAGCACAGGCTTAGCCTATTTGTGGTTACAGCAGGCAAACTTCACTGTTATAAACCGTATTGCTTATACAGTTTCCTGTGTTTAGCAGAATGCAATGCATAATGCCTTCAATTTGATCTAGGATAATGACCTTTGGGAAAGCAGATGCATTACGACCAGTTCATATCTGTATCTGCATCAAAGTGAATGTGCATTTGTGTTTTGTGGGTTGTCCCTCAGACTAGCGTGCCAGTTTGAAGTGCATACAATACAAGCATGGTTGACCCCGGGTGAGCCATGACTCTCCTGGTCTGACTGGATTAGTTATGTCTACACTCACAGTATTATGGTACTTCCCTCCTGTACACCAAGTAGGCGGGTGAAATCTGCACATTTTTCTTTCTGCTTCAAAAAGCTTTGTATGTATGCTTTGATAGTGTCGGCTTTAACTGAAATTTAACTGACATTATAGGCTACATGAGACAATTGGGCTGGATAATACTAGACATATTAGTTTGGACTTTGCGATGAGTTGCAATGCCACAGTAATGCCCAGGTGTTTGGCTAGTGGGAAACTGTTGGCAGTCTTTGCAACAGAGAAGTGTGTTTACTGTCACCTCTCTCTGTCTCTCTCCTCTTCATCATTAGACTAGTGAGAGCACTTGCCTTTGCTAATGGAGCACCTCCAGGGAGCGTGGAAGAGCCTGAATAACGGCTTTGGCCTTAAGGACTCCGTGTTTGAAGGACCCTGTCTCTCGCCCACCATGGTCCAGGGCTTCCCGTACCAGCGGCGCTCCTCAGATGATAGCAAGGCGCCCGACTCCAAGGCGAGCAGCACCATCCGAGTCTACCTCCCCAACCAGCAGCGCACTGTGGTGAGAACACCAGGAAGTATAGAGTAGCCAAAGCAGCAAGGCTGATACAGAGCCTACAGAGCATCCTGAAGGACTTCTGACATAGCTGTCTTGTGCTGCCCCCTCCCCTTCCAGGTCAACGTGCGGGCAGGTATGACCCTGCACAGCTGCTTGATCAAAGCTCTTAAGGTTCGGGGGCTGCAGCCAGAGTGCTGTGCGGTCTTCAGACTGCACCATGGACAAAGGAGGTGAGACCTGGCCCTGTGCTTGCGGAAACTTGGGGAGGTGATTGTCCAGGAGGTCTATGAACCAAACCACTTCATGTGCTCCAATTGGACGCTTGTTTCTGGCTTCTATTGCAGTAAAAAGTTGCGAATGGATTGGAACACTGATTCTACCTCACTTATTGGGGAAGAACTGCTGGTGGAGGTTTTAGATCACGTACCACTGACAACGCACAATTTTGTATGTATCTGAAGTCACTAAATAACATACCCAGTCATAAAATGCAAATATTTCTTCCTGCAAAATCAACTAATTATGTCCTAATTGTCTCTCAGGTCCAGAAAACATTTCTGAAGTTGGCCTTCTGTGATATTTGCCAGAAGTTCCTTCTGAACGGTTTCCGGTGCCAAACATGCGGCTACAAATTCCATGAGCATTGCAGCACCAAAGTGCCCACAATGTGCGTGGACTGGAGCAACATCAGACAACTCTTGTAAGGCCCTTATACTGCATTCAGAGAATCTATCTACTTACGCCTTTTTTTGTTTTGTTGAACAATGATGCAGTCTTTATCAAAAAAGTCTGACAATTGCAGTCACAACATTGCCCTCACATTTTGTTACTGAAGCTGAATCAAATTCTTTGTCCTTACGTAGTAATACAGATAAGTAGATTATGTACAATTTATAGACCTACTTTGATGGTGACAGTAGGCTCATATGATTGAGTCTGCTGTTTGAGTGCCTCCTATCACTCACTCTTTTCATTTAGCCTACTTGCCCTTAAAACAGAGCAGTGATTTGCATGGTTATTCCCTTGATAGGTTATTTCCAACACCGGGTGAAAGCGGCGGTCCCTCCCTTCCTCCCTTGACATCCAGGAGAATGAGAGAGTCCCTGTCCCGCCCTCCTAGCAGGTAAGGTTTCCCCTGCTCCTAGCCTAAACCTCAGCCCCAGAGCCATGTTCAGCCATGGCCAGCTATCTCTGGACATCACGAGACGGCTATTCTGAACATGGGACATCTGACCAGCGGGCACTCTATCTCACAGAAGCATCCCACCACTTTTGGGCTAAACGTGTATGGAGATTGTTGGACAACGCAGACAAAATAATGATGAGTGACGTGAACCAGGACGTGAAACGTGACTCACATGACATAATAACCAGTTACGCTGGATGTCATTCTTGCCTGAAACTCAGCTGTACAGCTGTACATGGAAAAGCACCTTAGGTTCCTTAAATAGAAAAAGTTATGTTTTTGAATACATCTTTCGCTTTATAGGGGCTTACCAGTCCAGGGGGCTGATGTAAGGAGAGGCGTGAAAAGAGCCTGTTGTTTCAGGAGCACTTAGAACAGTTAGAAAACACTGCTAACTGCCAAATGAGCTCTTTCACAGAGGATCAGATTGTTCTGTTCAGAGAAATCTCAAATGCTCTTTGGAAACTTAGTCCTGTGCTGCCAAAGGAGGGATTTGTACTTGAAGTACACTAAACAGTTCTGAGTGTGGTGTAATATGAGCTCTGTTGAAGTATGTCACTCCTACATGGAGAACCGTTTTCTACAGTTACCCACAGCCCAGAACCTGATGGGCCAGTCTGCTCCAGTGACCCAAATCTGCATGTAGAACATAATAAACCAGCATCCACCATCACCTCTAATTCTAAATTATTCTGGAATTTCAAGTTATGATGTTAAATGACCTTAATTGTTCTGACTGGGTCGGGTTTCAATACTAACTATACCTTCTAAGTGTATTGCACTTTGTTTCATTAAATTCACCGGCTAATGTATAATAACCAGAATAGATAGAAGATATTTTGTTGTTACTGACTTCCTTTGAAGATAACAAATGACATAGCTAGCTATCCTCAAATGTGTAAACCAGTCTGAGAGTAACTGAGACGAGGTCTTTCCGCTTCTGAGCCTGGGAACAAAATAAGACAAAATGGCAGATAAGATGGCACCCACCCCACTCCTGTGAGAATGCTTTGATGATATTGGAGTTGCAGTGCTGCTGCGTGTTGCTTGTCATTCTCCTCCTGATATTCATCCCATCCAGTTCCTTGCACCGCTACTCCACCCCTCACGCCATCAACTACACCACGGCCTATCCCCCCACAGGGGGCGCTCTGTCCCAGAGGCAGCGCTCCACCTCCACGCCCAACGTCCACATGGTCAGCACCACCCTGCCCATCGACAGCAGCATGATCGAGGTAACAACACACCAGAAGGGCCCCCAAGGCTTTCCTGGAGGACCAGGCAGCCTGGCTTTAAATAACCCTTTTCTGAGAGGCATCTGGCCCTTCTCCATGCCAGGCATCCCAACCATGCTCCACTGGCTCTGCTCTGTGATCTTCTCTGCCCACTCTCCTTTAAGTAATCCACCTCCGCTCTCCATGAAGTAATCCACCTGGAATGGGTTCTGCTTGATGTGCATGACTCCCCTGTTTATGTGTGATCTTTGTGTGTCCCATTTTCTTTTTCTGCCATGTAGCAAACTTCTAATCTTTCTGTCATATCCTGATTTTTCCCAGCTGGTTTGTTTTTGAATGTCCCGGTACCTGGGTGTGAATCGAACTGTGCAGGGTTCAGATTGGCACCCCATGTGGAATATTTCCACTTGAAGCTCTTTACACAAACACCCGGGTATGTCTCAGTCTCTCCTCCCTTTCCTTCACTCTTTTTCCCCCTTTCTCTTCTCCTGTCTTCTTTGCCCTTCCCTTCTGTGTGCTGTCTTTCCCTGGCGGAGAGTAGCTAGACTGCCTGAATGCCTCCCCTAGCTCCTGGTGTCGGAGGTTTTGGCTGAAGAGGAGAGTAGGTATTGTCCGCTTCTCCAACTCTTTAGACGTACCGTCTGAGAGCCCAGAACAGGTTAGGAAGCCCAGTGACTGCTTGCTGTGTTCACACCAACATGGTATACATTGGAAGAGCCTAGTATCCCAGTTTCTCTGTCCACCAGACCTATCCAACTATGCAATGACAAATGGTGCAGTCTGACCCATCTAATTCAACTTTGTGTTTTGTTTTCATCCAGGATGCAATGCGCGGGCCTGACTCAGGTATGTTCTTCACAGTTGCACAGGTAGCTTTTACACAAATTCAATATGACCGCAACAACATTTTCCAGGTGCACATCCTCCACTGGTACAAGCCTGTCTGACATACCTCCATTTTCATTCTGCAGCAGGAAGCTCCCCTAGCCAGAGTCCCACAGGGTGGTCCCAATCTCAGCCCAAAGCCCCTGCCCCCGCCCAGCGAGAGAGGGCGCCATCCTTTAACTCTCAGGAGAAAAACAAAATTGTGAGTCATACAACTTCAAACTTTACAAAGTGTAGTCAGGAAACGAAATGTGATGTCCATCAACTGTTATAATAACCTTATTAAAACAGGCTGGTGCCAAACATAAAGGAGGTTCTCTCTCTGAGTAGTTGTGTAATGATGCTTTCTGTGGTTCCTCAGAGACCAAGGGACAAGCGAGACTCCAGCTACTATTGGGAGATTGAAGCCACTGAGGTCGTTCTGCACTCTCGCATTGGCTCAGGCTCTTTTGGAACCGTGTACAAAGGGAAATGGCATGGTGAGCATGGCCCTACTCTACACTTAACACTGACAGCCAGTCATCTGGACTTAGCTTCAGCACTGTTGTACCAGCATGGTACTGCTGTTTCAGAGTACAGAGTGTCTGCTGCGATTCAATGCTATTCTTCTATGACCTGTGTGTTGGCTGGTTACAGGGGATGTGGCAGTGAAGATCCTAAAAGTGGTGGACCCCACACCAGAGCAGTTCCAGGCCTTCAGGAACGAGGTGGCTGTCTTAAGGTGAGACCTGGGGAGGGCTGCAGTCGCTGCCTATGAGGGAAGATGGACGCTCCTTAACTGTATTTGGTTTCCGCTAATGAATTCTTAACAAATATTTTTGTTAATTCGCTGTCTCATCTTTTGTTTTGTTTTCGACTTCCTTTTTCCTCTCCGTGTATGGTTGCAGGAAAACACGACATGTCAACATCCTGTTGTTCATGGGCTACATGACGAAAGACAACCTGGCCATTGTGACCCAGTGGTGTGATGGGAGCAGCCTCTACAAGCACCTGCACGTTCAGGAGACCAACCTCCAGATGTTCCAGCTCATTGATATTGCTAGACAGACAGCTCAGGGCATGGAGTACGTCCCTTCGATTTCACTTGAAAACCTTAGCAGTGGGGGCCAGCGCCCACTGCGATGGCAGCACATTTGAACATTTGAAATCACTGAGCATTTGTTTCTGTTTCAGCTATCTGCATGCCAAGAACATCATTCACCGTGACATGAAGTCAAACAGTATCCTTTCTTATCCAACTCCTTCAGAATGTCTTTGTCAACAACAAAGTCACCCCATGCGGAAACTTGCCAATTGAGAATGTGTTGGGCTTAAGAAACATACGTACAACCTATTGTCCAACCCTGCTTCCTTGACAGCACTGCATATATCTTCTTACATGAAGGTCTGACGGTAAAGATCGGAGACTTTGGTCTGGCCACAGTCAAAGCCAGGTGGAGCGGCTCTCATCAGGTGGAGCAGCCGTCTGGATCTATACTGTGGATGGTCAGTCTGAGCTTCTAGCCCTAATAAACCCCTGAGGGGAAACGCAATGTGGAATCAAAGCACCGTATCTTTCTCATGGACGTCACATAAACATTCCAGGAAATCACACTGTTTTGTCTTGTTCCTGTCTTGTCTGGCCAGGCTCCTGAAGTGATAAGGATGCAGGACAACAACCCGTACAGCTTCCAGTCTGACGTCTACTCCTATGGCATCGTGCTGTACGAGCTGATGACAGGAGAGCTGCCCTACTCCCAGATAGCCAACAGAGACCAGGTAAACCATGGCAGGACTGATCTCAGTATGTGCTTGCTGTCCTAATGCCACATGCTCATAAGATGTTCCTCCTTTTTTGATTGCAGCCAGATTCAACAGAATAGGCTGTTTGTGATGTAGCTTCAGAAGTGTTGCCTGTGTTTCCCTGCCTGGTTCTCATGGTGTGCAGTGACTTCTGAGCTCTGCCTTGTGGGACAGAGGGGCCCTGGAACACTGTGTGAGCCTGGCAGGGTGGTGGTGGTTGTGGGTCTGGGACACTGTCTGAGCGTGGCTGGGTGGTTGTGGGTCTGGGACACTGTCTGAGCGTGGCAGGGTGGTTGTGGGTCTGGGACACTGTCTGAGCGTGGCAGGGTGGTTGTGGGTCTGGAAAACTGTCTGAGCGTGGCAGGGTGGTGGTGGTGGTGGGTCTGGAACACTATCTGGTCCTGGCAGGGTGGTGGTGGTGGTTGTGAGTCCGGAACACTGTGAGCATGGCAGGGTGGTGGTGGGTCTGGAACACTGTCTAGGCCTGGCAAGGTGGTGGTTGTTGTGAGTCTGGAACACTGTCTTATCCTGGCAGGGTGGTGATGGTGGGTCTGGAACACTGTCTGATCCTGGCAGGGTGGTGGTGGTGGTGGTGATGGTGGGTCTGGAACACTGTCTGATCCTGGCAGGCTTTTTGTGTTTAAATCCCTCATGCTTCTGTTTCTTTCTATCTCCTGTTCCAGATCATCTTCATGGTGGGCCGTGGCTACCTGTCTCCAGACCTCAGTAAGCTCTACAAGAGCTGCCCTAAGGCCATGAAGAGGCTGGTGGCTGACTGCATTAAAAAGATCAAGGATGAGAGGCCACTTTTCCCCCAGGTAGCTCTCTGCTCAGACAGGACGTACACTCACACACTCACCAAGACATGATGTACAAGCATGCAACGGTTGGTACCCCACACCTGACTACATCTTCTCAATCTGTCGTTTGTCTCTGTTTTGACCAGATCTTGTCGTCCATTGAGCTGCTGCAGCACTCGCTTCCTAAAATCAATCGAAGTGCCTCTGAGCCCTCGCTGCACAGAGCCTCTCACGCAGAGGACATCAACGCCTGCACTCTGACCTCCAGCCGACTGCCTGTCTTCTAGCCCAGCTAGCACTGCCTCCTGCCTTTGGCCACCATCAGGCTGCCTGTCTTTTAGCACAGCAAGCACTGCCGCCTGCCTCCTATGCATCCTGCCTCTGATAAGACTGCCTTAAGTCTACCACAGAAAGCACTGTGTCCTGCCTCTTCTACCCCAAGGCATCCATGTAGCCAGTATTTAAGGAGAGAAGAATGGGGCCTTTTGACTTGGTGGAAAGAGGCAGTGTATGTCTGTGATCACTGACTGATCTACACCAGTGGAAGATTGAAGTAAAACATGGAGTCATGCAAAGCAACTATTGGAACAGTGTAGAGATGAATTCACGTGATTATGTACTACAGAGCCCTTGCACTCTCCACTGCTATTATGCGTGCAATGGGCAGAATGGCAATAATGTGGTTAGTCAAATATGTAAATCTTGAGCGAGCGAAGCTACCTAGAAACAGAAGCAGTGTCATTGAAGGATGAGAGAAAGGACTCTTCAGTTGGAAAGCACACCCTTCTTCCTGTTCGACTGCCATTGGTTCTCATGAAGAGGACTGCGTTGCTTACAGGAACCTGCTTGAAGGAACAAGCCTACAACCTCCTGCCCTGCACCACCACACCTTCCCTGCACCACCACACCTGCCCTGCACCACCACTCCTGCCCTGCACCACCACACCTGCCCTGCACCACCACACCTGCCCTGCACCACCACTCCTGCCCTGCACCACCACACCTCCTCTTCCCTGCACCACCACACCTGCCCTGCACCACCACACCTCCTCTGCCCTGCACCACCACACCTGCCCTGCCCTGCACCACCACACCTGCCCTGCACCATCACTCCTGCCCTGCACCACCACACCTCCTCTTCCCTGCACCACCACACCTCCCCTGCCCTGCACCACCACCCCTCCCAGGATGATAAACAAAAGATGCAGTCCATTTCTTGCACAGGAGTATTTGATTTTACATGGCCTTAATCAGAAGCGTATAGAGATTTGAAATTATTATCAATGTCTTTGTATTAATGTCATTGCTTGTTTTCCTCTTCAGTCTGGAGATGTAGTACATATAGTCAACAGAAGGCAAGCATGTGAGATTGAGGGAAAATGTTTTAATTTGCACATTTTAACAAACGCGATGGCTGTGTTCCTTCAGTCCATTAAATTGGTTCATGGCTTGTAGTCAGACCATCTAATGAACCCAGTTCGATCAGTGTGTGTTAGGAGCAGGCCATCGTCAGCTGGATATTGGGCAGTTGTCTTTAATATTTAAGAATGATTGGAAATCTAATTTGTCTGCCATGTCTTTTTTTCTGGAGGTTAAACATTTTATTGAAAACTTGAATGTCATTTGTTCTCTTGTTTTAATAAAGTTAAGTTAAACTCTGATGCATAACTGCCACATGACAGTGAGTCACTGTGCTTTCTGTCAGTAAAATCCCATAATGTACTGTAAGCAGTGAGATGTTGGGGTATCCCAGCATTGGGCAATATAACTACACACACTACAGTCACATTATTTCATGATTCTCATCATGAAATGCTTGTGTCATTCTCAATGTGTGTCACATGAGACCTGAGACTGTTTATCTCATTAGAATTTGGAATGGCTGTACAGTTTTGATTCTTGGTCATTTGACCTGGGCTCAGCATGTGACATGTTTGCATTTGTAATGGGATTTTCCCCTCAACTCATCCAAGTGTGTTTCAAAAACCCCAGAGAGAAGAAAAATAGCACACTGTCTTCAGAAGTTATGAAAATGAACAAAAGGCATGTGCTGACCAATCCTCTTTTTCTGAGTGGATTTGCAGTCTGTTTGTGGTTTATTTCAGCTTTTTCCAAAGACACTTCAGAAGAGAGCCACCAACATCAACAGTTGTGTAATTGGTAACACTAGTTACCAATTACAAAAGAAACATGCTTCAAGACATAAAGATGTTGCCACATGGCATGCTGAAAACACGTTACTAAGGATACACAGGGACAGTCATCGGCATGGTGACAAGTGCTTGTGGATACCATGGGGCAGCGATAGCCAGAGGGCTGACAGATCCCTGTAGCCAATTTCCTCCCTGATGACATCTCTAGCGTCACACACAATACACTTGGTTTCTAATAAGAGTAATAATTAAATTCTATGCAAAGCTGTTTAGAGGTGTCATAACTAAATGAGCCAAGTGATTCTAAAATAGGATAGTCTGTGTTAACGTGAGATAATGCACCATTTGTATTTGGTGCAAACAAGATTCAGATGGTTAAAAGGCAGGGAGTCATTAACTTCAACCTCCACCAGATGGCAACCATGAGCTGCATTTAATGTCAGTCAGAACAGTGACTGTTTTATAAATAGCACAAGAATATGTTTGTACGAAAAAGGATATATAACATGATGCAATAAAACATTTCCAGGTGGTCGACATCTCCCACAACCTCCCCCTTCTTGGATTGCTAGTACAGGTCCCTCATGATCTCTCTCAACAGAGGGTGCAGACACAAGTCCTGCTCCGTCTCTTTCAGGAGGTGAATGAGGCGGACGTGATTCGCCACCAGCGGCCGCAAATCCACTATCTTCTGCAGGAGCTTGGCGAAGAGCTGCGGGCTGTCGGGGTGGAGGGTCTTCAGCTGCTGATCTAGAGCCTGCAGAACCACGTCCTGAAGGTCCTCGATGGGCTTGACGTTCACAAGGCCTGGCCGATCTTGTCACCGTAGAAGGGGGTAGGGGTGAGAGACAGGAGAGAACAGAGTGACAGATGTCAATGATCAAGAGAGATAAGTTAGGACTTGCAATGGAGAGGGAAATTGAATGGTCATTGATATGATATACAGTATAATCAAAGAAATACATATTTACTAAACATATTTATCCTCAGGATTCAGGGATTCGTTTGGCATCTGTCTAAAGCTGATTATCTTTCATCTAAGAGGGAAATGGATTTTGATATTAACCTCCACAGAGAAGGATGACAGCAAGAAAAAGTGCTATGTCACTATCATTCAGCTCCAGCATGTTGAACTTCACCGCAAACTCAAACTTGGGCTCCATCATCTGGCAGAAGGGACTGCGCAGGCTTTTGAAGAACTCACGAGTTAGGAAGATTTGTCCGTAAGCAAACAGCGTGCCATCTTTGTTCATGAGCGGTACCAGCATGACGTTCATGACTTCCATAGCCCCGTACTTCAGCAGAGTCACCTGGTCGTTCATGTCTAGCTGACTGAAACCTGGGATGCTCTTGGCAAACTCAGCAAGCTCGCGCACTGCCTCGGCCGAGCGGAACTGCACTTTACGGAAAAAGGAGAGTTCCAGCTGTCCCTGGTCGTCCTCAGAGCAGGGCTGAGCCGGCAGGGCTGGATGAGCAGGATGCTCAGGCTTCTGGTGATCCACCAGCATCTGTTCACAGTTCATGTAGTACTGGCCTGCCACCATGGACTCCATGTCATGGATGACAAAAGGCTACGGAGGAAGGATTTCATTAAGTTGTCTCAAAATAACACAACATATGTTTCCTTTTGTGTTTCTCCATCTATGCGCAAAATCTGACACTTCATTAACACAGATGTTTTATTATAAGAATGAAGTAATTATGTTCAGAAGTCATCTTGTGACAGGATTGTCTCCTTACTGCATTGCTGTTTGCTTTCCCAGAGAGTATGGCTCTGGCCTTGCTCTTAGTTAGGGGGAAGTGCTTGTGATAGGAGGTGATCAGGAGCTTGGACAGGGCCCTTAGTTCTGACAGCTCAGGCTTGCTGGGGTCCAGCTCCAGGTACTCAGTCAGCACCTTCTCCTTCTCCATATGGGGCATACGGCCGAACCGGATGGCTGGAGGTTAGACAGAGACCTGATTGGTTGGAGTTAGTATTATCTGCGCTGGTAATGTAGGTTGACTGTGAACAAGACTACTGACACAAGCATAACTTTCTACATTTTGAGGTGTTTGTTAATGGAAGCATACATCCTTCCAAGATTGTATAACACAAACATGAAAAATATATCAACTCAGATTTCTTTTTTTGGACAGATATTATTTGACTGACATTAGTATAGTCGATTTGAAAGCACAAAATTTTAAGCTACAAACAAAAATGTTGATTGTCCACTACAGTGGTTTCAATAATAACTTAAATTGAAATGATTTAAGTACAATTATCCCTATGAGGTATATTTACCTAAACAATTAAAGAGTCCGATTTAACTGTTTATCCTTGACTGTTAGACATTTGAATGGGAGGCCTGCATTATTGTTGCTTCTCTCTTACCCTTCCTTCAGAAAATACTTTGTTATGCAAATAACCATAAACATTTTGTGACCTTATATAACTGACCCTTGAAATCATTGACTGAGTAGATAACTGGACTGGTATGGCACAATGTTTTTTGTTAGTCTTTAACCTAATGCAGCTTACCAGCGTGTGACATGCCAACATGAAGACACTTCTGGAAGCGACAGTATTGGCATTTGTTACGACTCTTAATGTGAATCCGACAACGCAGGACACACCGTTCGTACTGCAGTTTTAACCTTGTGGTTCTACGGAAGAAACCCTGGGAGCAGACAGACAGGCAGACAGACAGACAGACAGAGACAAATTTGCAATCTCAGTTCACACGCCCACCTTCTGTATTTAACATATTTAACTTGGTTCATTTTGACTCTTAGGAATTTGACTATGAAAGGGGTCCTAGTCTAGCAGGTGTTTCCTCACTGTGTCTACTATTGAAGCTTACTCTACCTTGGTACAATACAAAAACAAAGGTATTAAGGTATTAATACAAAGGCTTCCCATACAGGTTTACTCCATTCAGGGACAGTTGGCATTCTAACCTTGCAGCCCTCACAGACATGAACACCATAGTGAAAGCCAGAGGCCCTGTCCCCACACACTCGGCAGTCTATGTCCAGGCCCATGTCCCCTGGGGAGTCTGTGTCAGCTGAGGTTAGGAATTGAGGCTGGGCTCTGTGTGGATGCAGACCCACATCCTGCAGCGGCCCAGGAGACAGTGGTGGTGGAAGTGGTGATTCATGCTCCACTTCCAGTGAGCCTAAACATGGAGACACATTAGGTGAGAGAGCAGACATTATCGAGGGAAACATCTATTAAAAACCTCATGACTAGGTAAGTGCACAATGACTGGTAAACAATAGCAATTACTGTGTCACCGTGGAATTACCGTGGTATTGGTTGAACATGTGGTGGAATGGGTAGCAGGGTGTCTGCTCTCTGTCCCAGGCAGGCTGTGGATCCCTGTGGCTGGGCCCCAGGAAGGCACAGTCCTGGTGCTCCATGGCAGGCAGGGACATCATGCCTAAAGGGTCTCTTCTAGTATCCATCTCGGCCAGGTCCAGTGGGCTGAACCCAGAGCTCATGAACCAAACATTCGACTGACTGTCCACCATCTCTGGGAAAGCAGGGAACAGAGCAGCATTTAAACAGCATTAGGGACAGTGTTAGTGGCGTAGACAAAAAACACTCTTTTCTGCTCTGGATCATCGCTATACTTTTCTAGAAATAGTAATAGTTCACTGCCTGGGGTACTTTTTTTATTTTAACTTGAAGGCAAAATGTGTCAACTACATAACCCCTTAATTGTAATTCCTTCAATCTACCTTTCAAATAGTGTTTTGTCTATTTGTTCATTTTATGCATTTGTTAAGAATATTTCAGTACCTGTAAAGATGTATACCTGTGCAGACAGTTACTCAATAACTCATTCATTGCACTCAGCAGGTTCAAAGGTTAATAATCGCAAAAGAGAAAGATAAAAAATACCTCATCACGAGAATTCTGAGAATTCCCTCATCCCACAAGTCTCTAATGTTGCAAAATCCTCTGAACTCTTTTTAATTGTCTTGAGATCAAACTGATCAGACAGTTAAATATAATCCCATAGAGGATGCATCCCAAACATATTGTAGGATACCTGTTTGTAATTTTGGAACACAGAACAGCTTTCAGATTATACATTTATAGAAAAGAACTGGAGAACACTAACCTGTCTTTGTCTATCTTTTTCACCAAGTCGGTTAAGACTGTCGTTCTACAAACAGTCAAAGAATTCCAGACTTAAGCAGGTATACTGTGTGTCAGGCTACCAAGTGACACCTCGTTTATGGTTCGTTTAGTTCACCTTCTTTCCTCTGCTCCGGCTGAATCCCGCCCCTTAAAGTCACCCTCTGGAGTGTGAAGAAGGAACACTAACAGTACAGCAGAGGTATAAGAAGTCCTGCAAGAATGAATGTATGATTTCAACAGTGGACAAATGGTGATAAATGGGTCTTTATGTCTGTAATATATAATCAAAGAAATTCTGATCATCTGCTTATGTTGCCTTGTTGTGTCATTGTACACAATCGAAATAAGCTTGTCTTGTAGATATTTATGTTTATTCGAGATTTCAACAGGACTACAGCATCAATGGTGGAACAAACATGCAAACCACGTTGGAAAAACATACATTTCACAGATAAATTAGAAACTGACAACAATTTAACCACAAGTGCTTTCAACATTTTATGTTGAGAAACAAAACTGATCTAGCATTGGTAAGATACTTATTTAACTGGTTTGAGATGTTAGTTTGACAGATAATACTCAACTTTCAGTTAAACACATTAGCAATAAGGATTCACTGTCAACTCATAAAAACTCGTATTGCACAAAACATGCAACTTACATCTGATGTACATATCCACTGGAGTAAAGGGACACCTGATTTGCTGCCACGAGTTGCTCTGAGTCTACGTTACTGTATGGTTCGCCTTCGTGCACACTTAATGTAAATGGAAAAGCCTAGTCTGTTCTGACTGGAAGGACACATGATCACAGAGGAAGGGGACAGCTCAGTGAACAAAGAGGTCAGGGAAACAAACATGTTTCAATGTATCACTTCTGATTCCGGCTGTCTGTGGCCTGATCGTCCTGTCTCTAGTCAGAGAACAGGCTGGCAAAGGACTTCCTCAAGTTGCGGATGGTCTCAGCCTTGGCCACATCTTCGCTGGCTGTGCGAAAAAAGGATGTTTCCTTCAGGCCAAAGGCACTGGACAAGGACTGGGATTTACTGCAAAACAAATGAAAGAATCATATGTAAACATCTCTCAGAGATACAGCAAGACGTTGTGGGCGTCTTGTTCACGTTCACATTCCTCTCCTCCTCAAACATCTTACTTCAGCTGCGGATGTGCTCGTGTATTCTCCTCTGTTGATCCTTGTTCCACAGGAGGCTGGCCTTCATGGATACAGGCCTTCTCTGGGTTTTGAAAAGGTGGCTGTCTTTGCGGCAGGCCTGATGACTCACCCTGGGCCTGAGGGCCTGCCTCTGTTTGGACCTGGGGTTTGGAAATGTGCCATCCTGGAGGGAAGGCTTGATCAGGCTGAGGTGGGGCCTCCTGGTTTCCTGTAGTTGCCTTGCCCTGAATGGCTGACTGAGGCAGGGGCTTCTGTGTGGTTGAGATGGGCCTTGTGCCTGGGTCCTTACCCAAGACTTTAGGGGTTGACTGTGGTGCAGGTCTCTGACTTTGCTGTGGTGATCCTTTAGGATCCACAGGGCCCCCTAGTTTCAGTGTACAAGAAAGACTAAATGATATTAAAACACATTTTGCTGAGAGGGCACATTTTAAGTGGTACTGCTTTCAATGTGTTTCTTGTCTTCTTATTAGTAAAAAAGCACAATTCAAATTGTGACACTTTTCATTCACAGGTTTCAAACAGGGAAGGGTTGAAGCCACAAGGCACACGAAGCAGAGGGGTACAATGTCACTAAACCGCAGCGATGTCTACCATGCACTAGAAGCTAAACCACAGCTTTCTCTCCATGCATTAGAAGCAATGCAACGAGGCGTGTTCATGCTTCATGGTTGGAAAAGTTATCCAATCATTCAGGATTTAAGATACCATTCTGTTTGTCAGCTTGTTTCATTCCACCCACTTTTCATTGTGTAATTTGACCTCATAAAGATTTAGACAAACATTCCTGATGTAGCCAGTTGTACAGGTCTGGAGATAGATACTGTATGACTGACTGTAATAAATGTTCACTATCTTTGTTCTTGCTAGTAACATATCATACAAGTACCTCATTATATCAAGTTTCAGTCCATTATAATTTTACATGTAGGGTGAACACAATGTGACATTGACAACCATAACAAATATGGCAACAAAGACCATACATATTGCAAATTAAGCTTTATTGCCAGTGACATGAGGGAAATATCCATGAGGGGAATATTCCATATTGATATTGTAATCCTCTTTGTGGGATTTTAAAACAGTCCAACACCACTTCCAAGAGTACACACAGTACACAGGCCTACCCATGGTCCCAAACAGCTGCTGTCCAATAGCTTTTCCAACTTTCAACAACAGCCAATTTAGACGTCCTACTGTAATAACATCTCCGATCAAATGAATGCGCCAAACCTCAACCATTAGGACCATGGGATGTCTGCTCTATCCTCTCAAGTAGAACTGTCATGGCATATTTCCTACAGATCAAAACAACACATCCATAAAGCCACAGGCAAGGCTTTTACAAAGTTACTCTCCAGGTTACTCTCACAGACACTATGGCAGGAAAAACACCTTGGAAAATAATTGCACACATTGCTTGCTGAACATATTGTACAATTCTAGTCACAAACGAGTATGTTGGAAATGTTGCACAAATCAGAATGTCGAATGAGTTATGTGACCGACAGGAAATGGGAATCGAAAACATACATCGCCTCTAAGTCACCGAACATGTATAAAGTGAACTGGTGTTAGTTATTTCAATGTACAAGTGTTTCGCTGTGCCAAACGTATTGTCACATTTATCAATATAGCTCTCCGAATAATCATAAAGGAAGATCCAAGTTTAAAAATAGAGAATATGAAGCACAAAAAACAAACAAAACGTATATTTCACTCTCTGTCAACTCATAAAAGGAGTATGTTAAGGCAAATACGATAAATCATTAAAATGGCAGTAACATATGCATAACCCAACACAAATCACTGCAAACCAGACCAGTAGCAGTGGGAGGAAACCCCCATTTCAACAGGTGAAAATGTGCATAAACAGTGTTATGGTTGAATCTAAAACCAGACCAATAATTTCTGAAGATGCATTGGGCAACACCCTTTTACCATTGCACAGGTTTCTGATTCGGAATATCATTAATAACATTATTTATTGGATCATTTGCCACTCACTGAAACTTCACAATTTGGTGTAATGCAATTGTCACATATGTGGTAACATTGAAACATTTCTCTTTCACTCTAAGTACGACATAAGTCTCCTAATCCACTGCAGATACCACCACCAACTCATCAATATTTACACTGGGACTGTGCAAGAGGCAGGATCTAGTGCTGAGATACACTTCATGAAATATTCGTTCTTTGGCTCAAAAAGATAGAAGTCCATTGGAATATTGTAAGTCTTGTATTCAATCTAGTATATTTGTTGATGATGTGCGTGGTGTGAATCTGTGCATAGCAACAGTTGGGAAAACTGTCTGTCTCACTGTGTGGGTTAGGAATAATTAAAAAAATACTCACTGAGATCACTTCACTTATGATCAATTGATTATGCAATACTGTATAGAGGATGCCATAAGGAACTCCTTTAGAATCATAACTGACATAGACCAATGAGAGTCTGTTGTAACCCTAAAACATGATAGCGTATGAATAAATGTCATTTGTAAAACTTACTTTGTTTGACTTATACAATATGCATTTCTCTTACATATTCAAAAGGCATAAATCACAGCAACCAGCAAACAGGATATACTGTAATAACAGCAATGTTAGTATCAACATCCCATTTATATTAACAATATACTGCACTGTCATCTGCCTTTGGATCAATCATGCAAAACAAAAATAAATATCGATTTTGTATATATGTATGAAAATAATTACCACTACATTCATACGCACTCACATTTATATATAATGACACGAACGCCAAACTGGACGACAAAGCACAGTTTGAACAATATCTAAAAGTACACACCAAAATGTAAAACGAAGGGAGGAGGTAGGGGGGGCAAAGAATAGCCAATGACTGAATCAAACACGTGGCACACCGCAGCACTGAACTCAGTGTAGGCACAATCTGCTTATTACATAGTAAACAACAGCCCCAAGGAAAAACCACGGTTACAGATAAACAGAGGCACGACCATTACAAGCACACAAATCAACAGGGAAACCAAGTGGACAGTACATTTTGACACTGCATAGAGGAGAAACCCAGTCCAGGCCAGCACACGAGAGTGCCACACTAACATCAGAGACCTTCTCTCCTCCTCCCCTCCCTCCTCTGCATTTGTGTTCAGCCAATGTACACCCGTGTCATCTAGACCCCTCTATTCTGGGCTGCTCAGTTGGCCTGGACTGGTTTTGGTCCTACTGCAACGCCATTACAGTCGAGAATGTACTGCAGACAACCTTGAGGAGGGCGCCCAGCGCCTGGCTTAGTGGTCAGCTCGGCTACCATGTCTTTAGGTCCGCCGTTCTGCAAGAAAACACATTGACAATGATAGTCCACGCCAAAATGGGTGCATGCTTTTATGTGTGTGCGTTTCAGGTTCACTGTATCATACCTGAGATGGCTGGATAGTGGTGGGTCTCTGGGGAGAGCTTGCAGGCTTCTCTGCTAGCTGGTTCATCTTCACCAGCACCATGTCAGCGATGAGCTGCCTGTCCTCTGCCTGGTGCTCTCCCACCAGGGGCATGGATGAGCCCACCACCTGGAAGAGAGAACATATTGGTGAGTCTCACATCATGACCATTCATCCCCCTGCTGCTCCCAGCCCTCTGGGCTGAACTGTGTGGACTGCTTACCTCAGTGATGTAGTCTTTCCCATCTTTCCCATGGATGGCCTTCACAGCACAGATATCAAGCCCCCCGAAGATCTCAGAGCAGGTGTCCACCCACAGCTTGTACCTAAACACGAGGAGGAAAGGATCATCCATCCAAATACTTCTGAACTTCATGAACTACATTCATGTTTAAGATTCTTAAAAAGGCCGTGCAGGCCTGTTTTGCTGTGAAGTTCAACTTGATCAAACATTTGTTAGATGCAAAGATTATGGTTTGCCATGGTCATTGGTGTCCTCATGACACTCATGGATTGGTTAAAATAGTGTATGAAAATCAAATCAATTTCCTTCATGAGATGGCAGAACTACTGTGTCACCTGTCAGTCATGGCCACCTGCTCTAGCATGGCTGAGCCAGTGTTCGTCTTCCAGTTCCCAGAAATTGATGTCCTCCTGGAGAGTAGGAAACACTGCTTTACACACCAGCACTTTGCCCACTTCCATGGCAACCATTTACCCAATTCTATACGTACATGTACACTTTGTAGTCGTTGTCAATCTTCTGGATGCGAATGTCATACTTGGAGTCAATCAGGGGCTCTGTGGTGGTGTAGGTCTGGGTGAGAGCCACCACGCTGGCGATGTCCTGGAACTTACTGTGGTTGTCCACCTTCACCTGGACACAAGCATGAGAAGGATCACATCACACAGACAACAATCAATTCAATGAAGGAATCAATCAACAAAAACAACTATGAACACACTCATAGACGGTTTACTTTTCACCACATGCTGTTGCTATGAAATGTAACTGAAAGGATTAAAATGAGTGTAGTCTACCTTTCCAATCCCAGAGTGAGCATGTCCAATTTTCACCACAACTGGGAATGTTGGCATGGTTACCTGGAACATACGCCATGCAGATGTCTTTCTACTAATACTTAAGCATCAGGAAAACATGACATAATCACCTGGACAATTTTCTAAAGGGAAGTTTTCAGCCTGACTCATATCCGCCTAACCTCCTCTGCAGCTTTGACAAAGATGTCACACATTTCAAGAAGATGTGAGATTGTAATCTTCAGGCTCTCACCATCTCTTTGTAGTTGGGATAAAAGGTCTGCTCAATCAAAGGAAACTTCTCTGCTCCCAGCTTCTTGTAGGTGCTGATTAGCTGAGCAAACTGGAGACGGACAGAAATGAGTCATTCAGACATATTGTTTCTTTTAATCAAAATAGGTCAAATTTCAAAATAGGTCCAATCGTGGGGGTTGTAAAAGACAATATTATTGTAGGCTAGAAACACTACAGAAAATTCTGCTTCCCAGTCACTGTCACTGAGCTGCATTCTCATTCAGCACATGATGCCAGACTGTCTGAATGGCCTCACCGCCCAGGGCTTGTCACATAAGTTATAGATGGACTCCAGGGAGTTGATGCTGGGGATACCACCATACTGCAGACCGATGATCAGGTTCCGGAAGTCCTCGTTCTGCGTCATGCTGAAGGCATGCTGGCGGATGAGGACAAAATCAGGCTTGAACGACCTGGAAACAACAGCATGTGTTAGAGATGCACAGAGACAACTACTGTGTGTGTATACGTGTGTCTGTGTGTGTGTGTGTGTGTGTGTGTGTGTGTGTGTGTGTGTGTGTGTGTGCGAGAGGAGGGGTGGTCTCACCTGACCACCTTTGTTCCATTCCTCAGCACCTGCATGTCCACGTTACAGGTCCCATTGGCATGAGCCACAATATTGATCTCATTGAACTCAGCCTGAGGAGAAGAGACAGACACATCAACATGAAGACAGGTATGAAATACAGATAATACAGCCATTCTCTGTATAACACAGCGTTTCAACAACGCAAGACAGAAGGAAATCAATGCAGCCTTCCTAATAAGGCTTACCTGTTCCACTTTGATGTCATAATTCCCTTGCACTTTCTTCCCTCTGAAAAGCTTTGCCCTGAGCAACACAGAGACACAGGTTCGATTAACCTTTTTTGTGGATCATGATAAAACAAAGAGTATTCCTAAATTCATAAATGATAGCTGAACTCTTCAAAGTTGTGCAATGAATCATTTTACAACTGCAAATGACAAAGGTCAATATTGAAAATATACATTTTATGAAAAAGGTAAACGCATCTTTATACTTCAGTTGAAATCATGCATGTACCATTAGCAATTTATACAATAACGGTCAGTAAATGTGCCATTATTGTGAAGTTTTTTACGGTTCGTCTCAATCCCATGTTTTTCACGGTGCCATTTGAGGTTGAAATCCTTGCTGCCACCTAGTGGATCTTCACTGAACGCACTGCAGTCACTTGACCACTGATCAACAATCAGCAGAATTTGAACATATGTCAAATGGCCAATACATTTGAGTGTGATAGTATCCCTCTAACTCTCATTACATTCTGACTCCTGCCAGTAGGCTTGAGCCACGAATATACTCACTTGTTGAATTTGAGTAGGACTGAGTGAGCCTGTGACAACTGAACATGGATCTTTGTCCATACTGATGGGGCTCTCTTTAGTCTCTCTAGACAAGCAGACTGCAAAGTATTGAACCCACAGAACGCAGTTATTGAATGGAGCCATGGATAAAGAGAGCAGGAAACCTACCTTGCCCTACATTGATGGGAGAAGCAGAGATAGCTTTATCAATAGGGGTGCTTAATGAACTCAAACCTAGTGTCAGAGTAACAATAACATCATTGGCTTTCTTTCTTCAGTGTTACCATGGCAATGCTCTAAGCTAATGAACTTTCAACGGCCAGAACCGCAGAGGTGGTCATGCAGGGAGCACAACATATTTAATAGGCTCTCCTCCATCTGTTTGGATCTGGGCTTAAATAATACAGAACACAGCGAAGATATTACCATTCTAATGAAGGGTTCTGCAGATGATGGTCAGTACCCTCTATTGAAATGAATCCTACTGCATTGCCTACTAACTGGAAAAACTACTGCTGGCCACAACTTGAGGAATTATTTGACACATTTCCACTTTTGTTTCATGTCGTCATTGTTTGCCAAACACTACACACACCCTGTCTAGTATCGGGGTGGGGAAGTTGAATAATTCATGACTGATCTAATTTGAGAGGGGAGTATATCTGTCTGGGAAGAGAAACAAGTGGAATATGAATCATGTGGAGTACTGAGGGAATGAAAGACCTGTAGACAGTTTAGCTCTCAGTCTTTAGATTCAGTCAATTCAGCCACAGACATGACTCACAGTCAGTGACAATGCATTGGAATGGAAAATAGGTCAAGGTTGGTTTAAGAAACAGTCTTCTTTTTTTCAACTGTCAGTTCCCACTTTTGGCATAATTCTAACATGGCACGTCTGTTCAGGGTGAACTTGTTATTAGGGTTTTTATTTCTAACCTTTTAATTGGCACAAAGTAATTCATTATATGGATGAAACCATCACCTTTACAACACGATCCAGTTTCTCGATGTTAAATTGAGGTATTGCAAAATTGCAACCAAATGCTCAAGACAACAGATGCTGCGGGGATAGTTTGATATATTGAAAATGGAAGGTTTCCATGGAAATGGGCCTAGTTGGAGATAGTAGGGATTGGTGCTTAAGATGAAGGTTGATGGATGTCTTCTAAACAGGTCTGCTGATGAGCCCAAGCCACTCAGGCTAAATGAGCCTAATGCCATCTGTCTGCCAAATAATACAACATGGTTAGCTGAACCTGTATTGATGTCATCCATTATCAACCAACGAAGAATCAATGGGTCAGGATTTCAACACTGAAAATAATTAGCGCATGTAAATGTGCTTTAATTGTAGCACTAATATACAAATATGTCAAATCTAAGTGGACGCGTAATGCTTGAGAAAGATAGACAGAGAGCTTGAGTGCAGATATGGCAAGACCCAAATTATTTCTAAAATAACAGCATTTAAAATAGAATGAGACAGCGCTGCAGGCTGTTGTTGATCTTTACAGATTAATGAAAATTATTTGGCTCTGAAATTGCAGATTGCTAGTGCTATGATTATGCAATGGGTCAACATGAGTCAATGGGAGCCTGAAGAATCCAAACAATATTTTGTATTAATACAATACCAATGCCATGCATTTAGGTGTCATTTTGAGTCTGTGTCTGAGATGGACAGATGACTTGCCAGGTAGGCTGGTGAGAGTGATATGAATACTAATGTTTCATTGCTCACTTCAGGCCACAATACAGCTTGATATTCCAATTGACATAGATTTTACTTGAAATATTCCATCTGTTTGCAGTGTAAATGTACTTTCAATATACCAGAAATATTTATTGCATATAAAATTAATTCAATAATGGCCTGCCACTGCAGTTCCTGTCGACGACACATTAATAAGTGTGTGAGTGATAGCTGTCTCTGCCGCTCTACTTTCATTTGTGCGGCAATAAAGGAAGACACTAGATTAATGTTGTGCTGTTTGTCTGGTAAGCCTGACGCTTCCATCTGTTGTCTCTGAATGCTGCGTGATTTGTAGGACAGTACTCCTTTTACTGGACACATCCCGCTGGGTGACTGGCAGGCTCCTTTAATGAGACAGACCTGAACGGCAGACAGAAAATCAGTGCTGTGAACTGCCTAACGCTAATCAGAATGTAGACTTCTTACCTTGAATTGCATCTTTAAATTCCTCTCCAGCAGATTCAACAAAACTTGTAGAAAATCTAAAATACTTACAGAGCAGCCCCAACCTCCTATTTAAAATGAGTACACTGATGATTCTTGTCTGACTCATAACATGTTTTATATCTTTGTCTATGATGATGTTGTAACAAGCCTTGCTCTCTGTACCAGAGAAGAGGGACTCTGGAGCATATCCCCAGTGACAGCTCGACAGCCCAAGGTGAGGGGCTGCCTCTGGAGCCATGATGGCCACAGCAGACACCATCTGCAGTGGGATTAGCCATTGCAAGTACCTCTACCCAGCACAGACGACCATAATAGGGCTGGGAAGAAGCCAACATCACATAACTGGCTGCTGGCAACAACATAAGAGCTGAAAGTCGACCCGGGGAAGCAACTGAAATTCCCATAAACTGCTGCCAGAGAAGCCAGACAGAATGTTGATCTCAGAAGCCTCCCAACTGAATATGCTCTAAGAACTCACCATGGCCAGGTTCTAATCCAACCCTGATCTTCTCCTCTCCTCTCTCTTTTCCTGACATTATTTGCCAGTATCTCAGTATTGAAAAGTAATGTGTGTGGAGAGTGATGTGTGTGCTAAGTAATGTGTGTGGAGAGTAGGATGTAGAGTGATGTGGGAGTGCACTGAGGTGGCATCTGGAAGGTCCGTCAACGTGATGGGCATCACAGGGGCCAGTAAGCAAAGGGTCATCAGGTTGGCCACCTAGGCTGTGTGAGGGCGTGCCATCTGGACACAAGCCAGGCCTTCATGAACATCGAGGGGGTCTGATTGTTGAAAAACTTGAAACATCTGAAGACCAGGTGTCCAGGTTCCTCACAAGATGATGTATGCTACGAATATATACATCTTATATATATGGATTGCATTGCGACCATCGTGTCCTTGACATTTTCAAAATCCATTCAGAACAACCAGAGTATGAAACGTTATCTGCAAGCTTGACTGCAGGAAGGAAATTACACTTCAAAAGATGGATCTTGCTGACAAAGATGAGGACAGTAGATTATTAGAGTGGTTTCCCACCTGTTTGTCATTTTAAAAGATGATGTTCAGTGATTAAAAAGGAGAATGCTATCAGTGAGGAATTGCTGCCTCAGTTTTGGTTGGTGTTGGGGGAACCACAAAACCCTTTGCCATGGGTATGTCAATAGAGCCTGTCTCTCCTTTCACACACCAATGCATTGTACTGTCCATCAGCACAATATACTATATCAGGCACAGTGCTCTTGGGTAAAGGTGGACTTGAACCAGAACATGTTATTCCGTCTCCTTTGTGATGTTATATCCATCGCAGCATTCAATGAAGGATGTGGAGGGAGCAATGTTGTATGGTTTAAAGTGGGCACCCATGTCATCCCTGAGGTCATGCCTAAGGTCATCCCTGAGGTCATCCCTGAGGTCATCCTTGCCCTGTAATGGGAGCTACAGTACTGGGTGGGTCATGATAACATGCATGCTCATACATCTAAACAAAACAGATCACATAATGATAAACAAACACTGAAACAGTGACATCATTATAATGGGCAATTTCATTCAACACAACAGACAGTGATATATTTGACCTTTGTAGTGTGTTTCCATATAATCTCTCTTCCTTTAAAGAGTTAAAAACATGATGGCAATAATTAAGGCATGATTGGACATAATCTCCATCACCACAGCAAGCTTCGGTCACGAAGTGCGAGTTGTTAATTCAACATTATGGCCTCTGTGTTTTACAGGCAATTCTAGGCTTACAGTATTGCTTTCACAGCTTTTCTGTTTCTAGCACCAAATGCCTTTTGTCTAGTTCTCTTGGCAACCACTAATCAGCACTCTCCAATTAAGATAGCAGGGTAGAAGAAAAAAAGATACAAATTCAGTTTAAGTGACTGTTGAAAGACCATTTGGTAACTGTTAGCAACAACATTTAACATACTTTAAGCAGGGACCTAATGTGCAGAAACCATAAACTCATTAAATATTTAACATAGATTCTAGATTGGATGTGTTGAAAGCAGGGCTTATGGGCCAAGCCTTTAGTCAGTGAGGAAGGGAGTGTTTATGTTTGGTTCCATGTCAGTGTGTCCTGGAGCCTTCAGAAGCTGTCAAAGCTTGTCTGCTGATCCTGTATCTGCCCCCACCACAAACTAAAACAAGTCAAAAACAGCCCTTGGCCAAGGATGTCATTGTGTTTTTATATCACAGAAAGACAAATGAAGCGGCACATCATATAAAAAAGGTTTTCATTCTAGACATAATCTTGCTGACCAAGTGGCTTGATGCGACTCTTTTACATTATTCTTAATGCAAACAAGTTGTATCATTTACAAGTGAATTAAACTACAGATCTACAATGTTCTTAGTGATGAGGGGCAAATCGATCATGGGTGAATCACCAATGGTAAACGTTGTCATTGTGATTGACAGCCACAGTCTACAACATGTTGTTAAAGTCAATGAAGCAATAAGATGCCCACTCACCCCCCACCAATACACACAAACACACACACACACACACACACACACACACACACACACACACACACACACACATGATGACAGACCTTTTAGCCACCAATTCCAGTGCATTTAAAAAGGTAAGAGGACTTGCATTCTAGTCAAGAAGCATAAAAGTGTTTGCCTGGGAACAGAAGGGATAGAAAGGCCTCAGGACTGAGGGGTTTGATAGTCTCTGTGTCTGTGGGAGTTCAGGGAAGACAGGAGCCAAAAACACTGCTTTAACATTTAACCCTCGTGCTCTTTTCGGGGGTCACAATGACTCAAAACTATGTTAAATGCACACTAACAATGAGACATTTAGATTGTATATGCTTGATTGAACTCAGACAAAACTAAATCTTTCTGATTCATGTGCACATGACAGCTTTATTTCAGCATAGAAGGTGCGGCCTTTTTGACCCTCAGGACAGGGGGAGTTGCAGAATACAAAGAGAGCACGAGGGTTAAGCTCCAAAATCAGCTTCAGCAGCCTAGTGAACAGTATTAGTGGTCATTTGCATCCGTCTTCTCAACACTCTCTGAGACAAGTGACCTTTCATGCTTGGAAACAGTATAAGCTCATTATTTGAATGAGATATCTCATAAAATATAGAAGGAATTGATGATGTGCTATTGCATTTTACAGCATCCTGTTGTCCATGCGGGGGTTGGACAACATGATCTTATCCTTTTTGCTAATTAAGGTCTGATCTTATTAGAGTTTCAATTCCCCAAACAGATTGCCTCTCTCATGACCAAATTACTTATAGACTGGAGAGGACTTGTCTACTAGTCTACATTAAATATCATGAAATATCCATTCAAGGGTTGCACAAGCATATTGGACGTCTACAACTGCAGATGCGTGCACATGTGTTTTTGTGGTTGTGTTGACATGGGTGTTGTGCAATGAGTTGCATCTTTCAGGTTCAGAGTGACTAAGTAACCTTCAAATACAGCTCATGCAACATGTCATCCATGCACAGATGTGTCCCTAAGGCAAGCACTGTCCCTCTCCCATCTGCATTCTGTATTATAAAGAAATGGTCTGTTTTAAGTGGGAATGGTTTAGGGTTAGCCTCACTTAATAAGATTGGTGTCATAATATGTTTGTCAGATGTATGACAGTAACCTTGAAAACAGCAAAGTCGTATTAGTATATTGCTCACATGTATTTTTTGTGACCTAGCTACAGCATGAACCTGCACTGGTAAACATGGACGCCATGAGACTGGGTGCTCGTCTCTGGATCCAGTGCAAAATAAATCTCTCACCCACCAGGTATCAAATCACACATTAAGTGATGAACACTGCAATGGTTTTAGCCTCTGCTCCACACACCAGGTACATGAAGAATCAGATTGCTCCTCTGACTGTGTAAACCAGATCTCAGTTGACAGACCCCAGGCACTGGACAGGATGGGGTTCAGTCACCTCATACATGTCTGATCATGCATGTGGCACACACTGCATAATGCTTTTACATTCCTCTCCAGGCACATGTATGGGTAGCACTTGTATGATCGACCATGTAGCAATGAAGACCATCGAATATATTGTGGTGGTGGTTGGTCATGTGACATGCAGCCTATCACAGAGCAGGAGGGAAACCTCATTGAAGACTGAGAGGCACTGCAGTTTTTACTCCATGGAGAAAACAAGCTTCCTACACTCAGCGCCTGTTGAATGCTGATAGGTTTCCCTTTCACGGATGACGTAAAGCTATGGCATTATCTTGATTGGTTTGGAAATATTTGCTGACAGGTGGCTGTTACAAAGTGAAATGCATGAGGTATTTTCCAAATATATGCTGAGATGATAGTACAGCCTTACTGTGAACACCACAACAACATACTAATACAATGATTTCTGTCGAAACCAGACAGGAATAAATATGAATCAATGAAATGGTATAATTTCTCAGCAAATCCTGCAGGGGATGGTGTATGCTCTGTTATGATACAAGATGGTGTGCCAAACACAAGAGAGTTCCAAGAGAGGTTTTTAATCTTGTTACAGTTAACATTGACCTGATCTGCTCCTTTCCTGAAGAGTCCTGCCCGTGTATTATCATTACTCTGACATGCAGTCATGTCAGCATGCAGGCAATAACCTGATCAAGTCTGCAAAGCCCTAGACAGATGCCAGACCTTTTGAATGGTGTATTTTTTTAAACAATACCTTATCACTAGGTCTAACCAGAACCAAAGCTCAACCAAATAAATCAATTTATCAAGATTGACCTGGTTAATAGAGAAGGCTAGTTGTGAAGAATAACCTTACCAATCTCACAGATTGTGGCTATATTAACGAAGTGCAAATAACAAACATCAATTATTTAAGCCTTAACATTAACCTTGCACAGTAATAACAGTTTTTTTTCTCACCATTCCTGCTGCGGTTCATCGATGACCAGAAGGATCTTGAACTTCTTGGGAGTCGTGACTGTAGTCTGTTCCACCAGTCCTGCTGAAGCAGCTGTCTGCTTGACTACATTGGTGATGGAGCTGAAGAAGCCTGCCCCACTGGATTGAGCTGGCTGAGCTTTCCTCTCTGGAGTTGGGGAGGTAGCGGGGGGAGTAGGCCCAGCAGTAGGAGACTTTGCTGGGGCTGCCGGAGGAGGCTGAGAGGGGTCAGGCCTCTGGAGGTCTGTCATGTATCCATTCGGCAGGTTGGAGATGAAGGTGCTGTCCGAGAGACGCCTGCGCAGGTAGTTCATGGCTGCAGCTGAGAGAGAGCACGATTCAATGAGCTCTGAATCGAAAGGATCTTGTGAGGGCTGCGAGGACAATATATATCACCCGAGGGTCAGATGATTCGGCAAAGGGTACCAGTTCGAAGTGAGCAGCTAGTGAAAGCTCAGTTCCCCATGCAAACTCCCAGTGAATGTGTTCCCTCCCAGCACAGCGGAGCATCCTCAGAGCTCCCCCTCTGTGCCAGTGACGCTCTGCTCTCCCTCAGCCAATCGCCTGCCTCCGTTGGCCAGAATGACTGCAAGAGATGCTCATGCTCTGCCTCTCCCTCCCTCCCTTCCTTCTTTCCTCCCCACTCCCACTCACTGGTATCGTATGCGTGCCTGTCTCTTCCACCCCTCCCCCATTCTTTGCTGCTTCACAGGCATCACAGCTTTTTCATACTACTGCAAAAAAGAGGGGTTTCCGATGGATTTGCGCAGGGTTATATTGGGGAAACCTCCACTACAGTTTACCCCTTCTTTTCTGATCAGTGCTTCCTCTTTCTCCTTCTCCAGTCCCTTTGTTATCTATATGTCGTCCAGTACAGCTCTAGAAGGCAACACAGAAAATGGCTGTTGGTGCTTGTCGTTGTGCTTGATAGAAAGAGAGGCAGGAGTCAGCAGCAGTCTCCTGGGATACCAATGCTGTTAACCCCCTCTTCTGCCTCAAGGATCTCTGCTGTTTCAAGAAATCCACTAATGTTGCTGAACACATGCCGTCAGCAGGATGCACTTCACATGAGTTGCCTTACAATATATATGTTAATGCATTGTTCATATTTATGATCTCTGCTACGTATCACTGCACAAGGTCATCATTATGTGTTCATGCAGATGTGTATGTACATTATTACCTAGCAGGCCTTGTCTGCTTCGAATCCTAATGAATGAACATCATCTTACCAACTAATTGGTTATCAGGTCACACAAGCACATGTGGCAATGCGCCATGATGTACCTTCACATCACTATGATGGTATTGTAGCCTATTTAACTGTTCATATTTAAAGGCCATAACTGCATCAGCATTGCCTTTACAGTCTAAGTATGTTCACTTATGTAGTACAGCATAATTATGACAGTAAAATGTGTTACAAGCTGCTAGACTGGTACAGCCTGACTCATTTTCTTCCTCTTTGACCCAAGAGGTGTTCCTCAAGTTGTTATTAAATGTCAGGATTCTCCCAGAGTACTCTGCACACACTATGATCGCAAGTAGTGGCAGACAATGTAAGCCCATCACCATGGAAACTGTCTTTGGAAATCAGATCTGAAATGTGCAAATGCTAGTACTTTTTACATACTGGATATATTTTTTGACTATGTCTATTTTGATGTGGCAGGGTTGTGGTTATGTTGCATTATCTAAAATGTTTTGATGTTGTGTGTGAATAAACTATAAATCCTTTTAAAAGAAAGAAATCAAAGTTTTTCCTGCAGGTACAAAGGTGTGTGCAGTTTAATTCTGTACTATTAGCTCTATTCTGATCACCAACTGAGGAGGTGTGCCTCATTGAGTTTCTTCAAAGGTTTTATCCATTTTCCAAGCTTATTCCTTTTCTGGTGGTTTTAAAGTTGTATAAAGGGAAGTTCCATTTGCAGCCTTCACTGGCACTGCTTATCAAAAGGAAAAACGTGATATGATTCTGAAATATTCAGAAGAAAGTAAATGATCTTGGATGTAAGGAGGATAGATACATGCTAGTGTACCCACTGACCACTAGACTCTTGACGTCAGTAATCCTGGCAACTCAATTTTGGGATCCGACCATCCTGCTGTTTTTTAGCAGCTCTATAGCTCGCTCTGTCGGTCGATTGTTTGGACAGTCGACAGTACTGTCCGTGTGGTTGTACTGGTGCTTATTCCAACCGACTATATAATGTCACCCTAAATGTCATCATTTTTTTATTATGTAGAACATGATTGTCAACACGATTGTTGACCTGTGTTTTCCATCAGCACTGCAATACAGTGAGGGGTTTTGAAATGAGCTCGATTTAGCCCCTGAATTGAGATGTTAACATCACAACATGAATTCTGCTATTGTATGAAATTACATAACATCTACATTGTTAGTAATACAGGCACTGAAGCGCTTACGGAATCCCAGCCTGTTATGCGTAACTCCCAAATCGTGTCTCCAGCATTCTATAGTAGTTTTCTGACGAAGGGGTCATGCGCAATCGATGTTTCACGTTGAGCTAGTGCTAGCTCACCTAGCCAGACATTTCTGTGTTTTCTCTGGTCTGTTCTGAGACAAGATATGGCGCAACGTCCCTTTGTCTTAGCGAATGGTTTGGAGTAGAAATGTCAACCAATTGATTTGTGATAAGTGATACACGTTACATTTCTTGAGCTTTGAGATTTTGACTGACCAATAACGAACTGTAAGTTGTCGTTTTTGTAAGCTCGCAAATGGTTTCTCTGACTTTAAAAAGTTGACTAGCGTTAGCTTGCCAGCTAGGCTAACTTTACTAGCTCTAGCCAATACAGCAAAAAAAAAAAAAAAACTAGTTGGCGTATTGCTGGTGTAACGCCTCGGCTAGCCAACTCATGTTTGCCATCGTCGACTTAACTTTATATTTATTTTTAGTTGTTTTTTTTAGCTATCCTATTTAGATTTGCTCAGCAAAGTTTAAGGACAACGATTCTCTAGCTACATACGCTGTGTTACTAATACAAGTAGTCTTAAAATTGTACGGATAGCAGTGGACTAGCTAGCAACCAAGCCATAGTAGACTACTAGACTAGCTACTGTAGCTGCTAGCTAACTGCAGAATTAGTCAAACTTGATGTTTTCCATTTCCGCAGGAAAGGAGCTGCTTAGCTTACGCATTGCTAACTTCATGTTAGCAATCAGCAAGTACGTGTAAATGCTTTTCACGAGCATGGACCTGTTGAACTCTCAGTTCCTGGACAAAATGAACAATAACATTGGGAGACTACACTACGAAGGTAAGTTGTTTTGACACCTGCGAAATTTTGCGTACCTCCCTCGTTCTCAGTTAACTTCGTTGAACTCGGTTGACAAACAGGGTAGCTAGTCAACTTGCGTTTTGTACTGGATTACATTAAGTAGCTAGTTAGTGAGTATATTTTTCATTTCTTACCACTGATATAGTAGAGCTAATTAACCCGTTTAGTCTTACGAGTAGTTGAGCAAAAAAACAAAACAAAAAATCACATGCGTTTTTCGATCGCAAAGTTGCTATCTAGCATATTTTCTTTATAGCAGGCAAATAACAGTTTAGAAACTGTGGGTTGGTAAACACCGATCAGTTGTTCCCTTGAAGCCGCCTGAATGCATTTTTAGCTTGTGAACCTCTGTTGACCGTCTTCTGCTAGAGATCGTCCAGCTAGAGTGAACAAAAAAGTAATTTAAAGATCACAGTAGACCACAATGAGTGAGCCTAATCCCTCTCATACAGGTGAGTCCAGGATGCCTTCCATACCGACTGCAATGACCAGCATGAGAACTGGACCTCCTCCCATATGCCCCAGTAAAAGGAAGTATGGAGAAGAACAAGTGGAAGAACGTATTGACTGTGACAACGACCATATGACCAAAATGAGCCGCCTGTTTGCTGCACAACTGTAAGTGCATCATGAAAATGAGGCAACTAACTGCTCTTGGGTGAATTGCTTTGAGGTTTTATTCGTAGTATTTTTAAGTATTGAGAATGTATTTGTTCTTTGCTGATGTTCAATTGTTTTTGTGGATGTGGTGACCCATGTTAAAGACCTGCGGTCAAAAGGAAATTCTATGTCCAATGCCATGCTAAGTGTGCTGTGATCAAGCCATACAGTCGCTAAATCCCTGCTACCCAGCAACTCTCAGCACGGTCAATTGGCTGACATCAAAGAGGGCAGATTTAAGTGGCCTATGAATAGACAGAGCAGTTGGTGGTCTGTGTTATGCCTTCAGAATAATTTGCCACTTGTCCTCTCTTTAACAAGGGGACGGCCCACTGGTGGAGTCAACCGCAATGACCCCTGGAGCCACAGCCCTAGCCCTGCTGAGCGCATCACTTCCTCGTCTAATGGTCTCCATGGCAACCACATGTACACCTCAGTCCACAGCTATAGCATGGACCAGCCACTGGCCCTGACCAAAAGCAACCTGGATTCTACTCTGGCGAGCACTGAGAGACCTGGAATGTCTGCTCTTGTGGAACGCAAGCAGGTGAGGTGACATTGAGAGACCCAAATCCAGATGGTTCTGCCTTTTGTTTTCGGGTTGCCACTTATCAACCTGAAACCATTTGATCATGTGTTTATCCTAAAGAATCGTCCTTCAGTGATCACCTGTGCTCCTGCAAGCAATCGTAACTGCAACCTCTCTCACTGCCACAAGAACGGTTGTTCACCCAGCCCACCCATCGACCAGAGGAAGACCAATGGTAAGTCTTACCTTGGGTGGAGTTTTGGGTGGAGTTTTTCATTCCAGATGTTTGTATTGATTATAGTGGTTGTATTAGTCTGTCACTCCTGTCTACCCTCAGCCAACACAGCCTGTGACCCTGTGATTGAGGAGCACTTCCGCCGCAGCCTGGGCAAGAACTACAAGGAGCCAGAGCCCGTGTCCAATTCCGTGTCCATCACAGGTTCTGTGGATGACCATTTTGCTAAGGCCCTTGGGGAGACCTGGCTCCAGATCAAAGCCAAGGGAGGAGGACCTCCAAGCCCAGAGAGCAATTTCTGACATGGGGAAGCAGTAGTGACTGCTTCCCTGGATGGTGGATGGTGAATCACTCTCTTGTTCTGTGTCTTCTAATGAAGAGTACAGATGGTTCACCCTATTCTTCACCTAGCACAACTTCCCCTGAGCTGAGAACAAGACAAAGTATGTATTGGTTAGACCATGGTGCTCACTTCTGGGTGTTCTTCTGTGGAGCCCCAGGTTTTCTGCCAGCCTCTGTTCAAGTACACTTTACTGCCCTTTGCCCCCACCCCCACTGCTTTAGGTCACATCAGGGGAGGACATTCATTGGTTCAGATTCTATTTTGGAAAATGCCAGGGTTGAGAAACCATCTAGGACTAGCATTTCATGGGTAGTGTTACTGTAATGTTCGTAGATTTGCAGACTTAAAGTATAGTGCAGTAATATTTCTGATCATATTAATTGATAGATACCTCCATGAAAGGTCAGATGTTTTTCCAATCCCTCTATTGCCTTACTTATTAACCAAAGAAATCCATTGCCTTTTCCAACCAGAAGCCATAGGTTTGCTTTGCGCTCTTTAAAAAAAAACTAATTTCTGACTTTCTAGGTTTACTATGACAACAATCTCCACTCATGTCACCCTGCTGTGTTTCATGTTTTACTTGAAAATGACAGCGAGGTCTGATTTGCACTTTCATGTGTATGACTCCTTACCTTCATCAACCTTAGCTAACGTGTTCAAGCGTGACAGTGTGTTTATTTACATTGTTTTGCAAGACTAGTTTCATTCTGGTAGTTTCCCTTTTTTTTCTTCAGTTTTTACCACAGTGCTGAACTGGACCTACATATTAACTAAATATAATGTTAGTCTTTTTGTGTTTTATTTTTCTACTCGCTGTGGTTCACTTGGTAGATTAGACATTTGTATTGAACTCTTCTCACCAAGAAGCATGTTTTCAAATAGCTGGGATCTATTACAAACTCTTTTTCTGTCTATTTACCCTCAGATTTTATTTTTTATCCTTAACAGTTAGAAATACTCACTGCTGGTACAGTTGTACTCAATATATTTTTGTGTATCTGGTTTTCTTTAGTATATGTGTACGATAGCATCCATCCACACAACAGCCTCTGGCCAGGCTGTGAATGCAGACGATCAAGATAGATTGCATGGTTATTCCGTGGCACTGGATGCTATAGCTTTATGCATGATCGAAAACCTGCATGATTGAAAACCTTCATAATCGATAGACCTGTCCTATCTAAGAGTTGACCATCTTCATGATACAGTCATCAGTTATGCTTTTATTTATTCAAACTGTTTTGCCTGTGCTTAACTTTCAGCATGTTCTATCCCATTTGATGAGATTTGATCAGATTGACTACTGTTCTGAGGGTGCAGAGTATTGGAATACTTTCCTCTTGTAAAAGTGTGCTTCCCACCTATCTGACCTAGAACAAAGCCTTTCTGAAGTGTTGGCATAAAGAGGCAGAAACAGTGACTATTCTTTCTGAAGCGTCATCATAAAGAGGCAGAAACAATGACTATTCTTTCTGAAGCGTCATCATAAAGAGGCAGAAACAAGAAAAAAATAACTATTCCTTCTCGAACATGCGTCATCATAAACGAGGCAAGAAAACAACGACTATTCTTCTGACAGCGTCAAAATCGGGCCCGAAGAGGCCAGAACAATGACTTATTCTTTCTGAAGCAATTTGTCATATGTAAGTCAAATAGACGCATGACTCATTCTAATTCCTGAAGCGTCAACTAAAGAGTGCAGTCAAATACATAGTCGCACTATTATTTCTGCAAGCGTTATCATCAGAAGAGCAGAAAAACACACGTTGAACTATTATCTCTAGAAAGCGTCACACAATACACTTCGAAACACAGTGAATATCTCTCTAAAGACGTCATAAGACGACGTACAGGAAACACAGTGACAATAACTGACAAATAACCCTTTCTTACCGCCTATTATCCTTTAGTAAAGCCTAAGCTTAAGTGTCCCCAACACTGACACAAATGCGATCTGGTTTATCGAAGATTTAGTAAACCCTCTTCAGACCCGTTTGAGAAAAATATGATATACATGATTACTATCTAACCCCTGTCTAATAATTTAGCTACTACTTGTAACTATCCTCGTTTTTTTTTTTTTTTTATTTTAACACGTCCGTCCCACAACTTAAGAACTATCCATTGGTGCCTCCGCGCGTATGATTGTACGCGGATTCTTGTTGTTTTTTAAGATACAATACTCATGAGCATGGAATCCATATCCCCTCTAACCATGCCTTTTATCTTCATAAAGTTGAAATCTTTTCCAGATGTCAAAGGTCTGATAAGTCAAGAAACACATCAGTCCATCTATGAACAACCCCGACTCAACACTCGTGTACCACACGCAACATGACGCAGTGCTGCCCCCCCCCCCCCCCCCCCCCAAAACAGGGTTTAAGAGTTTGGATGGACTTCAGTTTGGACAGAAAGGGGCTTCTGGGGACCTGCCTGTTTGACACAGGCCTGTTCTCAGCTGCGTCTGTCAGTTTCATATTCCAATATTATTTAACTGAAAGTAAACTGCTTGTGTCTCTATAGAAAAGTTGCAGAAACAAAATCTTCCTGGTGTCTTTCACATGGAAAATGCATCGAAATACTGTTGACTGTTCATCTGTATTTGGTTCACTTTTGTCCCTCTCAAGAAGAAAATGCCACTGTTTTTGTACTTGATTTCTTCCAAATAAACAAAACTGCTCTTTCACAAACCAAGGCTCAACGTAGATCCCTCATAAATTCAGAGACAATTGTGAACTAGTTAATATAGTCAGGTCTGCTGCTGTAGTTTCCTGTGTAGTATTCACACATGACCCAAGTGGCCCTGCTTGGGAGTCACAGGGTGTGGTAACAAGTTGCAGCTGTGCTGTGGTGAAGTTGTTTCTCTGGCCTGGCTGAGATGGATGACAATTCTCTGCCTCTCAACACACACATACCCACACAACTTTTTATTTAGAGGGGCCAAATAACAAGAGGAACTAAGGGAATTTTCTTTCTTTTAGAGCCGTGAAAAGACAGTTCAAGGTTTTAAAAAGATCAGATATATCCCTGATAATATGGGTGAATGACAAACAAGAATGATGTGAGGAAACTTTTAGAAGAAACACACACACACACTAGAGCAGTGTTAACGAATAATGCCTATAGTGATTCCTGGTGGTGGTGCCAGGCCAGGCCAGGCCAGGCCAAGCCTGACCCTGTCATTTAACCATCACTGTAGACCAACGTTAGAAAACAACTTGGAGAGAGCAAAGAAGGTTTGCATTTTGGAAGTGTGGACTGAAGGCCACATAACAGTCTTGTATCATGTCAGGTCTACTTTTCCAATGTGTCACTAAATTAAAGTAAGTACAGTAAAGCATTGATGCAGTTCATAACAAATTTACATAAAAGAATATTCATAAAGCTCTTGGCTATTGAAGCCAAATGTGTGACACACAACCAGAACATCTGGTTTGAGTTCTTTTCTCACTATGGAAAGAGTTACACCCACTTTAATGTTTCCTCCTGTTTTGGGATACTAGTCATAGTTGTTTTCCTGTAAAAGTGGTAGCTATGCATGTAAGGTCCTTGACTCAGAGGGGGTTATTGAAGTGAGAAAGCATTGTGGTGTCTCAAACTCTAACTGGTATTTTCCGCGCACTTAACTTATCTTGACCGTAGTCATATTTTGATACGCAAAAATATATCAGGACTGTTGCTCCTGGTATTTCCAAAAAAACAAAGCTTTGCCGACTCAACTGTTGGCTGGGGCCAAGCCTATTTTCATGGATTATGCAGCAGATGGCAGTGTTGAATCACTTTTCAAACAGCACCATAACTCCATCCTTTCCCTGGAGACCAGACAAAGAATTGAGCATCATCACTAGGGAAAGACTGGATTTGAGGACATTTGAGGAAATGTCTTATATAAATATATATTATTTATTTATGTCTAATATTTTTTTCACTGACATCAAAATAGACCTTTTTTGGTGTTAAAAAGTAGCATGATGAAATTTCATAATAAATGCTGCAAGAATTGTAGTTTCTTTCAAGAAATCCTGCCTTTCTTGCTTTGTGGTTATTTGGTGTTGGTCTTTGAAAGCAGCTGCATTTGGCAAAACAAAAAGACTGCAATAGATTTTTTCTGAAGATTTCGTCATGCGACAGGATCCTTCTGGATGGCCTTATTATCAATGGGTTTGTTGTACACAGTCAATATGTGAGCGCCCCCTCAGTTTGGAAAATTTGAATACACCCAACACTCCTCATAACACAAATCCTTTCACTGGTAGAACAAGATCCCTTCGTTTTTTTTGTGTGGCTCTTTTCCCTCAGGCTCAAAGCTGCTTCAAACCCCCTCCAACAGACCCCTGCCTCCACCAGATTAGACCCAGCCATTCAGTTACCACAATGCCAGCACTCCCTCCACACCAAGCCTTCCAAGGAAGCCTGTGTCTTTGGGATTATTGCAAGTGAAGATCCACATTTCCTTGCTTGTGTAAAATTTCAACCAAGAGCAAACCCAGCATAGACATCAGTCCGCATTGGCAGCAGACAGAGTATAGGGTCTAAATCAGGACGACACTTCAGGGTCACGTCAAATTCAAGCGGCCCTTCCTTTGTGCGTAGCCAGCAAGGAGCATGACGTGCTGGCTTTGAACACTGGTCCTCATTCCCTGCCTGCCGTTATTTCTGTAAGGGAATGGCCTCTGCTCTCAGACATAGTCAAGATTGATGTCGGTCAAAGCTTTTTGCTCCACTCTCCTCATACTTTTATGTAAAATGAAGCAGCCAATGAGGTACAGCCAGTGGAACATATTAGACAGATAGTATCATGTGAAAATTAATCCCACTGAATGAATGAGTCATTCTAAAGGGTGAATGGAAGAGTGACCTTGCACTTCCCTGTCACACATGTTGGCCTGTATGTACCCCACATGTTGGCCTGTATGTACCCCACATGTTGGCCTGTATGTACCCCACATGTTGGCCTGTATGTAGCCCACACATTGGCCTGTATGTAGCCCACACATTGGCCTGTATGTAGTCCACACATTGGCCTGTATGTAGCCCACACATTGGCCTGTATGTAGTCCACACGTTGGCCTGTATGTAGCCCACATGTGGACCTGTATGTAGCCCACATGTGGGACTGTATGTAGCCCACATGTTGGCCTGAGCACACGTCTGATAGAGATCTCATTCCCTCCTTTGCATAATTCCAAATTTGCTGTAGCTGATGAAGATGTGAGGCTGCTCTGCTATCTACAACATCCCTGAATGCTCCACATCTGGGGAATTTGCATGATTGCCTGTAGATTATTTGAACATTATCTATACCCCCTCTACTCCTAACACACCCCCACCCTTAAAAAATTGTCTGTGTCTTTCTGCTGTAAGGATGCACATACATCCTTGGGCAAGAGACTCTAAAATAGATCATACAAGCAACTGGAGTAGATGCACAGGCGCAAGAAGCGGCTCACGGGCAGACTTGAGTCATGCTGGCAAGATCATGCACCCTGAGCTGACAGCCCTACACACCCGATTACTAAACACGTCATTTCCAAATGCAGCCACAGCCCCACAATGGGTCACAAACGAGGGGGAATTATTGAGAGGCCAGGCTCTGATTTGGCCCCACGTGACTGGGATCTGTAGTGGGGGTTCAGTGGGGGGTTGTGAGTACTTGTGAAGTACCTTCAGAGGACTGACCTGAGAAGGCTCTGGTCGCAGCTACGGTGGAGGCTCATCCACTGTGTCATGTGGTCTTCTGGCAAAGGCATAACCTCGATGGAGGAAAAGAAAGACAATACGGTCATCCTGGATTTGCCTTCTCAGAACAGAAACAGAACCTGTCAGTCCCTCTTAACATCAACAGGCTTTTCACCAGCTCCACCACACTCTGCCAACCCCTAATATCCTTCCTCCTGCCCCATTTCTCCGGATGTGGATTTGTTCAGATGCGTAATGTATGGAATGTAAGACACTTTTGGCTGGATTCCATTAATGACTTGATAGATTCATATTGTGCTGCCTCAGCCTAGCTGTTGTCTCTCTGTCTTTGACCCTCTTCTCCACTTCAGAGAGCCTCATTAGAGTGCATGAAAAGAGGTCTGTGGACCGTATGGTGTTCGATGAAGACCATTCTGTTGTGACACACATGAGATCATTTCCCTTGACCTTTAAAATATTGATTCCTCGTTTAATCATTGATCATAGAACCCATCTGCCACACAATGGGTTCCGTACCATGTTTTTTTTCTCAAGATAATCAGTAGAAGTAAAAAATTTGTTAGTAAAAACAAATGATCAGCCAAAATCTCTTGTTAGCCAGCAACCACATTTTTCATGTCTTACAAGATCAGCACCCATTGCAATTATAATTATTTTTCCAGCGTACCAACCGACACAAAAAAAGATGTGTGTGGCGATTGTAGGCCTTGGTCATGGAGCAGAAGATAAATGTTGGACCATCACCAAGGGGCATTCTCATGTCTCATTATCAGCCTCGTTAGGACGCGTGTTATAGCTGCTTGACTGAGTAGCCCTAATAAGGAAAATGACCCAATGCCAATGTGAGTGGCAATGTTTCTCCTCTCACGTCTTCCATCTTTCCTGCCTCTCAGTGTCTCTCTTTCCCTGTCTCTCATTCCCTCTCTCCCTCTCTCCCTCTCTCTCTCTCCCTCTCTCTCTCCCTCCCTCTCTCTGTCAATCCCGCCGTCTATTTTTCCCTTATTTTCTTTCTGACTTTCTTTCTTACGTTCTTTCTTACGTTCTTTCTTTCTTCCTTTCTTGTTCTCTCTCTCTCCCTCTCCCTCTCTCCCTCTCCCTCTCTCTCTCTCCCTCTCTCTCTCTGTTTGTTGATCTCCCTGTCTGTCTCTCTCGCTTTCTCTGTTTGGCAGTCACACACTCAGACATGTGTGTGCTGAAGATGTTACGTAATGTCCTCCTTTCACTGCACTCCAGATCAAAGAGAACAATCCGCCATAGAAAATTGCTCCCTTCCCCATTTCTTCTCCACCATCGCATTGTTTTATCCGTCTTGAGTATCCTCAGACTACACAGTAGGCAACCATATCTACGCCATCATTCCCCTTCATGTCTGAAATCAAACAGAACCAAAGGGGAATGATCAGGAGGTTCACTACAGCAAACAATCAGCCAGGTTAGATATGTTGTGCAGGATCATGCCACTGGACCCAGATGTGTGGATTTTAGACTAGCGTAGTGTGACGTTGTTCATGTATATCTATCCTATACAGGCCAAAGTCACTTCATACTCCTGTATGTAGAAATTCAGATATGATCTTTTTGGTTGATATATATTGTGACTCAGAATGCAAACATAGTCTTTCACTTTAATAAACATCTTTTGATATTTTTCAAGATGTGCCAACAGACCAGCGCTTAATGTGTTTACAAGTAAAACTATTTGTCGATTGCTGCTGTTTCCACAGGTTTTGTCATCCGCGAAAATAAATCGGGGGAGAGAAAGAGAGGGAGAGAGACTGAGAGAGAGAGAGAGAGAGAGGGAGAGGGAGAGAGAGACTGAGAGAGAGAGAGAGAGAGAGAGAGGGGAGGGGAGGGGCAGAGATAGCATCAAACCCTGTCAGAGAGGCTGTGCCTGTCCGCGGGCTTGTGAGGATTGAAATAATGAGTGTGTGCCGAGGAGTATTCCCCCCAATGCTAAATGTAGGCAGCAGATTTTGGTACCAAGGACCATGGAGGACGCCAGAGGACAAAGGAACAACAGAGAAATGGAGAGAGAAAGAAAAAGAGAGAGAATCATCTGGCTCCCAGTCTAAGCTTCAGGGGGAGCATGTCCTGGAGTGACATGCATGGGCCTACTGTAAGATCTACACTCTATATACTGTACCTTGCACCTCTCAGTCATTTACAGGAAGACCGTATAGAACCTGGACTGACTGAGGACTGTTTGATTCCTTTTGGTACGGTAACCCTCCTTATCTCCTCTCAACCTCCCACCTCATGGAACAGCCTGGTCCAAGGGAGCAGAGCAGCCAGGTTATCTCTGGGGCTCAGCCGGGAGGAGGGAGGGGCCATGAGCAGGCGAACTAGGAGAGATGTATCCCCAGGACATGCTGCACGTTCACTGGCTGCAATGCATTGTGGGCTGTGAGCTCTGCAGCAGCAGCATCAAGTGGAGCAGTGGAGAATGGGAGAGGGCAGGGCTTCAGAGCATGTTTTGGTGCTCAAACCGTTATCACACCTGACAGTGTCTGTTTTGGGCTTCAGAGGTGCACAGGGCATGCACATGCGGCTGGTCAGCTGTAAGGTAGAGTGATAGACTGTGACGCGTCACACACCACATTCTGCCCCACCAAGAGATGTGTTTGACAGTCTACAGGAGCATCCCTCTCAACACTGCTTGCATCTAGCAGCTGAGGTCAACAGTCACACTGTCAGACCAAGATGGAGGACGAATGAGAGCCTTATCCTCAGTTGGTCCATACAATAACATGAAACCAAATGCGATGCTAGAAACTTCACACAGTCTGATTTGTGAAGTCTACGTTCAGGTAGTAATTACTGTATATGACATTTAGGTAAGTGCGAGTTGTTTATTGACTGTACAAAACCCTTAAGGCTCCATGATGTTCCTGACTGAGCATGCCGGCTCCTGTTTAGCTTCAGGATAGGGGACTGTAAGGTGACTGTAGCATTGCTGCCCCAGGAGCATGAGCCCTGGCTAGGAAGGCTGCTGTGGCCCAGCCTGGTCCCACTCACCCATCAGTGAACATGGCCCCTGAGCCTCTCTGACAGTTGGGGATAGAAAGAATGAGCCACATCAGCCCCCGAGAGCTCTGATTCACCACAGCCCATAGTCTTCGCCTGATGGAACACCCCCTGCAACCTCTTCATCATATGTGCATGGGACTGCGTGTTTGCTGTTACATGTTTGCATAAATGTATTCTTTTACAGAACCAAAATAAATGTATTTGTGCATAGTGATGGCATACTATACTTAGTGTAATATAGATCCTTGTGTTTAGAAAGTTAGAAAGACATTGTGTGTTAAAGTGAAAGACAACATATTACAGAGAGTCAGGTACCACACACACACAAATACACATAGTACATGTTTCACGATATTACATCTGTCAGAGAGAAATCTTATGAGACAATTCTAAGACAGCTGATTCATCAACTGGCATAATCTGAAGGACCTCATTGCTAACATGTGTACCAGTGCCAGAGGCAGACACATGGGCATGTCTGTCTGGCTGGGAAACCTTCAATCACATCTGACTGGAGAGCCATGGCTGCAGTGATAAGCCATTGGCTGGCCATTAGAGCAGAAGATCAGACAGTGTGCGTGACATACAGAGAGAGGAACATGTCTCCATGTCACCATGTGGAACTTCACCCTAGGCAATGAGTTAGCATGAGCTGTTCACTTCCGACACATCCATAAAGAATTAGTTAATGACTCTCTTTATAGGTCAAGAGGTTGAGGTAGTCATAGCAGGTCTTTCAGCACATTTATCTGGAAAAAATCCATTCCTACAATACGAATATTGTTTTCGATTCTTTGTTTGAATAAGAAAACAGTAAGTCCATGTCCAGGTTTACAAGATGGGGATAGTAGTTGCAGTTCTATCTTCCCCTGAGGTAGCTTGCTGGCTCCCTGCTTCACTATGTTTCCCTTTGACTAGTCTCTGGCTAATTTGCATGCAGAGTTTGACCCAAACTATAATCTACAGTGACTCTTCAATAAGCCTCTGGCACATTGGGGAGATGTTATAAGCTGTGACAAAAGACAAGACAGGCTTGAACAAACTGAAGGTCACTAGGGACAGCATCCTGATTATCTCAAATGGCTTCTTCTTGTGAGTTTAAATTCCCTCTCTCAGATGAAGGCTAATTCTTAAACACACGTGCAGGGGGTCCAATGCATACCAAGTATCTGCAAGAGCCCAGACACCACTTCACTCAGATCATTCATTGAGTAAATACTCTATCAAAAATGTGATCATGTGGGAAGACAAAACTCCAGCAGTTGCAATATTTAAATACTACCTTACTGACGCAGTGAATCAGCGCTAGATATCTTCGTTCCACAGCAACCATTTTGCTGAAGGGGGACGGGGGATGGGAAATATTAATCCTCCTTTTTGAAGATTCTGTATAATTTTTCAGAAGTGGGGGGATTTGTTAAAACCCTTGCCTATTGTCACGGACAGTTAGATAACCCCCTAGTGTGAGACATGACTGGGCCACCTCCATGGCATGAAGGGGTTGTCTGCAGTTGCTTCCTCAGTAGCCAGGTGTGTGTTCCTTGCCTGCCTCTGAGCCACACAGTGTGAAGTCACAAGGGTACGCTGTATATGCTGCATCATCCAAACATCTCATCAGCAGATGAATCAGGAACAAACTATGACTTAACATATCCCTGTTGGCAGCCTCTAATTTCAATCCACATCAAAAGGACGACACTGATCAAAACGCATGACTGAGATTGAGGTAGTAGTAGTATAAGTGTAAACGTATTGTAGGTCCTGGGCAAAATCGTGCCAAAATATTTTTTTTGCATGATTGTTTAATGAGCTGATACACAAGTTCATTTCAGCAGGGTTCATATTCAAATTGGAAATGAAGTACGATTAGCATATATGCAGAGAGGCTTTGCACGCTTGACATCCTCTCAGCCCCTCTGCTGGAAATAGCCATGCACACAACATCCTCTGATTACATTGATATGTAGATTCATGCATCTGCAAAGATTAGTTATTCATTAATGTATTTGCTTTGAATTCTCCGGTGAGGGTAACTCAGGCGGAAGTCTTGGGCAAACAAAATGAATCAGAAGAATGTCACAAGTGAGCAACATCTTTTTGGGGCGAAAATGACAAAGGCTAGGTGTTCACAATTATGTATTTAAAACAGAACGGTTGTTAGGTTCCAAAACATAAGCTCTTAATAAGGGGAGAAACAGAAAATGATCTCCGTAATTATCAATCTTTTCATCCCAAAACCAGAATTAGCCTTGCCTCCTCGGTGGGCTATGAGGATTAATAACTGTGGCCTGTGTGAGTTTATAAACTGGAGCGACTGTCATCCTTTTCTAAAAGCATCATGGATCATCAGTTTGCTCCTTCAGTGTCCTCTCCTGCGGCTACACTCCAAGCCCTTTTATATTTTAAAAATAGGCTCTCCTCTCACTGTGCCTCACTCATTGCACCCAACACCAATCAATGTCCCCTGCTCTGCTCTCCGAAGATATCCACCCCCGTGGCATGTTCATATGGAACATGTAAGATCACTATCTAGTGAAATACAAAAGGTTGTTTTTTTGTCTTTACAGCCAGCAAAACAAATGTGCTCTGCTAGACTGATTCTAACAAATTAAGAGCTTCCCTCTACTGTCCTCCCCTGCTAACAATGATGATCCATAACTTTCATGGACATGAGACATCAGTTTAAGTTGTCTTAGGTGTGACTGGTTTTCATAGGTAATGATGCTAGATTATACATGTGGGAATAGGGAGGCTGGTAAGTCATCCATCACTGCCTAGTTCATAGGAGCTTCCATTAGGGACAATTATTCAAACCCAAATATGCTCACAGACATTTTGCACTGTCTCACAAATACACTCAGACACACACACACACACCCACACAGACACCCCCCTCCCACACACACACACACACACTAGCACATACCCACCAACACAGTCTGCCCCAAGCTACTAGAGGGGACATCTCATTCTTTCATCCATGTGCGAGTCATTGTTGTGGTGTCAGCTGGTGCCATCTCTTTTATCACACTGGAAGCTAATGGAAACAGCAACTGGAGGAGGTGGGGGAGAAGGCAGGCACACACACACACACAGCCGTATAGAAGAGGGTTGGGAGATGGAACGGGTGGGTACGTCAGGCCGCGGGGCCAGAGCTTTGCAGTGGTGACGTGCCTTCTGCGGCCTCACTCAGCTCCGGCCGTTGATGCTTCCTACAACACAAGGTTGCCTTTCAGATATGTTCCTGTCATATATAAATGAAACGGAGACACTTTGGTTATAGCTTTTATTCCTTTTATGTATGAGATCATTTTGGCCTTCCTTAATAGTTTTGATTCTATTCTGTAAATTCCTTATATTTCTTCTCCTGTCTGCTACATCGCTCCAGTCAGTACCCTGAAAATGCATCCATATTTTTCCTGATCCCTGCTTTATATTTTCTCGTCAGTGCATTTCATAACATGTGCAAATCTGATGAGGCGGTAAACATCAAGGGAATGTGGCAGTTGTTTTCACTAATATGAGAAACAATTGTCAATTACGTTGTGAACATTCAATGTGGAATGCAGTTTGTTTTGATAAGACTGTGACCCCATTTTCATTGACAACAACAGCTACTGGAAACAGGAAGCCGCATGAGGTTTGTATGCTGTAATAAAGATATGCCAGACCGGTAGGAGTATTTTCTATAATTCTTTATTTTTTCAATATTTTTCCTTTTTGTATAACATGACAATCGTGCTTTATCATGTGACACCATTTAAATACATATCATGTATATATTATGTTGTACATTAGGCAGTGAGACAGTTAAAAATATACAAAACAATATCATTTTTACTAGACATAGTTTCTATTTTTAATATAATCATCAATATCTTCATTGTCTTCATCATTTCGTATACTTCTGTAAGATATGTGCTTTAGTTTCTGTGATCAAAATATTATTGCAGAAAACAGCAACTCCTTTAGAATTTTTTCAACATTTAGACAATAACTTCCAATGTATTACAGACATTCACAGTTACATGTTTTACACAGTACAGTTTTACAACAAAGTTCCAGAGAAAACTGTGGTAGAGTAACTTTATACAAAATTCACAGGACATGAACTGTAGCCATTTCACATTTCTATTCCGTTGTTTTGCTTTTCAAAGTAAACATGTTTCAATCAATCAGATACTTTCACTGTAGCTGCCACAGAAGCAAACTAGCATTGTCCTCACATGTCATGGCAAAAGTCTGTTGAAATTAAAGCTTTGTGCTTTTCACTAGTAAAGCAAAGACAACGTAAAGAGAAGAGAAGCAGACTCCTACTGGTCTGCACCTATACGTCTACATATGTATTGCTGAATACATATTGATCAAAATATAATTGATCGTTACACATAAAGTAAAGTGAATGACTTTCTTTAAACACAGAGTTGGTCCAATATTGTTTGCTTGCGTAAAAATGTGTCATTCTGGAGATGTGTCCAGTCGTGTAAACAGACCATGACTTTGTAGAAATTGATTGATAACTGGCTTAAGGCCTTCTCTGATCATGTTTTTTTTTATTTTCGTTTGGAGAAATTTGGGAAATTTTCACTGATGTTCCTGAGGAAAGCATGCAAAACGTAAACAGGATCGACTGTCAGCATTAAGGATAGTCAATGTTGATATTTCACTTTTCTAAACCTGTGCTCATATTTTTTTTTACATTTTTGTACCCTGTGCTTCGCTAACTGAACTCTACATGGCATAGATAGTTTTTGCTTATGTCTGCCTACGATTTTGGTCCTCGGTCACAACACGTATAGTAAAAAACATCCTAAAAATAATTCTAAAAATGTTTCAATCACATAAAAGTTTTTTTTACTCAAAAAGGAAGATAAAATAACAGTCTCTCTCACACAAATTCTTTTGCAACAGATACTGGAATACTCCAGGGCTCATTGACTTCATCTTCATATTGGCATTGTGCTTCGTCAAAGTTTCCCTCCTCGTCAGGGTTACCTATAAGGAGGCTCACAGAGGAGACGACAGTGTGAGGCTTGGTAAACAACTACATAATGACTGGACCCTGTCCCCTCCGCTCTTCCATGGCGACCGTGTTGTTGACTACTTCATCTCTACTATATTCACACTGCATTTACTTTGTTCATGAATATATTTAACAAATTGCTATTCTATTTTCAATATTTGTATTTTCTCACAGTATTACACACTATGTTAACTTTTTTTCTCAGATTTACGGGAGTTTTGAGAACATTAACAGTCTTTGATTTTTGTTTTTGTAATGCATACAGTACCAATAATAAGACATTACCAGGTTGGTTGTACAAATGCAGAAAAAATTAAACATCTAGAATCCGGTTTGATCACATATTTCCCCTGGAGGTAGGTGAATCAATTAAATCTTGGAAGTCCTTTGTCTCCACTCTCCATTAGGGTATCTTTCACATCTAGACATTGGCCTCTGCATTGGTCAGGTTTGGGGGGCTCACAGGGTTGAGGGGGTTGATTGCCTCTGTTGGGCTAACTGGGTTTGGCTGATTGGGGATGATAGGGTTGGTTGGGCTTGTGGTCTGGGTTGGGTTGGTTGGGCTAGTTGGGTTTACAGGACTGGCTGCAGTGGCTGGGTTGGCAGGAGGAGCTGGGACAGTAGGGCTGGTTGCATTGGTGGGGCTCACTGCAGCAGTGGGTGCAGCTGGTGCAGCTGGTGCAGCTGGGGCAGCTGGGGCAGCTGGGGGAGCTGGGGCAGCTGGGGCAGCTGGGGTGGCAGAAACAGCTGGCATGGTGGGAGCAGCCGGGGTAGCAGGGCTAGCTAAATTAGCTGCGTTGGTCTCCACCTGTTGCTCAGGTCCATTCTCCTGGGGCCGTCTCACCACTGCTGGGGGCTGTAGCATTATCCGCAGGCGCTGGGAAAACAACACAAGATGATTGAGACACACTGTCAAAGTCAAATCATTACCAGCAGACTTATGCTAAAGTTCTTCTGTGATGGTAATATCAGGCTTACCACACAAACAACAAGAATCAACAAAGAAAAAATTAGCATGATGCCTCCTTTTCCCCAAGGAGACCACCTAGACAGTATTAAAATAAGACACGGCCAGGTACCTCTTTGTAGGTGCCCTTGAGGCCCAAGAACATGTAAATCATGTATCCCGGAATGAGAACCATGGAGGAGAGAGCCATGAGCCAGCCTACTCCCTGGCCCCAGCCGGGAAACACGTAGTCACCCATGGTGAGGGGGACCATTTGGAAGGCACTGAACAGGAACACCCCCTGTGGGAGACATGGGGAACTCATTATGCGTCATCCTGACACCCAGGATTCCTGGTTCTGACTTGCCCCAGGATGGAGATATTGACATCAATGCTCATTTCATTTTTCACCACATGATGTTGGATGTAGTATTGGGTCTGTTTGGGGCACTTACAGCGACGATGAGAGGGGTGAACACAACCCAGCACATCTTAAACCATATACAGGGTTTGTATCCAATCATCTCCTGGATGTTGTCATAGAACTTGTTCACACCTGCGAGACAAATGATTGTACGATCAAAATATTCATATCCAATTTATTTCAATTTACCGGTGGTCTGTCATGCATTCTGATGAGACAAGAGGGATGCAGTGTGTGAGCCCGGATGTCCTTGAGGCAACAACACCTTCCAAGATGCACTAATGCCTCTGGACAGGTGTGAGGTTGTTCTTTCATTCCACCTATACATCTACCCTAGCCTCCAGTTGGTTACAGTTGTATCCTCTTTTCAAGGATCTTTTCATCCAACAAAAGGAGACTATTAGTTTGCACTTGTGTAAAGTGCAACGCTTGTCATGTCTGTCCTGTTTCTTACATACGTTGAACCGACAAAGCAGATAAAGGCAGGATGTCCGATGATAACACCCACCATAGCACCAGGATATGGAGATGCACTCGAAGAAGACCAGGAAGAGCAGACACATTCCACTGGCAGAGTAGTAGTCAAACAGCTTGAACACGTAGATCCCACCCTGGTGACAGATATAGAGGTATAAGATGAACCACTACATAACACATAGATCCCACCCTGGTGACAGATATAGAGGTATCAGATGAACCACTACATAACACATAGATCCCACCCTGGTGACAGATATAGAGGTATCAGATGAACCACTACATAACACGTAGATCCCACCCTGGTGACAGATATAGAGGTATCAGATGAACCACTACATAACACATAGATCCCACCCTGGTGACAGATACTGAGGTATAAGATGAACCACTACATAACACATAGATCCCACCCTCAAGCCAAAGAGTTTTGAATAAATCCTCTGCTTTGTCACATTTGCAGAGGAGAAATTGCAGTTTAATAGTGTTTCTCATCCTTACAGTGCATATCTAATACTCTGTAGATTACAACTGCTGTCCAGTAGTTGACGTGAAAGACCACATATGTTTGGTGTACCTGTGTGATGTTAGACAGGCCGATGATGTAGGAGACCAAACAGACAGCTGCAATGAAGAGCTCTCGTCTCCCTCTAAGAGCTCTAGGAAACTCATCCACCAGAGCAGTGATGAAGCCCTCCACTGTGCAGAACTGAAACAATCACAGGGAATCCTACTGTAAGATGTGAGGCTGTGAGTCACACTAGGCTGTGGGTTAATAGGGTGGTTCCAAAATTGTGAATTACAATGATCATTATTTTATTCAAGACTGAAACTGTAAACATGCCATTCTGTTTGCAAAAGTAGCACACACTTTAACTAGTGACCATTATAATGAACATTGACAAATTATATCCTATCAATTCAGTAGATTACGCATTGTATTGTGGACATTGTGATGCATTATAACCAAATACATCCTAATGGCCCCTTATTTAAGTCCATCTTGGGAATTAATCCAGGCAAGAAGGCTTTGGTCTAACACCAAATTTGAATAATAAGTCAGAATATTTATGATTTTTCTTGCTTCCCAATGGATTGGGTAAGTGGTGGGTAGAAGGAGTGGATCTAATGTATCACTATTGCTGCTTTAAACAGCCTCAAAGTAACCCTTATCTCTTACAGCAGAGAGGGTCGGGGAAAGGAGCCTGGGGGCAGATGGAGGTGATACGTTGCATTGAAACAGGCTGACAGGAGAAGTCAAAGTTCAGACACTGCTGTCCACCAGCAGCAGATTGCATGTTTACCATGCAGAGAAACTAGAACAGGCATGGTATAATAAGTACCTGTGCTCCCATATCTAGGTCAGAGCATCTCATACCTGGCTGTCAATCCCCAGCATGAGCAGCATAGAGAAGAACAGGATGGCCCAGAGAGGGGAGATGGGCAGCTGGGTCACAGCCTCTGGATACGCAAGGAAAGCCAAGCCCGGGCCTGGGGAAGAAACCACGATTGAAAACCATTTCCCAAACCCTTGAATCAGTGTAGAAGTGTAAGTTCCCCTTCAGTCTGAGGGAATCCTGAAGAATCACTGAAGATCCTGACTGCTGTGAGCTGCAGTCAGGATCTTCAGTGTCACACCTCTTTGTTTAGCGTTGGCGTGTTGATGCAATTACAGAGGGAGCGCGTCGAATAGTTACCTGAAGCTGCAACATCAGCAATTGGCCTGTTTGACACGTTCGCCATGAAGCCAACAATAGAGAAGATGACAAAGCCAGCAAACATGCTGGTGAAGGAGTTGATGCAGCACACAATGATCGAGTCTCTGGGGAGAGAAAACATCAAACAGTTCTGTTGTCAGAGCTTCAAGTGATTTGTCATTTCTCCTATATCATACCTTCCTAAAGAGGGGGCCTCTCCGGAGAAAGAAAAGAAGCTTGTTTCCACCAGGGAAATAACTGAACAGCTATTGATGTCTATATTGACCACATGCCATGAAAACATGCCTAGGTTTAATGATTAAAATACGTGTTCTATTATGTGATCCTATTTCAATCGATAGCAAGGACGCATTTACAAAGTACAGTTCGTCTTCACACAGTTAATTGTATGATGAAAAGCCTTGGCTTCTTGGTGGGTATTATTGGGTTAATCAAAAACAACAGGCCAATTGAAATAAATGCAAGTTAAGGGCCCCGTAATTAAGCAACAGATGAGCAATTTGTGTGACCCACAACCATGGAGATACTGTTGGAGGGGAGGCTCTGCAGTTGCCATTTTTATCTGTAAATATGCTATTATGAATCAAAGCAATGAATTATCATCATATTTTATTGATTGTTATACACAACACACAGTGTTTATTCAGGTATACCACAGCACATCTATTGTCCTTAAGACCCTCTTACAGCCACAGTCTAATTTAAATCAAATAGTCCATCCTCCAAATCTTACCTGTAAACATTGTTATTGAACGTGTTATAGCTGCCCAGAGCTATCAAGGACCCTAGTCCTAATCCATAAGAGAAAAAGATTTGGGTGGCTGCATCTAGCCATACCTGGCAAAGACAGACAGGCATACATTAATTGACTGAGCAGAGAGCTTATCAATGTTAACTCAAACATACAGATGATATCTAAGTTACTTCTACAATCTACCATTACCTCAGACTCTTTGAGTTTCTCAAAGTCAGGTGTGATATAGAAGAGAATTCCTTCTTTTGCTCCAGGCAGAGTTACTCCACGGATGAACAGAATGAACAGCATGAAATAAGGGTATGTGGCTGAGAAGTACACCACCTAGGAAATATCATTCATGAGTCATTATCACCAAGGAGACATTTCATTGTAAAACTGTCGGAAGAACAGCTAATTCCCTGAACGAATAAATTGTAATTCTGACACTACAAAAGGTCTTTCAGAGGAGCAGAGCGTCCTTTTCTATTTCCTCGACTTAAACATTTATTGAGGTTCAAATTTGCATCCATGCCATTTCATGTTCCTTCAAAAAAAATACTTTTTACGCTTATGACACTGTGTATAAAATCGGTGAGCACATAAAGCAGTAGCAATCATAACACATGTTACTTTCCATGATCACGTGATATGTTAGATTTTCCAAATGTTGCTACACTGGGGAAGAATGGGCAGAGAAGCAACCAGATTCTAGTGGGCTGTTTAGCTCCTCCTTCAAGCTTAAAGCCAAACCCCCGCTGTATAAAAACTGTGTCAGGAGAAATGGAATTAGAGAAAGCACCATGAGTGTGAATATGATTACTGAGTGTTTGATGCCTCTCCTCTCATTCTAAAATCAATCTGGACAATACTCCCCGCATTCTAAATGATTGATGAGGTGATATGAGAATGATTAATATTGCATATCTGCCAAACGTTGCATATTGGAAATCAAGGGATAAAGTCTGACAAAGGAATACCGCATCTCACCTTCCCCGTCCAGCTAACTCCTTTCCAGATACAGAAGTACACAAGGACCCAGGCGATCGCCAGAGTTATAGCCAATGGCAACCGTATCTGGCCTGGTTTATCCAAGCCATCGGTCATTTGATGCATGTTGCGCCTACGAGATTGGAGCGAGCAACAATAAGATTATCATCCACGCAGGGAGAAAGCTGTGTAGCTAAGTGGCATGTTATTATTTATTTCCACCATACTGCAGTGTTGTTTGCATCATAGAGAAAGTAGTCACTGCCTTACTCCCAGAACTCCAGCACAGAACTGGTGAGGTTGACGTTATATGCAATGCTGTAGTTTGAGTAGCATTTCTCTGTGTTCCAGGGATTGTTACATGAGCTCCATGGAAGATCCTGCAAAACAGATATTTTAACCTCCCTCATGTATAGTACATAACATTACCACACGTCAAGTTATTGGGTTATTATTACAGATGAGAGCAAAGTGTAATCATTTCATTCCCATGTGACTAAGTTATGTACTTACAGTGGTAAATGAATTGTACAGGTAGTAAATAGCCCAGGAAATGATGACAATGTAGTAAATGTTAAGCCAGAAGGACAGGACAGCTGCTGCTAGGCCAACACCTATCAGTTGGAAACCAGGCAGGTTTCTAATTAATTATAGAACAATATACGCGCAAAGAAAATGTATCACGTATTGTTGCAGATAGTCACCAGCAGGGCCATTGTACATCTTTTTGAGACAATTTATCCTAACTGTAGAAAAGACCACAATCATTTGAAGATAGAATAGACAACGCCTTTGCGAGGATGGGGACTGTATACCTTTGAACATGGGAGCCAGTTTCCACACACCAAGCCCGCCAATAGACGTGTACTGGCCAAGGGAGCATTCCAGCAGAAACAAGGGGATCCCAGCAAATATGAGGGTCAAGAAGTAAGGAATCAAGAAGGCTCCTGGAAGAACATAGGAGAATCAAATGAGGTTAGAAGCATAGAAGAAGCATAAATCTAATTTATATTCAAATAATATCGTCTACATATATGCACTGTGCACATGTTACACATGCAGTTAATCATTTTCCATATTAATTAGAAATCAGTTGAGGAGCCAATAGGCCCTAGATTACAATATTCTAAATTGTGTTTACCTCCACCGTTTTTTCCACAGAGATATGGAAATCGCCATACGTTGCCTAGTCCAATTGCATAACCTACACACGACAGAAGGAAATCAAATCTTCCCCCCCATGTTTCTCTATCGGGAAGATCCTTATTCTTCTTTTCATCTTTCACATCCAGTGACTTGGGTTTGTCATTAGTTGCCACTTCGTTCAGTTCTGTCACTTGTCCATCCGTTTTGGTGCCGTTCGTCGCCATGTCTCTGGATTTGGCAGAGGTCCTGGCAGTCGGACGGGAGGCTTCAGCACCAGTCCACGCAGACAGCAGCTTCGCGGTTTACACCAAACCTTTGGACCAAATGTTTGGGGGAGGTGAAGACTATGGAGACACGGCTCGTCTGTTGCCGTTAACCTGGAATCGGTGAATAGAGTAATTTGTCGTTTTTTGAGGGCGCACTCAATTTGAGAGATTGATGAAACAACGTGATGGAATTGGTTACCAGCTAAAGAATGTGACTGTAATAACACTGTTATGTAAATTGGTTATGCTAAGTAACCATAATACACAATTATACACATTTGCACAAATTACTGGTAGATAGGCAAGTTGTATATTTTTCTATCAATCGCATTAAAAATTATACAAATCTTATAAACTCATCCTTACAACACGCAATGCAAAAACAATAGCAGAAAACTCATGTCGGACTTTTCCCACCAATAATACGCAGACAATTAGTTGTGCGTAGTCTAGATAGCATGTCGAAAGCTGAAGCCCATCCTTAAGATCAGAACAGAACATGCATTCTGCAATAGAATTGTGGAGTCGGTGTGGAGAGCAAATCTAATCATGCAATAGTGTTGGTTAAGATATATCCAGAACTTCTACACATAGAATCCAGGAACATACACCTTACGCGAGACGCACAACAGCAATATAATATTCCAGAAATGAGATCGCCTATATGCGAATTTTTTCGGAGCAACAATTAACACTTGCAGTTCCTTTTAACATTTACATTTGCTCTATTTAATCGACAAGAAAACAGAAATACACATTTCAAACTAACTGGAATATAATCATGTTGTGGAGACAAAGGAATGTCCAAAGCGTAAACCTTTACGCATCCGGCTGCACAAACAGGCTCTAAATTCCATTCCATTCAATAAATAGCCTAAGGAACCAAAAGACACTAACACGCATCAAAGTGCGTACATAGATTTGCACCATTTTAATCGTCAGAAAGAGCTATCAATCCCACATTTAATTAGCTATGACACGGTTCGGTGCTGTTATCATGCAAAGCCATTCAATAACATAACACATTCAGTCCGTAGTTTAATCACCAGCATTATCAGTGACAGAAAACTAATCAAATATGAGTCTCACTTACGTTGTGAGACACTTTTGAGGGCAAAGGAATTCTTAAACGCATAAGAAGCCAATTTACTTACAATTATTCTGTGCTCTCTGCCACCGAGGATGTGCTGCCTGCCACAAATCTTGAAACGAGGTATCCGTAGATTCCTCCTGAAGTTGTAAACTTCCAGTTTTACTTGGAACATAAATATATTTTCTTTCCATTAAAATACTTGGAACCCAGCGCCAAAGGTGTCCGAGAGGAAAGCGCGCACGTATCCCGCAGCGGGGAGCTGTCCAGCAGCGCGCAGTGCTGACGAGGTGGCGAATCAACACGAGAAGCAGCCGCTTCGCCTTGTGCGACTGTCTAACATCAACAACCAGAAACGTTGAAGGGAGCGCAGTTCTCAACTCCCGTCTACATAGCGTCAATGTCATCTGAAAGTCGCCCCCCCTCCTCTTCCCTATACACAGTCAAGAGAAACATTGCTCTGGAGTCTGGTTCTTAATATTTAATAATTTCAAATGAGTTGCTCTTGTTTTACAAATGGCCAAATTACGATTAATTGCAAAGAAGATGGACATACTGGTTTGTCTTCCTTGCAACTTTTTTTTTCAATAATTAACTAATTTCTAGGAAACATTCACATCCGACAAAAATCTAAATTGAACACATTTTTATTAACTTGATTACAGGGCTTTTGAATTTATCATTTCCCCCAACCTATCAACGTTTTCAATTTGACACAATTCGAAATGTCTGTGTTCCTCGTTTTGAGCCCCATCCTAATTTCTGCTACCCCAACACAGCCTAGCCTCCCTAGAATGAAATGCGATGTCAGGGTGCTAACTGAACACATTGGACATATTAGCAGGACAAAAATTCCCAACGTACAAATTTGGAAGGTGAGCCCGGACGCTGTCTGCAATCTGGCAAATGTGATAAGAGAGTCCGTCAATAAAGGGAGGGGGCACTCGCTGATTGTCTAACTCTGCCTGTAATCGTGTTAGCCTATCGTCTCCAGAAATGAAGGGATGATGTGAGAGGAATAAACTCACCCAATAGAGAAAAATTCAACTTACATATTCAAGTAAATGCATGGCTTCAAGCAGGAGAATTCAAACGGCAGTTGGGTCTGTCTTAAAAGTGTGAACAACGATACACGGAGAGTGGGCTCAAGAATTTGGAAATGTTTACTGTGTTTTTATGACGACCTGAGCAATGTAGAGCTAAAAGAATACAACATTGTCGTATCTGGATTTGGTGTTTGATGTAAGTATTATATATTTTTTTAACAATCTGAAAAACAAATGAAAAAAAAAATAACATAAGAGATAAACTTAATCTCAGAAAACTCCTTTGCAAGTTTTTCTCGATGAGAATCCGGTCTTTGAAATAATCAAGAAGTCTGAGTCGTTAAAAAAGAGAATGCAAACCAAAGTTTGTCAGTCGTTGTTAGTCATCACTAATTTAACATTTATGCTGAAATCCAAACCATTGGCTAGGAATGCAGTTACATGTGTCAGTATTACTAAATGACATGAGACTGGATACTTTTTGAGTTATTGCTTGAAGTTCTGGTTATGTGTGACTAATGTAGAGGAAGTCATCATGTCATTTGATTAAGGGCAGTATGGCAGTAGAGTTCAGTGTGAATGTTCCTATCCCCTCTGCACACACACACACACACACACACACACACACACACACACACACACACACACACACACACACACACACACACACAGAATGGCTGAGAGGGCACCAGATGGTAAACCAATGAGGGGTGAACTAACCCACTAAATGATACCACATGAAATGTAGCATTTAAAATCCCATCTGGGCTTCTCTCCCCGCGGACATGAAGTGTGAAACATGACACATATTTATACACCTGCTGATGGAACACACACACGTCAGTGACTGGTGACATGCTGGTCCCTCCACTGACCTCTGAACTCTGTGGCTCTCATGGTCAATAACTCTGTCAATTTCATAGTGGAGCATCGTTTCTGAATAGTTTCCCACTCATTCATGAGGTTCATGTGTAAAGTGCTCACCCTTACATAGGAATTCTTTATAAGAAACTCCTACCAACAATTATAAAAGTTATTCTAGAGGAGCTCATTGGTTATTTTTGATTCTTATTGATTCTTTCCCATAAGTGCTTGAGCAAGATATATAAAGGGTTTCCCATGAGCAATGACATTTCCGATGATTTATCACTGCATCTCTTGAGCAAATGAATTGAAATCTTGGGATTTAACATAACATTAATGGCACACTTGTTTCATTATATGAAATATGTGGGATTCATCTTCTTGTGATTGTACTTTAAAGGGAAACGTCTTGAAAGATTATTTAAAAAGAATATCTGAACAGGCTGATCTTCTATTAACTGTGAGTCATATTAATTGAAATTATTGCATTTAGACACACTTCTAAACATGACCAAATTGTAAATCATATCATTTAATGGTAAAATTGAGAGTAACAGGCAAATTTTTATGAATCCAATATACATGTTAATCTCCAAAATGAACCATTGATGTGATTCATGGATACAAACTCCCAGGATGTACAGTATACTTGGAAAGTTGCACAGATACACTCTATATCTATATTCATCTGTAAGTCGACCTGTAAGTGTATTTCTAATGTTTACTTTATGTAGGATCAGAGCGTCTCTTGGTTTTGAGTTGATTTTCGGTGGCCTCATCTTTTTTCCCCTCAGCATTCTGCAATTTGAGGTCACAAATGAACGCATTAGCATGATGATCAGGCATTAGTATGCTAATCAGAAGCAATGCACATATTTTATTCATATTTGTTGCAGACTTGTTTTTTTATTCGGTCTGGGAAAAAAGAACATGATTCAGTTTGTTGTTCTTTTTCGATATAGTATCCATATATACCTGCTCCCATGTTGGACGGTGCTCAGAAGTCTCTGTGAAAAAAGGATTTCAGAATTTGCACTGCAATACCAAGCATGTCATCGTATACTCTTAATTTGCTCACAGTTCCACAATTGTCAATTACTCGTAGATTTGATTATAGAAGCATGGTGGAAGGATGTCTAATAGGTATAGATACACAAATACCCTTTGAATAGGAGGTAATGCAATATAAAAAAGACCAAGAGACTAAAAATCACCTTTAAAGAAGTGATTTGTCTGCTTGCTGCAGTAAACCATTTGTTTAACGTGACCTAAATTACTATGAAGTGCTCGGTCTCGCCTCCTGCCTCTTACTCTCCTCCCTCTCTCTTCCTCTGGCTCTTTTTCTCGCTTTCTCTCACAGGCACACACACATGTATATATATGAAAATATTCCGTTATATTACTATCAAAATGTCGATGAAACAGCTTATAACAGTGGTGAGCTTGGATGTAGGTGTGCATTGACCAGTCTTATTCCAGGAACTGTGAGCAAGCGTCATTCAGATTTATGGATCCCACTTCACTGTCACTGTCCTCAGCCTTTCTTGGCTCGGATTCCTCCTCAAATGCAAATAAGTCAAAGCCCTCCTCCACAAAAGACTCCCCTGTCTCTGTCAATAAACAATTCATTTGATGGAGCATTTGTCATCCGTTCAAAGAATATTCCATAGCCTCCTTGACCTATGACGTTTGACAGCTATGATGCATCATGTTTCGTATTGTCTGCACCAACGTGTGCAGAACATGCCATGAGACAGTCCCTTCAGTCTCTCATCACCCTCAGCCCTGACAGCCAACACACGTTTATGTTGGTTTTGTAAACATATGACCTCCATGATATAGCAGTATGGGGGCACTGGATCGCTTCAAATTTTGTACACGTGTTGCTAGGCAACAGCATAATCGGTCTCAGTCTTCTTCATGGTATGCCGCTCTCTGGTGGGATTGCTCTGCTGCTACCATTGAAAATGTTTAATTAAGTTCAACAAAAACTCTATTAATGGCAAAGATTAAAGTTCTGAGAGTTAAAAAACATACATGTGAGCTATGGAAATGAGAATGTGTCGTGGATTAAATGGACCTTAAAATGGACTAAATACACACATACAATTATGCAATACTGCTAACAGCTGAACATCCTGCAAAAATGGACTCCATTCACACTTACTGCAGTACTAATGGTCCTAATTATGCTGTAATTTCTAACACCATCATGAACGATACGATCTCTTTCTTCACATTTGCAGTGGTAATAAAATGCTGCTTGATTTGCTGTCTTTCCCCACCCAATTAGTAGCATTAGCTCACAGGGAAACCCAGCAGTAAAACAAAAAGGTTATTTCTCTACCAAACGTTTTTCGATTTTTTCAAAGTAAATGTCACAAAACACCAGGTGACAACTGCAGCACTGCAACACCCTTTTCAGACAACAAGGCAGGCAGGGAGGGGGTGAGTGTGGGAAGGAGAGGGGGGGGGCAAGGGGTCATCATCGTCTCCAAATATGAGCTACATGGAGCAGCAGAGACATGGAGCTGTCTGAATGACGAGTTCTGACAGAAGCCTGCAATCTCTCCGCAGCACACTGCCCCTACTAATCTCCTCTATTCACCCACATCACTATGGAAACTGACTGGATGGCTGGCCCTTGCAGCCTGACTTGTGCCATGCAGCCAGCCATGTCTGGGTCTGAAATGGAGGTTGCGCAGCAGATGCTGTATGTATTGAACAATGTCATACCAAGCTTGTTCAGTGGCCATGTTGGTTTTTGCTGGTTGCCATCTTGGATGGTGGGCAATTCTCCTGCCATCAACCCACAGCAGCTTTTCCCCCATATGTAGGAGGAGCTGTGATATCAAGAACATCACAGATGTCAGGTGAAAAGGACGGTTAGTAGGAGTTAAAATGGACACATGCTTATTGAATCATCTTATAAACAAGTAATTTACTGCCAAATGACAGTATTTAGCCGCTTTGTTTGGATTATATGAGCCTGTTGCATGTGATGGAGGCTGGCTGGGCGGACAGCCAATCACATTTATATATTTTTAAAACTGCCACCTTTTCTATTTTTGTCCATTTCCTCTGAGCAGAACTGCAGGAAATCTTGGTCATGGTTTTAAAAGGTTTACCAGCTTCAAAGCTGAGTGAGCTGGTAGTCCTACCCATCAGTGAGACCACGCAATCCTTCGAGCACTCACAAGAATGGACCGGAGCATGTGGACAAATTTCCCTGATAAGCTTCCAATTCTGGGCTTTTACAGAAAGCTTGGAGAAGCACATTAACATGTGCTGTTGACGTCAGGGCTAATATTCCCACACCAGCTTCCTAAACCATGCCACACCCTTCTGCACCCCCTTGGAGAGCAACCATGGCAATGAGAGCCAGATCAGCGCAGTCAGAACCAACAGTGATATTGAATGATTAGCTTAAAAGTGTAGCAGAAGGAGAAAAAAAGCTGAAAAATATTGGAGATTGTCTCCAGGTACTTAAAACACAAAACCATATTGACTGGAATCCAAATTCCATTGTAGCAGACGTTATTTGGCATGAAGACAGGCACAGTTATGATTCCTGTTTGTATAAAGAGCTTAGGAAAGCAGGCCAACCCCCCCCCCCCTCACAAAAAAAGAAAAGAAAATCCCCTTCTTGTTGCTGTCACCTTAAATCTTTTCATAAAAGTGCCAAAAGCATGCGTGGAGTTTACATTTTCTGGCTGGATTAAATCTATGCCCACAGTGGGGCCTCCAGTGGTTCTCCACATCACATGCTGCTTAATTAAAGGAACCTTCTGCAATTAGGTTGTTGGAGTGTTGCCAGCTGTCTATCAGTTGTGGCAGTCTCAGCTGATCAACTAACCAGCTGACCCACTGAGCAGTGCTGCAGGGGTGCAGAGGCAGATAGGAAGCTCTGCCCTCCGCTCCTCTTCCCAGCCTCAGACCCACTGTGCAACCCTACAAACACTTATTCAACCCACCTGCCAAGGACATTCTGGACAGGTCTGTGAGAAGCTCTGTAACATGATGGGTGGAATGCACATTTGGATAGTTAATCCTGGCACTCGTCCAGTGTGAAAATTAAACTGTTCAAATGAAGAGGATGTTTTTGTGGAGGATGAATCTGACCAACCTCCTCTGAGTGAGTCTTAGAGAGAGCTTGGAGTCCATCTACAAACATTAAGTGGGTGGAAATGTTTACAGTAGGATCCCTGACTTCAAGGTCATCTCCTTTATTGCTATGACATCTACTTATATTTTACCCAGAAGGTATGCTCTCTTCAGTGTCCAGATGTCTGTCTTCAAGGCTCTTCTATCACAACCCAGAAGTAGCTAGACGTACACACGTTGGTTAAAAGATGTCCTGACCTGTAGATCCAATTTCTTTATTTAAACACCAAATGAATAAACACTTCAACTGACATTTCTATGTTAACCAAAAGAGCAAGCCAGAGACCCTTGACACCAGTACAAAGAGCTTGGATGAAAATAGGCAGACCTAATTGATTACTATCATACAGTGGGATCATCTGCAGGTCCATGTGGTGTTCAGACACCTCTTACACACCTGGCCTCCTTCCAGGTACATCGTATTCTGGTCCCCCGTTAACATGGAGTCCATTAATCCCTTGTGTGACGTTCAATATGTTCTGGTTCAATCTACCCACAATGGTTTTAAAACAACGTGCCATAAAACTGTACGTTAATTAACTGCCTGACTGGGAAGTGTTCATTTCTCACATTGCATCAAAGGACTGTAACGAAGGATGTATTGTAAAGCACTTATCCGTAAACCATTCTGTACTTTCACAAACTCCAAAGAGTAAAGAGCGTGAGGAAGGCATGAGCCAAGCAGCCATGCTAGGAGGCAGTCAGTGGAGCTGTGTTCAGGCAACAGCACCAGGGAGGAGGACAACAGGCAAGGCAGACAGCAAACCTTTTTGGTTGATTTATACTTTTTTACTTGCTTACACACTTTCCTTACCCCAGTACCGGTGGTCCTAAAGCACCACGTGTTATGAGTAGGGGGTGCACAATGTGAACAGAATTTCTTTCTTGCACATGTTCTTCACAGCAAATGAGCTATGGCCAATAGGTATCAGATTGAAAAACGTTATGAAGGGTCAGTCTGGAAAGCATTTTGAAAATGTGAGAAACTTAAATATTTTCTACTTTCATGTACCCCCTTTCAGAGTGGAATTGTACCGCTGTTTTACATGGATTCAAAGATCAATCATTTAGAATTAATTTATAATTTACGAATGTGTCCTAGGCTATTTCTTCAACTCTCATTTTGAACCAGGAAATGCCAGGTTGAGGGTTGGTATTACGTTTCTTACCTAGGGGGAAAGTAATTTCCGAATCCTTTCCCTAAAGTGGCATAATTGTTTTTCTTTTCTGTAGTACATTGGTATCCCACTCTAGATGATACCATTAGCCCCTGAACTTGTCTTTAGGTACAGTAGTAAAACAAAGTACAACAGACCCTCTGTTACATATTATGGTGCTGAATGACATGCATGCACTGTTGTCATGGACAGATGTGAGAGGAATGATGAACTCAGAAGCTAACAGTGTGTGTCTTTGTAAAGCCCAAGATGAGGATCTTCCATGAGTGTTTGTGCATCTGTGTGTGTTTGCCTGTATGTCTGTGCATGAAAATGTAGTAACCTCTCCTTCTGTGTAGAGTAGACTAGGCAGAGAAGTGAATGGGCAGCTTATTTGGCAGGAATGCAACACCTCCGATGAACAGTGCTGAGTGTACCTTCCATAATGGGGCCGATGCAGGAGCAAGGCATGAAGTCATTTCATTCAGTTGTTGGCAGTGGCATCAGGAAACGTTGACCTTTTGTTGATTCCTTGCGGCCATGCAGTGAGTCACATGAGGGCCGGATATTTACAGTGTCTCTCATCATCAGCCTTGTCAAATCACAGCACACTCCACTGGGCGCTGGGGCCCTGGGGCCCCGCACCCAACGTCACACACTGACCCATGCATAGGTGCCTTCTTCCTTCATAAGGCATGCTGCAACTGCATGTGTGTGCGTATGTTAATGTGTACAGTATGTGTGTGCACGTGTGTTTGCTGTGTCAAGACATCACTTCAGCAGACTTGGAAACAATACACAAGGAGATTACAGAATATGTTGTATAATTTAGCATTTCATTTTTTCTTCCAATTACCCTAAGAATGTATTTTTTGGAAACATACAGAATGGTCTATCCTTCCCTTTTGAAAATAATGAAAAATAATAAAATTAATGCGCAAGATCTTTCCAAAAATGTCTATTATAATAATATGATATAATATAATATAATAAGGTCCACACCCAAGCAGACTGAACAACATTTGACATATGTTTGACAATGTATAATGATTTTGTCTAAAAATGCTTGTGGTACGTCTGAAGAGAAAAACCTTGACTTCAATCTGGACGTTTTGTTGCTGCAAACCCCCAAAATGATTGCAGTTATGTAAGTAACCCAGATTGGTAATTTGCATGTATATTAACATTTGCCACTGGGCAGAATAATCGTTGAGAGACAAAAAATTCAGAAAGAAAAGCTGACATGTTGGACAATGTTATCATACAATAACCTTAGAAAGGAGGATATTGCTGTTCAAGTATGAAGTAGCTTGTCTTTGGTTTCATATGTGTCCTCATTTCCCAGGATATAAGAAAACTCAAATCCAGCATACATCTACATAGTCATCATACATGATGACATAGTCATCATACATGATGACTATGTAGATACGTAATATTATCTGTTCACACACTCATGTGGAGCGCCGGACTTTATAACAGCACAATGTGAAAAGAGAGAACGCGAGACAGAGGGAGAGAGAGAGAGAGAGAAGAAGAGAGATGTTTGCTGTGGACAGCGCCTGGGTCCTGCAAGAGCGAGAGGTAGTGAAGGTGTTAAGTCTGTAACTGCAGGGCAGTGATGTACTGAGCCCACCGTCATGGCTGTGACGCACACAGCTGGCCATGACAATGAAGAGCACTGATTACTGAAGAGTGTCATCTATGCTCAGAAGCATCTTCATCAAAGCTCATTAGTCATATGGTACATACAGAAATCATTTCAAGCATGCGCATGCATGCACGAGCATGGACGCACTCGTACGCACATATTTACGTACACACACATGTGCGTGCACATGCACACACACAGGCACACGTGTTCATGGATACACTCTGTCATGGTAGTCCCATTTAAGCTGCCAATACTAAGACAAACAGTGCTGTGTCTTTAACATGTGTCAGTAAGAGATAAGCAGTTGCTCAGCAGTGTAAATAGACCTTTTCAACTGAAGAAAAACAGCCCTTTATTTATTGGTACATCCTATGGACACAACACACTATTTCAGTGTACATTTGCAAGAAGAAAAATGTGTTCTCAGTATTTCATTTGACAACCAGACTGTACTACACGCCACTGTACAGTAAACTACTTTTGTCTCAATCAAGATCCCTTGTGTTGCAGCAAACAGACATATTCTCTTGCATGAGAGCATAATCTATATGTGAGATGAGTTCTTATTCTGGGTGTCTTGCCACTAACAAAGAAAACTAAGATACACGGTGATCCACTGGCCTGGAAACTATCCCCCCCCCCCTCCCGGCAGAGAGACAGAGTAGCTTTATTTTGCTGTGGGGGTAACGTGACCATTGGCCCATTATAGAACCAGTGCAGAGCCTGCATGACTGTAGAGTCCCCCAACCTAAACCCAACTGTGCCTCAACACAGCAGAAGAGTGCAGAGACGGTCTCTCCCCTCAGTCCTGTTCGCTAACTTCTAATCCTTGTCTTTGGTGTTGCGCTAGTCTCCTTGGGAGAGGAAAGCAGAAAGCGTAGCGAGAGTATAGACTCCCCTCTGAGTAGTAAGTGTTCGCTGGAGGAGGCTGGCTATACAGAGAGATGTAAATGCCCCCAGTCACTCCTCCAAGTTCACCACTCTCTTGCTGCACATCACATTGAAGAGGAGGGGGGGGGCAAAGGATAAAGTAGGCTAGGAAGAAGGATGAAGAGAGAGAGAGATAGAGAGAGAGAGAGAGAGAGAGAGAGAGAGAGAGAAAGAGGAAAAGAGACAGAAAAAGTGCGAGAGACAGAAAAGAGGGGAGAGAGGAATGGCAGAAAGGGGAAGGGGCATTAGAGAAAGTGCCAAGCTGATGGATGCAGAGTAACCCTCCAACCTGGAGATGAGGGGGGGGGGGGGGAGTGAAAGACCTGTGTGTAACGTAGTCTGCACATCACCACAATGACAATTCCACAGGAAAACTGCATGTGACACGTGTCATGTGACGGATTTACAGAATTCATCCTGCGTTATTTGTTCGCATGGGCAAACCTTCTAAACTAACAAATATGCCACAGCAGTCCCTAAATATGGCTCTTCAAGCAGGGGCAGGAAGTGCATTTCAGTTGGCTGCTTTCTTCAACCTGACATGTGAAATGTGATTGTTTGGACATGGGGATCAAGTCAACCATAGCATTAACAAAAACGATTTTCATTAAGGTTACAAGGGAACAAATAATCACCCCTTAATGTCCAGCATGTGCATGAGTGTGCGTGTCCGTGTGTGTGTGTGTGCAAGCACGCACACGTGTGTGAAAGGCGAAGGAAAGAATATAGTGACTGTGAGGACAAAATGTGGCGGAGGAGATGGGAGGGGAGGGGGGAAATAGCCCCGCTCATCTCCTCTCATTTTCTGCCTGCTACTACCCAGCAGAGTTTCTATGGCAACCTCTCAAAAAGCGGTGTGCGGTGAATTGTGGATTCGAGATGCACTGCCTGATTGTGGAGTGTGGAGGAGATGGCTGCCTCTCCCTCCTCAGCCTTCCCCTGTACCAGGAAATTGGTGGAGTACTCCATTGAAACAACCCTCTCCATATGCTGTGTTTGATGTATGCGTTTGCAGGCTCTGTGGCAGTGCCAAGCCAGAGTTCAGAACCACTGTGTGTATTTGTGAGCTCAGAGCAGCTTTACATTAGAATCTGCTGCCCCCTGCAGAGCAGCTCATTAATGCTGGCTCCCGTGGTGGGTCTGTGTGGGACAGATACTGTGGATTCATCAGTCTGTTCTCCGTCTCCCCAAACAGGGACTCCAACCCAGACAGGCAACTTGATAGGCTTACACGGGAAGAACTGACTGGACTGGGGGCTGGGGGCTAGCTGGGGGATAGCTGGGGGCTGAGCTAGGCTGGCTGGGGCTAGCTGGGCGGAAGCGGGGCGGGCTGGGTCGCGTTGCTGGGGGCTGGGGGCTGGGCGCTTGCTGGGGGCTAGCTGGGGGCTGGGCGGTAGCTGGGGGCTGAACACGGGCCTCATGAGATCAACCCCACATAGAACAATGACAAATGACTGTGATGACAGCAATCAAGGACATCCACTGTAAAATCCATCCATCCAATCCTTCCTTCTTCTTTCTCCTGTTTATCTCGTCGTGACGCCCCCCAATAGGCCCGCTTCTCTTTTTCTGTATCTCTCTCGATCAGCTGATGAATGATGGTTTGCTGTGTGTGGGCTCTGTCTGTGAAGTCTGTGCATGAGTGATGCACAGCCTCGCAGTGAAGGCGATCTGTGATGGTCTCTGTGTGTCAGCAAGGGTGTACATGGCAGTAATGTGTTGTTCAGTGTGAACACCAGCACCCCCCTGCCCCCACTCACACACACACACTTACATATATCACTCCTGCCGCCGCCCTGATCGCTCACTTTTCATTCCCGTCTCTCTATATCTCTCTCTTTTCTCTCTGCTCTCTCATCTTCGTACTCGTCTCTCTCTCACGTCTTCCTCTTCGTCGCTACTCTCTGCTCTCTCGTCTAAGTCACGCATCCCGTCCATCCCGCGCACCTGCGTCGCGGGTTCCAGGTCGTCACGATCCCTCAGAATACTCGGGTCTCTACGTCTCTCTCTTCTCTGAAGTCCGCAGTTCCCGTTCTCGGATGCCTCTGACTTTTGTTCGAGGTGTCTATTGTGTCCCTCTCCGTTTTCTCTCTTCGCTTTCATCTTTCTCTATCACAAGTCTTAATGTTTTTTAAGCCTCTGCCTGGTCTTAAACTCGGGTAGTGGTCAAAGCGTCCGAGGGGTACGGAGTTCTGTTCTGTTCGTAGGAATTAGATATGTTAGACAAAACTCAGTAAGTTCAAAGAGATCCATACGCAGCGGCCTGTTGTCCGGTGTCGGGGGACCAGTAGGCTTGATTGTCGGATGAAAATCGTGTTTTGTGTCCTGATTTTCTCATGTTGTTGGGGTCTCAGGTTGACCAGGCCGTGCTCCCGGGTCTGTTTCCAGTCATCTTCTCATGGTTGAGGGTGGGTGGGCAGTGGTGTTGGCTCTGTGCCGTCCCCATTACATCCATTATAACCAGCAAGATTTCACGTCAGTCACTCAAGAGTGTCTGCACAGGCTCACTGTCATGTGCGTGTGGTGGTCTTCGAATTGTTTGAACACTACTGACATGGTGGGGGGAGGGCAGATAGCATGTATCTCTCCTATGAGAGATAAATTAGTGTGATGATTATGTAGCATAGCATGACTGCATTTAATGTTTTCGTCATCAAAAGTATTGCACAATTTCCGGTGTACTGAAAGCCAGTATTAAGTGGGAAGACACATGGATTAATTTGAGAAAGAAATATTGTCTCCACATAGATTCATTTTAACAAAGCAAAATGAGAATGTTTCTTTATTCACCGTAATGGAAGAAATACAGAAGGTTTATTTTGCATGTCAAACTTGCCTTGTTTCATACCATACAACTTAGTATGTTCTAGGTATCTAGGTGAGAGGTATGTCCCATGAATGGAGCTAAACAAATTGATATGTGCACATCATTCATTGCCTCATGTCAATTACAGTTCCTTGGATGTGACACAGATCTCTTCCTCAGCCTTCTGATGAATCAGATATTCCATGCCAGGCCTTATGCAGACATTCAACTCCAACAGAGAGTGGGCAGCGCCCTCTGCTGGAAGAAAAAAAGCAGGTCAGAAATTCATCAGGAAGCGTAGTGCTATGTAGAGTATTGGTGTTATTTTCATAGTCACACACACATGCTAGTACACACACAGTTGCATGCACACACCTGCATGATCACCTTTGACTGTCAAGATTGACCCCAGTGTTCTGTTGTCTTTTCTCTCCTTGTCCATCTGTCTTTAAAGGGTTGCCCAGGCTGGGCTGGGTCCTGGCTCTCGTTCCCTCTCCCCTGGTCCTGGCCCATACTTCCTCTATTATGGCCCAGACCCCCTCACTCCTGGCCCACACCCCCGCTCTTCTAGCCCAGACCCCCTCACTCCTGGCCCACACCTCCTCTCTTCTAGCCCAAACTCCTCACTCCTGGCCCACACCCCCTCACTTCTGGACCACACCACCTCTCTTCTGGCCCAGAACCCCTCTTTGCTACCCCACACCCCCCATCTCCTGTTCCACAACCCGTCTCTCCTACCCTGTATCCCCTCTTCCATGGTCCACACCCACACTTGCCTTGCCCAGATCCCCTCTCCCTTGGCCCTTAACCCCTCTCTCCTGGCTCTCTGCTCCAGGTCTGCAGGAATGTTGAGTGTCTCTGGCCCCCTCTCTAGAGATTAGGGTTCACCATACATGCCCCCACACTTCATTCCATTCCAAAGTGTGTGTGTGCCCCCTAAGAGCAGCCGCATTTTTATCTGAGCCTGGTGATTGTGACGGATCGGTACACACAAACACACACACTCACACACACAGCCAAGAGGCTGGGCAGGGAGGGACCAGGCCGCACCAGGCTCCAGCTATAAAACCCTCCTAGATGGGTCCAGTGTCCTGCTCTGCTCTGTGCTCCACCTCCCTCCTCTGTGCCTCTACACCCTTGGACGGGCAGCGGCCTCCACCATGAACGACATCTACAAAGCAGCGGTAGGTCCTCCTCAGTTCCCATGTTTTCACTGCAGTCCTTTTATTGACAAAAAGTCCCTATTGTGCGGACTGTAGTCATTGATGATACCCTAGTTGCATGAGTCTGTGGGATGTGATTGAGAGACGCTGAGATGGGGGATCTGGGAGACAAGGGGAGTGGTCAATAGGGGAAGTTTAATAACTGTAAATCTCTTGACTGTTTCAGAACTCTGTTATGTCAGGTACAGTATACCTGATATGTTACTTGCTCAACTTCATGGATGAACAGCTCTGACTAACATTTAATTACTGTTAAAACAAAATCATTTAGAATTCAATGTCTCCTTAAAGATTTAAACGTAATTGCAATATTTCAAAGACTTCAAAGATATCAAACTGTCAACACTCCAGTGAAGTCTTCTATCGTGTAATATTTTGTTCGTACTACATTGCCTGGATGGTTTACTAATCCCAAATGACTTGACTGACATTCTACACTGTCTCTTCTCTGTCTAGAACATACAGCCTCAGCTTCTGATGAGTGAGGCTGGAGACCATGTATAGGTCTCTAGATGCCCTGCTATCAGGGCGTTTAGGAGCCACTCAGGGGTCACTGACAGGACAGATCCCTGGTCCACACTGGAGGTTCATTCATGACTACAAATGGACTAGTCCCACTTCACATGGCTAATTTTGGCCCAGTTGCTCAGATGCTCCTACATGTGTGTTTGTGTGGTGCCAGAGAAGGGCTTCAGGTTTAGATAACCCCCCACGCCCCACCCCCTCAGCCCCCAAGGCTGAATTCCAGCATTATCTGTGAGCTGCTAGAGCTGTATGTTTATCTATCTATCTCTGCCTGTATGCCTGTTTGACTGCCTGCTTGACTGCCTGCCTGCCTACTGGCCAGCCATTTAGCCTGTCTGCCCTGGCCCCCTCCCCAGCCCCCCTCCCCAGCCTGCCTCCCCAGCCCCCCTCCCCAGCCCCCCTCCCCAGCCTGCCTCCCCAGGCCACCCATGCCTCACCTGGGCACTACCAGCCTAAACCAAACAGGAAGAAAACACAGGAATGGCTGTTTGTGTGTCTGTTGAACCCTATGGGATGTTTAGAGGGGCATTGCTTTATTCACATCTCATCAACAGTGAAGTGTTTGTTTAATCTGTAGTGGTCGACAGACAATAACTCTTACATAAGCAGCTGTCTGTCTCTCTCAAACGTAGTAGCTTTTCCAGGATTACCGCTCCATTGTTGGGCCAGATCCGCTGCTATGCTCATTTAAAGCACCGCGTATTGTGTCCTTTATCTGCGGTTTCTGATCCTCCTGTCATTGTATTTATAACTTTCTGCCCACAGACTCAGGCCACACATATGATATATAGGTTGTTTATTTAGTGAGGGATGGTAAAGTGTGAAGCACCAAAATAAATGTACCTATGAAGGCTGAACAAGCTTTGTAAAAAAACAACAATGGAGGTGATCTGTTTGACAAGCTGGGTTAGGGATACTATCCAGATTTGTCAGCTTAATGTTATTGGAGCTACTGTATGCAAGGATGGAACGATGACTTTTGTAAAGACATACACTCTGCCCTTTTTTTTTAAAAGAAAATTACAGCAATCGTAAACTGTAAATATGTCACCTAAAATGATTAATGTTGGATTTGTAACTGTTGAAATCGAATGGTACCAAACCTACATCTGTAAAGGTGGATGTCACATGTTCAGAGCTGTTCTTTCACAGTTAACACTTGGTTTTCTCTGTGTTTCTGTCTGTTTAGGTAGAGCAGCTGACGGATGAGCAGAAAAATGGTGTGTTTGGATTCCTGTGTCTTTATTTACAAATATGAAACAAGGAAGTTCAGTCAGACATGACGGTGTGGATGAAAACACATTAGAGAAGTGTAACACCGACCTATGACCTGACTGACCTCTGTGTTGTCCTGCTCCAGAATTCAAGGCAGCATTTGACATCTTCGTGCAGGATGCAGAGGATGGCTGTATCAGCACCAAGGAGCTGGGGAAGGTGATGAGGATGCTGGGGCAGAACCCCACCCCTGAGGAGCTGCAGGAGATGATCGACGAGGTGGATGAAGATGGTAAACTCAACAAGAATCCAAATCCAAGGATATCCTTAATGGCATAGTTTAGGGGGGGTTGCATGCCTTTGTCTATGTATGATGCATTGGTATCTTGGCATCAACTTGTGTATGTGTGTGTGCTGATTGCAGGGAGCGGCACAGTGGACTTTGATGAGTTCTTGGTCATGATGGTCAGGTGCATGAAGGACGACAGCAAGGGGAAGACTGAGGAGGAACTTGCCGATCTCTTCCGCATGTTTGACAAGTGAGCGGATCTATACTTGATTTGCTGCCTTGGATGTTATCGAGCCATATCTATGTGGGTGAGTGAGTGAGTGAGTGAGTGAGTGTGTGGCTGTGTGATGCGTGTGGCTGAGTGGATGTATGTGAGTGGGTGTGTATGTGTATACCACCAAATGAAAATCCCACATGTGAGTAATAAGGCCAGAATAACAATGTCCCTGGTAGATGAATTAACTAAACCCTATGAATACACCTGGGCACAAACATTAACCCTGGTCATTCTCTGTGTTCTCCTACCAGTGCTGTCATACCAGCATAGAATGTCCTAAACCAATGCCCAACACAGTACTCAGAATAACGAACAGGGTAACACATGGTTGCTATGGCGCCTGCCCCTGCAGGAATGCTGACGGCTACATTGACCTGGAGGAGCTGAAGGTGATGCTGGAGGCCACAGGAGAGGCCATCACCGAGGACGACATAGAGGAGCTGATGAAGGACGGCGACCGCAACAACGACGGAAAGATCGACTACGATGGTGAGGACTGTAAACACCGGTAAAATTACTTGACCTGACTTCATCTTCATGGAATGACCTAAGGATGTGAGGTATTCTAATTGACTGAAGATCGCACACATGGGAGTAAGGCATGCTGAAGTACTGCTGGCTTATTCAGGAAACTGATCTGTCTGCCTGTCTGTCTGTCTGTCTGTCTGTCTCTGTGTGTGTGTGCGTGCGTGTGTTTGTGTGTGTCTCCCCGGTGATCCAGAGTTCTTGGAGTTTATGAAAGGAGTAGAGTAAACTTCACCTGGAGACCATGGACTACCCTGACCCCATAGTGTTATTTTTGTATCTCAGTCCACAGACACCTGTGAACATCTGAAGGCTTCTCAATGCCATTGAGAAACTTTGAACGACTTTGCAAGATTTAGTTGAATATTGGATTGCTTCTGTATTTTTCTTTCTTTCTACCATTTCTTGCATTGTTGTAAATATTGTTTGCATCTAGTTTGGTGCCCACATGCAGCATCTGTGTAAATGCAACCAAATAACGAACCCAATATCACTTCAGTTTGGCCACAAATAATCATTTTAGATTTCGTAATTGTGCAGCACCACATGCAGTTTGCAAATCTTTGTACAAAATTTGTTATGTTCATACCGCAATTAGGTTGGTCCATTAGTAGGCTAAACAAACAGTACATTTACAATGAGTCTGCTGTCAGAAAACAATTGATGACGCACAGTGTGTGTTCCAGAATGTTGGAGAGATGTGATCTCATCTACACTGTACATCTGCTTAGCTTGAACAACCACATAATAAACATAATGTATTTGTCAAAGCAAGTATTCTTTATTCACTCATCCATGGTTGTCAGGGTGTCGTCCTTTGACATTTTTCAAGTTATTAGGGAAATACACCATTTTTTTATGCTTCAAAAACAGACGTCTAGATAGACAGTCCATAACTGGATGGTGTCTAAGTGAACCTTGACGCATGGGAGCCCTCTGTGTTGTCTTGCTCTGTACACAGTGTGTTGTTGATGTAAGGTTTAAAAGCCTTAGTGAGGATCTCCTTAGGGGTGTAGAGGAGGTAGAGCAGATCAGAGCAGTATCTAGTTGCACAATGTATTGAGACAGGAGCTATTTATGTCTAATCACGTTAGTGCCCATGTTAGGTGATCACGTTTGACCAACGCCAGTTGACAATCAACTGCCTTTACCCTTACAAGGAGGAGAGAGCCAGTACAGAGTGGGTCTCCAACACCTCTGGACTGAAGGACTCTGAGTGTCAGTCCTCTCTTAGACCTTCATAGCTCACTGCTGATACTGCCATTTCCTGCTGACAGACAACTCAGAGCTCTGTCAAAGTCATAATAAAATTGGTGATACTTGGAAAGTACTTGGATTTCTGTTGTCACAGGGATTCCTCTTGACATTAAAATACAAATTCTCTCATTTGCATAGGTGTTTGCTTTGAATAGAAGGGGCAAGATTATCTTTTATGTTGATGAAAACAAGGGAATCATCATGAATCAGCAGATGCAGTACCCATTCTTTCCACTAGGTGTTAGCAGAAATCCACATTCTGAAGTGATGCGTTGTCTTCCTGATGTTATCAGAGGAGTACTGTCAGACCCTGCCAGACCAGAATCAAGGCCTTGTATTGAAAAGTATGTTAATGACAATCATATCGGTGTGACTGTTGCTGAGCAACAACACGGTAGTGACAAATAATTGCACATATCCAGTCTGTCAGATGGGGGGTGGGTTAGGGTACTGAATGAATGGGAGTGGTGATGACTGGTGAGTCACACTAAACTTCACAGAGTCATAAATACACACTCTTACAATAGGGCTAATGACTCAGCCTAGGCGTTTACAGGACGTCTGGCTGAATGAAGGGACCTGATTTGGACTTGAATGGTAAGAATAGCACAATGTGGCAGCGGGGTCACGCACGTAATACCTGAAGTGGTGGCATGTGTAAGAATGGAAATGTATCTGTGTGTGTGAGAGAGGGAGAGAGAGAGAGAGAGAGAGAGAGAGAGAGGGACAGAGGGAGAGAGAGAGAGAGAGAAAGGAAAATAGTGCAAGCTTGTGTGTGTTGTCTGTGTATGATTGATGGCAACTGGACGTTTGTACTGCCTTGATCCAGGTCAAAGGTGAAGTCATGTGGGTCCACCCTTCACCATGAGCAACAGCTCCAAAGGTAGGTAAGATAGTGGGTGACATAGTTACCTTGATTTTCACTAAACACCTATGCCTGTGCACTCATAAGGCGATATAGAGAGATTTATACAAATCACAGATTTACTACAAACTGCAGGCTCACACCTATATTCTAATGATCCATATTATATAACTTTGGTGTATTGTAAGAGAGTGTGTAGATAGGGCAGCCACAGTCATAAGCAGCTGGGAGGCGTGCTGAGGCTGAGAGTCTGAAAGTAAGAAAAGGCTGAGGCCACCAGTGTGTGAATGAGTTTGGGGTGTGGTGCGGAGACAGAGAGAAGGGTGTGGGAGTCACCTAGTTACGCAAGTAAGGAGGCTTGATGAGTCATACTGGCTGTCATTAACACACACTGCAGTTATGGGTCTTAAAGCACCGCAGTGGGTAATATGTATCTCAGGGACATACACACAGTTTGGCAGAATTGGGTTATTGTGTCATTGAAAGTCATTGAAACAGGGCTGATTAAAGCATTTAACTGAAATGATGTAACTCTTCATCCATTTGTTCATTCATTCAACCTTTCATTCATTGTGTGTGTGAGCATTTGTGTGGTTATGATGTGGAGGCATCTTATTGGATACCAGCTAGACTGACTGGCAAAGGCCTGTAGTACACAAGCCATTCATTGATCCTGTATTAGTGATGGTCAAGATCACATGAATGGTCTACTTTGACAGCTGTCTAAGACTGTAGCATACAACATCTCCTCGATGGGCTGTGGGTACACTTCATGTTTTTTTTAATCATGGACACATTATTATTGCAACGAATATAAGGAAATTTCCATCTCTCTGGGTGAGTGATTCGAGGAGAACAAGGACTTGTATATACATTGTGTACAAACGCTTCCCACACAGGCAGAGAGCAGGAAGCTTTACGGTTTAGACGTGTTCCTGTTTTACTCGTTCCACTGGTACTGAAGCAGTGGAAGAACAGATGCCCACACCATCAGCAGGATTCATTTCTTCTGTGCATGTTTACTGGCACAAGACCTGAGGAGAACTCGCTCCTCGATCCCAAATATATATTTTAGGTCAAGGAAAAACCTGCTGTTACTATAGTAATTAAGTGCTGCTGTGTTTGATGCTTTCCCACAATAGAGCAAACCCCCGTGGTGGAGAGAATAATCCCACACAGCCAGATGAACAGTAATACCCTGAAAAGATCAAAAGACTGGAGCACTTAATGATCACAGGTAATCTGAGACATCATGAATGACACTGCACATTACGATGAGAATTGAACACATTGGTTCCTGTCAACACACACGAAAAGAGAGGAAATCTTACGCAAAGACAGAGTGGAAGAACTGCAAATCACAGTTCAACAGACAGAATGTTGTTTGGTGATATGCAAACCCACTTGGCCTGTAGAGAACACTGAAGTACTGTTTGGAGCAGTCCTAGCCATAATGCCTCATAGATGACTGAGCCTTCAAGAAATAGAAGTCTGAAATTCCACCATTCTATTCATAGATTCAAATGAATGACAGCAATTGTCTGGTTTTCTATCACTCTGTGAAATCAAAAGAGGTATCCATCTTTTTTACTATTCTTACAACATGGAAGATCTCAATTGTTAAACACAAGAAAACTTCTCAGCCCTCCTCAGAGCTCCACATGCAACAATGTTGTGATAATCTCTCTATTGGGTTTGACAAAGTGGACCGAGTTCAGAGAACAGAGAGCAGGACATTCCTGACCTGTGTTGCATCTCCTGTGACATCATCATTATGGTAAGCAGTGGACCAGGAACAGGGTTCCAAGATTGGCGACAGCCAGATCTTCCTGGCATACTCAGCACTTCCATCCTGTAAGAAGCATATGGCCCAGCGTGAGTGGGAATCCAGCCAGCAGAACGGACCCCAATGACCCAGCTCTTTAATGTAGGTGTCCATATGTGGGAAAGACTAAGTGTAGCGTTGGCCTACACTATAAACCGCAGGGCCGTTCCTTTATTCACTGAGTGACCTTTCACTCTACGAACTTTAACTCCAAAACTGTGGCTGTTATCTTTCTCTCTTGATGCTTCCCTAAGGAGTTTCCTACTGGTCTTTTGACTCATACGTTTGTGTAGTGTGTTTGGGATAGTACATGTCGCCGGATGGTGAAATTGGCCCTGGAAAAAGAGGCTTCTGGTATTAACAGATGGCACGTTTGCTCTGCCCCTCATGTCCATGTGGTTGTACTTTATATTTGACCCAGTATCCATGGCGCCAAAACTCACACTACTCACTCTACTCAGAACACAGTTGTGGTGTTGGATTTTGTACATTCAGATATGAGGACAAAGGAGTTTGTGGTGTGTCTTGTACATCAGATGTCCTGTTCAAACAAAATCCTTGTCTAGATATGGACTTCCTAGTTAGGTAATGGCAACCAAAATGGCATGATTTTATTGAGTCCAAGTGGGAGTCCAAAATACATAGCAGGATAATTATCTTCACATTTGAAGTTCAGTTCAGTCACAGTTCAGTGATTCATGACATGCTACTTGAAAAGTGCCATTTAGGTTTATTGCCAGTGAATATACTGTTCTGTCATGGTTCATTTCACAGTCAAGTAAGTATTAATGTGTTAAATATCTGCCTCCCCATCCCAGTATGTGAGATAGTGATGAGTGCACAACCCTGGGAATCTGGCCTGTTCCATTACAAAGATGGGGGTGGACAACATCATGTGGAAGGCTTTATATGTGATTCATGGATTCATGGAATTAAATGGTAATCCTCCACCACAGGAAATCAAATCATAGTCACGACAATGCATACAATTCTAACAGTCTATGTATAGTTCTGGGAAATCCTGGATTAAAAATACAACTATGATGTGATGCACGTATGATGATGTTCCCAGTCCTGGATATGGAAAAGATATATTATAAAGACATTTCTCTGTTCCAAAATCTACCAAGAAACCAATTATCAATGGCCAATCATAGAAAAGATGATTATGTATCAGTGAAGTATGTTGATGTGTTCTATTTTGAATACAAAATCATGTCCAGAACCATATCGTTTTCAAACTGTGGTTGCCCGCCGAACGAGACATGGGCAATGAATCAATGTGACCTAGTATAGACCTATCAGGAATGTCAATATGATTACATCCAGATCAGCATCAGTACACACAAAACCTAATTAAGTATCTATCCTGTCTATCTAGAGCAGGAGAGTAGACAACAAACACAACATCCACAACGTCATGCTCTATTGACTAACATGATGTCACTCCGTTTGTTCAGCCAAAAATCAGATTAGGATTATTCTCAATGGCCCTGGGAACATCTGCCTAGCCATTAACGAAATGTGACTGCTGAGGACCAAATCACCCCAGTGAAGATGGAGTGTCCTAAAATAGATATCATTTATTACAATGGAAGAGCAAAACTATATGAAATGGGCAAGTGAGAACTGATTGTGATTTTCTTTCATAAAGAAACAATTTATTGTCTTCGGTATATATAAATTAGTATTTGACTTTTGAACTCTAACCATCTTGGTTTAATGAGGGATAATCATATCAGGGAATGCTTGTGCCATGGAGTCACTAGCAGCTGTGAGGTTCGCTTCTTGTCATGCAATGTGCTGAATGTGAGTGCTGTAAATGTGCTTAACCACAGCAGGTGTGGAACAGCTCTGAGGAGGATCTGCTCTCTTTCTCTCTCTCTCTGTCTCTCTCTCTCTGTCTCTGTCTCTCTCTTTCTCTCTCTCTCTCTCTGTCTATCTCTCTCTCTCTCTCTCTCTCTCTCTCTCTCTCTCTGTCTATCTCTCTCTCTCGCTCCAGAACAGCACATAACACAGATACACCCAGACACACACGCAGGTTCTGTGTTCCTCTCTCTAAACCATGTCTCATTCACATATGCTTCCCCTGTCACTGCTGCTGAGTAAGCAGTGTCTCAACCTCTGCTTCCCTTCACAAGTGACAACAAAAGGACTGAAATACCCCTGACTTCCAATGTGGGGCCATACCTGTTTCTCCAACACGCAAACAATTCTGTCTTCTTCTCTTTCCTTTAATGCACCCTTTTACTGTACTGCACTGGAGGAACATTTCTGAATCTATATTGGCAGTGATAATATAATGGAAAATGTTACTGTTATTTTAAAACTCACAAAATAATATATTGTACTTGCAAAATGCAACAAAATGATCCAAACTTGGCAAAAGGTTTACTTTCATATAAGTAGCGGTCCAACTCCTCCAAGACTGCTTGGAAGATTCTCCACTTCAATGGGGATAACACATCAACTGTCTTCCAGGACATCTCTACAGGGTCTCTCCTTCCATTGCAGTATTTGCTATCTTCTGTCTGCTGTGGAATATGGTTGTGCCTATCTTATCTCTGCAGACATTGTCAGATCTTTGTCCCCATTGTCAGGACATCGCTGGTGTTCTTCTGCGCCCTGCTGGGATTGTGTCTCTTGTCTCAGTCCTGCTGGGTGGCTCTGACATCACGACTGGTTTAACCTGTAGTTTTGTAGCCTGCCAGTTCAGTCATGCTGAGAAACACACCACTGGCCCCACACCGCTTTTTACTGTTACAACCGCAATGTTGTTTCTTCATTTGCTGTGCTGTTGTCAGCAGTGGGAAGAGGATTTTGTTCTGTCATTGGGGGATAGCAGACTATAAAAAAAGACCTTCTGAGACCTTTAAAATTGAAATACCTGGTGTCATCCCTTTTTACATCCCCTTTCTGTCATAAACTGGAACATGTCGATATGGCGAGTTCTTGAGTAAGCTTCCAGGGATACCACCATGTTCTGGACTTTACTGAATATCCGCCTTAATCATACAAACATGGAGGAAGGTTTACAGTGGCAAGCAGGCAAAGACATGGGGCTTTCTGACAAAACACCCTTGAAAAGGTATGACCGCTACTTGAGCCTTTTCTGAACATGCCTAACATGGATATGAGGATGTAGCACAAGGCTCTCATTTCCTTCTCTAAAACAAGATAGTGCTGAATGTAGCTTTCCCCCGAACACAACAGGATATTGCATTCATCCAATAAACAGGAAAACGCTGCTTCAAGAGAAAGACAACAGCTGTTGTCTTTCAGCTGTGGGTCCGTCTGATCATTCCTATTTCAGGTGCTTTCCTTAAGAGATCCGTTTCCAAGTAAAAAGGGCCTAAATAATCATGAAATGCTGTTACATTTGTTGGTACATGCTGTCTCATCTTCCTCTTCAGTCTGCGGTGCATGAGTAACTGGGAGAGGAAGTAGGTCTGTTGTGGTTTGAGGGATCTGGAACTGCCACCCGTCCCCGTATCTGCCAGGCCGGGAGAGACAGGAAGCCAGGCATCACAGTGGACAGAGAGCGGATATCTGACCACACCTAGAGCCTCAGGGCTGGGGCAGGCCAACAGGCCACCACCAGCCACATACCATTCAGTGGACACAACTGCGGTGGTGCTCTCTCCAAATGTATGACAGGCCAGGAGCTTGTGCATTTCCATGGTATGATACACAACACGTAATACAGAAACTAAGATGCGCTGTGTTCTACTTAAGTCAAGGAGGATGAACGCGTAAAAATATACCATTTATTTCTTGTATAAACTTGTGCATTAATGTTCTGTACGCTTAGTTACATACAGTTTATAATAGGGTCAATTTCACAATTCTTGATTTTGAGGAAAAAGGTCCCCCATGACCAGATCTTTTGTACAGTTCACAAACATGTACACACCAAATAAACAAGCTCTTTAATATACTGAAGGAGCTGTGACAAGATACAGATGTCTTGTATAAAATCCCTGAATATGCCTTTCGATGAGGTAAGAACACAACTCTGTGACTCATTTATTTAAATTCCCTCAAGATGTCACTTTTAGCCCACTTGTTATTACTGGCAATTGAGCACTGATAAAAACACCAAAAATATGCCCTGACATCATCGCGCCACAACAGGAGTAACTAAACACTTAAGACTGTCTAGGAGTGTGGTATTAAGCTCTTGTTAATTCATTTGTAAATGGATTATTACTATGATACATGTTTTCATTCAAGCATGGTAATATACAATCCTATACACTATACCCAAGTCCTTGGTAGAAGACAGTTAAGTTGCTTGTTAACTTAGAAAAGGTATGGTAAAGGCCACAAAAACAATAGGCGAAAGAGGTCAAGTATACAAAAATATCCTCGGTAAATCACATGGCAAATGTGCATTGACAGTATATCACAATGTATCTTACAAGAGCTTTGCCAACAAAATCAAGATCTTTGACATTTTCCAAATGCAAGGAATAGCACATACTGTAAGTAATGAAGGAGTTTAAAGTAGAAAAGTCAGCTTTAGACAGCTGATCATGTTTTAATGCTAAGTGTCCATTCTAATGCCTTGAGCTGCAAAGGAAGTCTACAACAGTCATCTGTAGGAAGGTTATTGACTGGCAGTTTACAGTAGCCCATGTCCCTCTGTGTACCCAATCAATGACACTTAAATCAAAGAAAACAACAATAGTTCACATTCTAGACAGCCAAGTAACATACAACGCCTTTCCAGCTGGAGAATATGAAACAGTCGAAGCCTCTCTAATCCTCCTGAAGATATGATACTTCTTTATTATGATTGTCCATCATTTTTCATCTTTGATGACAGGTCTTATTTTCCAATAGTCCTGCTTGTGATCAAACTTAAGGCATCGGACCAGAAGTCTGTTGTCTACAGAAGGGAACATGTCACGTACTTGGAAGGATTTGTACTGCCAGCAGCCCCTGGTCTCTCTCAGCCTGGCACGGACACAAGCAGGAATCCTATTTTAAAATGACTACATGGTGGTAAACATATAAATGGCTGCCTTGTCCCATCATGTAGATTCCAGCCTGTCCAGTTGAAACACATTATGATTGGTTGGCGTAGTAAAGTAGAGCTGCTCATTCGGTGCCCGGTTGTCACATGGGCTGTGCAACCCTAGCGTTCTCTCAAAGTCCAGAAGCTGCCCCATGAAGTTGAAGTTTGGGGAGATGTTGGACTTTTTCCTCTTGACAAAGTCGTAGGCGTCGTTGAGGGAAAGGTTGAGCCTCTGCATCAGGTAGGCCACGGTGACGGTGACAGAGCGGCTGATGCCGGCCAGGCAGTGCACCAGGACTCCACACTGCTTTGAGCGAGCCTCATCTACAACACCAAACAACATCAGCACACAGGAGTTACAAGCCGTCATACAATACATCTAACACGCACGCACGCACGCACACACACACACACACACTACCCGGCTGCTTCAAACCCTGTTAACTGGGATTTTACAAGGACATCAAGGAACGAAATATCCGTAGGGCCGCTTCATTCGTATGTGGACATGAAAGCCAACTGAAGTGAACATGTCGGCTCATGGTTGGGTTGCAGAACGCCCCAGCAGCCAGCCAAGTCAAAGTAGCATACAGATCCCCAGTCTTCAATCTCTATATAACCTTCACATCAAGCTCATATTTCTTTCTTTAAAGCAAACTGTTGATGTTGCTGAGACCTTTCACTTCCTCTTCTCAGAGAGAGTCCAGCGTGCAGTTACACTCGTTAGGGTAAGCCTTTGGCTTTGAAGTCTACTTCAAATATTAACATCCTCCTCAATCTAGATAAGCAGATGTCGTAATATCCTCTTAGAAAGTTGTAGAGGTGGACAAACAAGTCACCGCCCAGCCCCACAAGCCGGATGTGTCAGGATGTGTCAAACTGATCTCCTGATAACCAAACACAGTCAGAGTGGGGAAGCTACGTTTCCTTCCTGAACCACAATTCAAGCCCTCAGAGCGTTTGACAAGCATGCAACTGCCACAAAACCAAATGGACTCAAATGTCAGGTCACGGATGATTCTGTGGTGTCACTACACGCACGCACGCACACACACACGCTTGCAGTAAAAGTAAAACCATTCATATTTCAGTGATTAGTAACATGTCTTAGGACGCAAACGCTGCTACATTTCATTTCGATAAAGAAAATGAGGGTTTAGAGGGTTTGTCTAACAAACTCTCCTACCACTAGTTTGCATGCCCTGTCAGTGATGTACTCACCGATGAATGATATGGCTTCAGGAAAGAACGGAGACAAGTTCTGGCTCCAGTGGTCAGAAATGGGGATCTGCTTGTACCTGAAGTGGCCATCATGTTCAAAAGCATTAGGCAGATTGGGAGTGACGTTGAGGATGTACTTGATGTTGTACTGTCCAAGCACATCCAGGTTGGTGGAGTCTTTGGCACAGCCCAGGTACAGGTGAGGGAGGATCTGGACGGGGAAGGCAGGCTGGTTGTTAGGAATGGGGCTCTCGTCTGATTCGGTGGCACTGCTGGGCTCCCGGTCCGACTCCCCGTCGGAGCAGTCGGAGCTGATCCTTAGATTCCCCAGGCCCAAGACAGAGAGCGGAGGAGAGGAGCTGGGGCAGGAGCTGTCCAGCAGAGTCTCACAGTGCTCAGGATACTCCGTCTGGAACTTCAGAAATCCCCCTGAGAACGAGAGCATCCGTGACTATTTCAATCTATCATTCATTTCATAACATATTTTACAAGTTACTTTGAAGAGGCTTTGCTATAAAGTTGTTGCTCAGATTGATAGAGGGTGACCTATTTTGTAAGCTTCCTAAAGTTATGTCTCAACATTGATGCGGGGCTCCCATCATTGATAAAATTCTGGGCTTTTACCTTTTGTTACAAAACATGGTAGCCATTTTAGAATTGTAATTGAAAAAAAAACGGACAATTATAAAGTTTTTATGTCTGAGACTGTAAATTCGCCAAACACTTTTCTTTCATGCAAGGCAACCAATCAACATGGCTTTACACCATATATGAACAAAGTATTTACGTTTAGGATTTTGTGTATCTCTTGTTCTGTTAAAAGTTTGTTAATATGGGGAAACATTTTGACAGTTTGGGGGGGTGGGGGGGGGGGGCATCAACAGTACTTGCCTTCCAGGTAATATGCTTTACAGCCGTCATCCCATAATTTCTGAAGAAGCAGTCCCAGGACCGAACCTGTGGTTCCACTCTCCTGCCAGTCCATAGTGCACTCATCATACAGAATCACTGTGTCTGTGTCGCATCGTCTGAGAAATGTCTCCTTATCTTCATGGTTTGGAATGATGGTTCGGATGGGTATATTTCCCTTCTTAAACCTTCGTAGCATTAGTCCAGGTATGGCCAAATTTATGGCTGTTTCTATGTGGGATGATTCAAAAAGCTCGTGCGATCGGCAGTCCAGCAAAAGCAACGAGCTCCCTCCGGATTCTAACTCCACTTGCAGCCATTCTACGCTCTTGCTTGGCGTCACATTAGTCATATCGAACTCAATATCATGTTACATTCAAGCTTATAATTCACAAACACTGCTACATTGTACTGTAGACCCATAAAAGTACTTCATAGATTAAACAATGTGCTGTGCCGCTGGCTTAAAAGCTCTAACGTTCCGATAACCTATGGTTGAGCGGGAGCAGCGATTTACCCCTCACTTTTGGAGTCCATAAGCATTAGATCTTAAGCTATAGTTTTGGTATTTAGGCTACTAGTCTTCAGTATAAGTAGCTAAATAAAATTCACCTCCGTGTATTTCAAGAAGACAGTGACATCCGACCACAACGCCATTAACCAAACTATTCTACATAGTGAGCCCACACAAACTTACAACACGTTCTCCTTTTGCCATTCCGATACAGTGGATTTTTTTTCTTTGACAGGGAAGAAACACAACGGGGAGGAGTTTGTGCCTCAGGATTTAAAGACGCAGAAACAAAACTTTCAGGATGACAAAATCAGTCGAGCATTTATTTATTTTTTATTATAAGAATTGCATCAGCTGAATGACCCAAACATTATATTATGGAATATTTACATGTAAATTGGCTACATTCTCCATCTAGTCAGTATCTTAATCTGACGTTATTACAAACATGTTGAATGTTGAATGAGTTTGAATTACTAGGTTTGTTAGAGGGGTGTACAGTATAGGTACTTTGTAAGGACAGGACTCAAAGTATGATATAGAAATATTATATTTTGGATTATACATACTTCATTCAGGAGGATAACCCAAGACAAAATTACATGAGTAGTTGACTTCATTGCAGTGCTCCAAACACTCTGGCAACATACCAGAGATCTTTTTTGAAAAGTATAGCATGCTGGTGTTTACTCTCACATCAAGGATTACTGTGAGGATGACTACAGTCTCGCAAGATTCAACAAGAGCAGCTATGGTGTGTGTGTGTGTCACAGAGATAAATAAATAATGAAAGGAGAGAGAGATAATGAGAGAATGAAAGAGCGAGAGTGCAAAAGAGAGAGAGCGCACTGGGAAGCCAGCCATACAGCTCATCTGTCGGTGCACGTGAGTGGCAGAGACACAGATGTGCGAGGCTCACAGGATTGCCACAGCATGGAGGAAGGACGAGAGAGAGAGAGAGAGAGAGAAATCAAATTGTGTTTAACCTGCCTGACATACACCAACATTCTGGCATTGAAGTCACAGCATCAGAATGTATTGAATGTATGTACAGTATAATACATAGTCAACTTCTACTCTATCACATCACCTGCTATCAAACACAGAGAATATAATGTAGTGCTCGCATAGATCCTTCCACCCACCCTACCACCCACATGACATGCTTCAGCTCTTCTCTCTGCCTTTCCCAGAGCGCCCAGTCATTGGGCCTGCCCTCAGACCTGTCCTGATAAGGAACTACATGGTGGGTGCCACAGTGTAAATCGAAAGAAAAACAAGGCCACATACAATAGGTGGCCTGTAAGACATTCTTCCATTGCAGCAAGATTATTCATAATAGCTCATGCACGGCACGGCACTGTGCATGAGGAAATGGATGACTGACATTAGGCTTGTGGTTCAGTACCATTGTCAAATACAAGGTGCCTTACATATGACCACAATGTACATTCCACATTTATTGTCAACCCATTCAAGCCACCAACAAGACACACAAAAAATAGAAACGATTAGACATGGATTACACTAGCCAGCAGCCCTGATTGTGATCTGCCTTGCCTTGCTGATTTAAGGATGGTCACTTGATGACGTCATATGGTGCTGAGGATCAGTTACATAATAATATTCAGCTCACAATAATAGATAAGACGGGAAATGTGAAATATGTCAGCAAGCAGTATTGTTTTAGTTATTTCACGAACAGACTTAAATATGACGCGTGCTCCTGTGTACAGACGCCATGTGATAGGTTTAGCATGGATTTCAGGCCTACGGTTAAAACAAGGCATATTCTTATTATTCAACTTCATAGGAGCTCGATCACATATTACTGCTCAATCAAATTGATCATTCTTTCATGTCATTTCGGAACATTCTGTTTTTTTCTCTCCAAATTGCGACTGTACTACATTACCGCCATCTACAGGTTCTCTATGGAAAATACACCCATGACTCATCGATGTATGGGAGGTGCTTAAAATCGCAAAATGGTCACCAGACTCAGGGAGGAATTCATGTTCACTAAGTAAGATTATTTATTTTTCAAAATCATTGAGATAGTGGCAAGCGGTTTACCTGATAAAATCAACATACTATGAACATGCTATAGAACAAAACACAACACAAATAACTGAACAGATATTCAGGTTGTATGCATGCAGTGCTGAATTAGGATGAAAACATGTTAATTTGATGAATGTCAGTTTGACAGAGCTGAAACATAAAGTTCTCAAAACTATATGTTAAAACACAAATAAGCAATCGGACTGGTGCGATATTTACTGTATTAATTGTATATATACAACTGATGTTGAGAATGATCTTGGCAGATGGATCCTCACTGGGTGCATACTTTCTATCACACAAGGGTCAGAGTTCATGTTCTTTATGCCAACCGTCTGTTAAAGTAATGTTACTCAATAGCCTGTCTGCTAACCAATATTCTGAAACATTAACCTCCTTTTTGCCAAAGTGATGACGATGTCAAGGTTAAGTAAACACTTGATCCACTTGAGTCAACATGCAGAGCCCTGCAGCCATACCACACAGACACGCCTCTCAGCCACACCACCTCAGCCACACCCCCTCAGCCAGGCCCCCTCAGCCAGGCCCCCTCAGCCAGGCTCCTTAGCCACACCCCTCAGCCAGGCCCCCCTCAGCCACACCCCCTCAGCCAGGCCCCCTCAGCCACACCCCTAAGGTGCAGCTTCAACTAGGAACTTGTTTGGTTTGACACACTACGCTCATTGCTGGAAACTGAATAAGGCTGTGTAGTCAAGAGATAAGAGTTGGACACAAACAAACAATTACTTTCCCCATCATTTTATTGGTGATATAGAATATTTATTTATTATGAATACATGTGAAGTTATAGATAAAATTGACAATAAATATAATGAATGTGTGTTTCTTTAGGGTAGGGCCTTTTTGTGGCCTGGTGTCTAATCTTAGGCTCTGGCCGAGATCATGTGACTGAGGCCTGTGAAGAAGGACTTCTCCCTCTCGCTCATCAGCTCAAAGTGAAGAGGCTGCTGGCAGAAGTTACACTCCCCTGAGGAGTGGGACCTCAGGTTCAGTCCCACCTCCTTCCAAGCCTGCACCAGGCACTCTGTGGAAGGACAGGCAGATCAAACAGGGGTCATATTTACAGATAATATGGGATATCAATACCCTGTTAAAGGACCATGTTTCTTTTCTTAAACCCAAAGTCCTTTATTTGTAGTTATAGGGTTACTTACTGACAAAGTAGTGCATCATCTGGGGGGTATGGTGTGGGGTGGGGGCGATGCGAAGAAGCTCCTCCCCCTTGGCCACCGTGGGATAGTTGATGGCCTGGACGTAGATGCTGTAGCGCGCCATCATGATGTCACACAGCTCTGTGTTCTTGGCTGCGTCTGCCACCTGCCACAAGAGGTAGAGAACCGGGATGTGAGGACTAAGAGGAAGGCGGGTCCATTAGCATTTCAGACCAGACAGTCTGGTCAAAGGCCGTTCTTACCCTCAGAGGGATGATGTGGCTGGGGCAGTGGACCACAGGCAGCCCTGAGTCCATTAGCATTTGGCGCATCAGCTTGACGTTCCTCTGGTGCTTCCTCCTGAGCACGCGGCCCTCTTCACTCTTCAAGGTCTGGATGGACTCCCTGGCCCCAGCCAGCAGCATGGGGGGCAGGGAGGTGGTGAAGATGAAGCCTGCTGCGTAGGAGCGCACCGTGTCGATCAAGGCGTTGGTGCTGGCGATGTAGCCGCCTACACAGCCAAACGCCTTACCTGCACGCACCAGAGGGAAAAGGTGGATTAGACCAGAGCTTATTAAACTCTTCTCCCACCTGCTCCCAAGAATCAGATCTTCCTTGGAAAAGAATAAAACTTTATTTGTACCCCATGCTGCCCCTGAAACCACTTAGCTCCTCCCCTTGTTCTCTAGGTTAGAGGATCAGGAGGAGAATCCATTGTGATTCTTTCTGTCAAGGTGTGAAGAACCTCCTGTGATGTTTCGGAGTTATCATAGCACGAGTCCAGGTTGCTAGGGTTCTTACCGAGGGTGCCTGAGATGATGTCCATCTTGTGCATGACCCCATCTCTGTCTCCAATGCCGCCCCCCCGGGCTCCGTACAGCCCCACAGCGTGCACCTCGTCCACGAAGGTGATGGCCCCAAACTCATGGGACACGTCGCACATCTCCTCCAGAGGACAAACAGCACCTACAGGACAGGAGCACAACTGGCTGCAGACCGACCCAAACACCAGCAAGTAGAGGCAGCAAACAAGAGGTGAACCTGGACTGAATGTAAAAAAAATTTTTTTTAAAGAAGCTTTTAATTCAACAACGTGAACTCACCATCCATTGAATGTACCGTCTCAAAAGCCACAATCTTGGGGGTAGAAGGGTCTGACTTCTGCAGCAGCTCTCGTAAATGATCGACATCGTTGTGACGGAAGATAAACTTTTTGGCTCCGCTGTTTCTTATACCCTGAATCATGGAGGCATGGTTCCCCGCATCTGAGTAGATCTCACAACCTGGTAGAAGGGGAAGCACGTACACAGAGGTTTAGCCTGGCAAGTGCCTACAATGGAAAATATGAATGAAAGTACCTTACAATGTCAGCTTTTTGTCTATCCTACCTGGTAGCATTTTGGCCAGAGTAAATAATGTTGAATCATTGGCTACGAAACAGGAAGTGAAGAGGAGGGCAGCGTCTTTTCTGTGCAGGTCGGCCAGCTCGAACTCAAGGTCCACATGGAACTTGCTGGTTCCAGAGATGTTGCGCGTGCCTCCTGCTCCTGCTCCATGCTTCTGTAACGTGTCCCTGAGGAGACAGCAAGAGCATTCACTCCACTGGGAAACCACTACAACATGAGACAGATGTCTTCCCAACATCAATCTATCATGCACCATACACTGCATGATGTGTGTGGCTAATAAGGGAAAGGAATTCACAGTCTCCTATTCAGCTACAATAACCTATAGAGCAAACTGGTTTCAACAAGTCCAGTTTTGAGCCTGCTGCTGAGGGTACCAGCTGTGCCTTTACGTACATGATGGACCGGGTGATGCGGGGGTGTCGGCTCATGCCCAGGTAGTCGTTGCTGCACCACACCGACACGTTTCTCTTCAGGTGGAGAGACTCTGAGTAGTCGTCTGCCATGGGGAAGGTTATGGCACGACGATTCACAGTCTTAAACACTCGGTAGCTGTGGTCTTTCTTCTTCCCCTCAATCTTCTTCTCGAAGAACTGATCGTACTTAAAGGTGGCAGTAGCTGGAAGGAAAATACAGCAGTGAGATTAGTACAGCACTGTCAACAGGACACACAAGCTTGTACATGACTGTGTTGCAACACGCTTGGTTCTAACCTTTGGGCAAGTTGTCCTTCAGCAAGTGAGAGACTTTGCGCGGCTGCTGCTTCAGAATGTTCTTCAGAACCCCTGGGTCAGACTTCTCTGCTTTGATGAGGTTCATGACGGAGGGATCAACCACTGACTCGGATTTGTCTGTTCCAAAACAAAAACAGATGGTTCATTTGATTCTATTAACCACCAACTCCAACTGTAGTTGTAATGGTGAGGTTATTTCAGAGTGTGTCCTCATTTCAGGCTTGTTGAAGTGGCCTATGGTAACCTAACTAAAAGCCCCTTACTTGTGCGACCAGAGTTAATCTCCTGCACATCCTCCTGCAGCTCGATGTGGGCCTCCCTCACCACTCGGTTGCTGTTCTGCCCCATCTCAGCAGCCAGGAATGGGCACTTGGAGCCCACAGCCTGGCCAGCAGGGGGCACTGGGTGGCCAGAGGGCATCTTGGATGCACCCTTAAGCTCTAAACACAGGACATTGGAACATAGTTATTGTCAAAGGAAACCAATACGGAAAGCATGTGGATTAAGTGGCTACAATGGTCTCAAGCAGATGTCGTACTCACCGTCATTGGGTGTGTCACTGGACACAGAGGCAGAGGAGGACAGGGCTCTGGCCAGAGGTCTGGAGGCCAGGTCCATCATCACAGGACACTTCTGAGCATAGCCCACCAAAGAGGACTTTGCTGCCAGCTGCAGGAAGGCACGGGGCACGATCGTCAGAAAAGGACATCGACGAATGACAGTGTCCATCTGGGATCCTTTTATTCTGAATAGAGAGAGGGGAGAAATGTTTATGTAGCCTAAAGTCATTTCCCAATCTGTTTGAGGAGGTGGCTAGCAGGCAGAAGTGATGTGGTTGTAAAATCAGATCAGAGGTGAAATTCTGAACAAGGGTCATTGGACTGTAATCACAGGTGAGCCAAGTGGTATATCTCAATCAAAAATAGAACACAATTACACAAGGATTTAAATCGGAAATGTGAGGGCTGAGCAGGCTAGGTTACATAAAGTACCAACAATACAATAAGTGGTAAATGATGCACACACAAAATTCACAGTAAATGTCACTGAATCATTATCAACACATAAGACTAGTCATTACCTGAACGCATCCCACTCCACTTTCACAGAACAGAACAAAAATATCTTGCGAAACATGACTGAGACAGTACTAAGCAATCGTCAATAGTGATGAGGATTTTAGAAGGTTCATAGCAAGGGCGGGTTCTGTCAGCTGCCCTTGACATGAAGAAAATAGGGAGGGTTACTCAAGGGCCTGTCCTTACACTAGAAACATAAATATAACCACAACATGTAAGAGTTGACGTAACAGAAACCAAGTAGTAGGACCATCTGTTTCTTCAAGTGATGATTCATTCTGATATAGAACCACTAAGGTATTAATCAACACGTCCGAGTGATATAACCACTGGGATATCAAAGCTACTGGTTGAATCATAGCTGTTCTTTCTAGGAACAAAACCTTGAGGTAACCTAGAATCCCACGGCGTGTCATGTTACTCAAACCAAATACATCATATACATTCCTTACAGGTCACTGGCATAAACGATAAACCAATAGCAACACTAATTTTGACGCCACATCGAACTAATAATGTTTGACATTAAATTAAAGATGACTAAATAGACATGGGCAGCTCTCGTGGTAAGTTATTGCTGTAGCTAGACTAGACAAGTTAGCACTAAAGACGAGAGAAATGTGTCTGCCACTAAATAGCAATGTGCCAGTATTAATATTTGACTAAATCATCGCTAATTTATTAAACGTACAGCCACAAGCAGCCAAGGTCATTGGTTTGTCAGCTGCAGCTACAGTACGTAACATAGTTGGGTAAGTACTCATGTCAGCGACAGCCTTAGATACTGTACTGTAGCTAGCCTAGCCACCTTCGAGATTTACACATATTTAACAAAAGACTTACTTTGATGATTTAAAACAAGTTTTCTTGGATTGGACTCCGGTGATGCACAGCAGAAATGAACAACTAGGCGTCTTCTTCCAGTTCTTCGAAATGAGCGTCTGTGATGTAAAACTCGCTTAGCATTGCAACCATGTTAGTAGGTTTTACAACACCCTGATCGTGACGTAGGATTTGGTTTCATATACACGTGACTAGGTCTACACGTTTGCTATATCTGGCTTTGCTCTCTTGCTTTTCGGGTCATCGCAAATGTTATTGACTATGCACATTGGCTAATAACAATATCAATCATGCATTATGTTGAATTTTAGTGCTTTAATCCCTACTAATTTGTAATCAGTTCATGAGATAAGTAATGAGTAATAAAATCAGTCAACCAAAAAGGAAAGTTGCTCCCTGTATCCATTTCTACAATCACATTACACCAAAAGAGGGCAGCATTTGGTCATATCCAGCCTCCATAGCGCAACTTGTTTGGCAGGTACATTTGGGGAAGAAAACCAGGAGCTATGGATGCCAACGACTGGATTTCTGCTTTGACCTTATTCTGCTGCATTAACTCCATCTACAACAAGAACAAACACGCACATTTAGCTGATAGGCAAGACAGTAGTAAAGTGATAAAATCATGGAGTCAAACAGCCATTTCAGAATGAAGCAGTATCTGCGGGTACTGTAAACTAAACCAAAGTCCAAAGGTTAGGCACCCACGCATACACATTCCTTGGTGGTGTGTCACAGCTACAAAATGTCTAAATAGTAGTAAAAGCCACTTAGCACCTGTACATACTAATAAAAAGGATTTCCAAGCACACAAGTCCTTTAGTGAAGGGACCTTGGTAGGCATGTTTACCAATATGAGCAGAAGGCTGCCAGAAGGCCTATTAACTAAGACATAAAGTTTCTACTTTTATTTGTTAAGTTTTTTGCATGCATGTCACCTCTCTCTGCCATGCTGGTTGATGGGTGAGGTAAGGCCGTTTGAGCAGACTGTTCAGTTTGTTCTCATCTCTCTGGGTGAGAGGAATCAGAGCGTCCTTGGGTACCCTCAATCTGAGGTGAATCACACACAAATGAAGAACTGAAAAGAGATCTGACGTTCCTGTGTGTTGAAGGTTGTGAAAGTGACATGAGTGAGTAGACACGATGGATCCAGAACACCACCAACATAAACGTCAAAGGAAACTGCTTTACCATGTCTTCCCACAATATGATTTCATGATGCTTTGATTGTACATACATACAGAGGAGGCCTAGGGAGACGTTTATGGACTAGAATTAAACTTTACTTATTTAAAAAAAAAAAAAAAAAAAAAACGTTTTAAGGCTAAGATTGCCCTATATACTTAAAACTCAATATATCCTCAAAAACGGCTCTCTGGAAGACAAAAAAGTGAGGGCAACAGCAACAGAAACCAAAACAAACAATCTAAAATCCCCAGAATATAATCCCAATTAGAGGCGGGAAGAGGAAATAGGAAGTAGCGCGCGGTATGTCCAAACCTCTGGAGGTCAGAGGGGAGGAGGCCTAGCCACATAACGCTGGGGACAGTCAGACTGTGGGCCTCAAACGACATGGCCTGTGGAAACATACACAAACCCACAAATACATGCACAGCAGAAGCACACAGTTACTAACGCAGACAGAAAACTACAAAATAACACACAGTTAATACAATCAAACTTTTCCACTTCACAAAATGTCACTTCAAATAACACTGTTGATGATTCTTCAACTACTAGAGTCGAGTCCTAACATCCCATCATCCCCTGAGACATTGCCCAGGCCTCATCGGATAACGTACAGAAGTCACCACTCACCACTGATCCGTACTTGTAGATGCACATGATCTCAATGCCTGGGGAAATCACAGGAGACAGACACACACTGCAATAACAGTCACCATACCAGAGTAATTATCCTAAGCAGTGTAACAGCCGGAGAACAAAGCAAGGCATTACACATGTGTCTCGCCATGCGATGAGAGGGGAGAGGGACAGTCCTATCCCACTGGGGCAAGATCACCCTGACATTACCCACCCTGAACACTGTGACACATTAGTCAGGGCCTAGTCAGCTTACCAAGACACGCAACGCCCTGCGTGTGTGTATGAGGTACAACTTTACGTATGATCTGTTAGGAGGGATTAGACAGAGGAAAGTGGAGCAGTGAGGAACAGAACATGTTGTCCCTATTAAGAAAGATGTTTTTACCATGAGGGTCTGCATCCACCAAAGCGAAGATGGGGATGTGCAGGGTCTCCCAAAGCTTTCTCACCATCAGCCTGCTGTTCACATCTGGGACTCCTTTACCCTGACATGCCATCAACACACACATGCTGTTTTCACAAGAGACCACATCAATTAAGTCAACGTATGAGCTGTATTTAAGGTAGTGTATGTTGGCCATTCTGTTAGATGTTGGCCACACTGTGATCATGATGCAGGGAAACAGCTTAGAGCAAAGGTCATCATCCAGCAGTCTCTGGAAGGTTGCGTCCTTCTCCACGATCAACACAAACTTTGCTGATGACACAATGTCTGGAGTAGGAAGGATTAAGGCAAAAACAAACATGACACCATGTCCCCACAAAAAGTCCACGGAAACACACATCAGCATAAAGATGAACACACGCTACGTATCGTATGGAACGCAGTCTAGGCCTGGGCAAGTATTTATGCTGAGCACAAAATTGTGATTGTCAAACCACAATGACAAAGTGTCAAATTTTTGGGGTGGGTATATAAAGCGAGCAAAATATTTTTCATACCACAGAATGCATATTTTATACTGTACATATACAGTAAGGCATATTTAGTCAACAGGCTAATTTGCCTGATCTTCTATGGAAATCCTATGGTGTTAGAGGACAACGATGCACTAAAGGAACTGTCAAGTTCCTTAAAAAGGAGTTCTGGGAGCTACAAGTTCCAGGGACTTGCATTGGATACGCTGTTTGTGAAAGAGTTGACACAGGCATTCTGGAAATATAGCCTTAATATACACTATATCAATTCCATGTCCATCACTTGCGACAAATACGTTTGGATACTTCTTATTCCGCCTACATTGGATGAGACTGGGACAGCCTGAGAAAGAAAGATGAACACTGAGTCATGGAGCTGGCAACATAGTAACATGGGAATTGTGTGTAGACAGAAGACAACCATTTGAGGTTGTTTTTGTTCTTTAATAATTATAGGGAAACCAAATAATTTGTATGTGGGTTGAGCTTGAATATTGTGGCCTAAGAGAGGAAGCAAAATAATAGTATTGACTAACCTTGTGCTTCCATTTGGTAAAGGGTTTACTTAAAGCTGATAAAAGGTGACTTTGGGTGTTTTTTTACAGACACTACAAGAATGGAATGAAGAGAATGAAGATGAGCCAGTGTGGTGCATATTTATCAGAACAATGCAGTGGTTCATACAGTGGAGTTGAAGTGGCAGTTCACCCTGGTGCCATCCTCCTCCTGGTAACTCAGGGCACCTGAGATCAGTCCTTTGGATGTAGCCAGCTGGAGACAGTTCAAACACACACACACACAATGCAAACCTTTGACATTCATGTTATGAATCAAGCTTCATTTCTTCGCTGTTTGATCATGAGTGAAACTCCTTCCCACAGGTGCTTCTTAGAACATGAGAAAAGCAAAATATAGACCTAGCTAACAGTTTTCATCTGTTAAAACTGCGATAACCATAACATAGGCATGTATCAAAGACATGGTTTAATATGGTTAAAGTGTTCTGTCCCCTTGCATGTACTGTAAGTCATGTTCTCTCTAACTCACATACACATACCACATGTAGTTTCCTGCGTGGAACCTTAAGCATACAGGAAATGTCATCCACAATGGAATCTACGATTCTCTGTGAACCAAACAGCTGTGTGTCATTGTAATAGATGTCCCTGTGGAGAAGGTAAAAAACGTTACTGTTGCCATGCAGTTAGCTGGTGAAGCTCAAAGTCATAGGGGATTATACTGTACATTTGTAATAATGTGCAGCTATTTGCTCATTAGAAAGATGCTGTATATTTGAGTGCGGGTTTTACCTATGATATGTGAAGTGTCACAAATGAAATACCTTTTAGTAGCGTACGAGTTGCTCTGTACAAGTCTGTAGATGGTTGATAGAACTTTGAGTATGTGTGCTGCAAACATAGTATCAAAACCATTTACAAACATGATGGAAGACTGAGACTATTTGATTTCTGCTAAATTATGATTTAACATGATTGTATATACATGGGGTTTATGATAGCTTATGATAGCTCTGTAAAAAGGAAAGGAAGACTAATTGAATTGCTTTCAGTTGAATCATTTGAGAAGTCTGCGAATGGAAACAGTGTGGCTTCTTCTGAGCCCAGGAAAGGGGAAGGCAGTTAGATGAGCGGGGTACACATGATCGGGGGGGGGTCTTTCATCTCACCAAGTTTAGTGACGGACGAAGAACAGTCGCTCCGAACTGTGGTGACAGATTTTCTCCAGCTCATCTGAAGGCCAATGGCGCTGTCAAAACTCAAGACATGATGGAAAATGGAAAGGGATTCCGCTCAGATATTCCATTTTCATTCTTATACCTTTGATCAATTTAGCAGCTCCCCACCTGTGTAATTGGATAGAGCCTGAAGGCAACCTGTAAGAGGAACCTCCCAGAACCTTCCCTGAACCTCAGAGAGTCGTTTACTCAGAGAAATCTTTGGCTCCGTATCTGTGGGATTCTCCCATTTGAAAGGGCTGAGCCAGAATGTGCTTTAAGCTGTAAGAAGGTTTGATGTAAACTCAACCAGACAGTCTTCTTTGTTCTGAGCATGAGGTCTCCACAGCCTGTGCACATTAAAGACCTCCACAAACGGCCAGATTGGTGTGTGGTTGAGTCTACGTGTGTGTGCTTGCATTTGTGTGTGTGTGTGTGTGTGTGTGTGAGGTGAGTGATTGTTTTAGTCTTTTATCCAAGTGACACCTACCCAGGACTTGAATCAGGAAGTTATTTTTGACTTGGAGTTACACACCACAACTGTACAGCATTTCATTCCACATAATAATTCACATGTACATTTTAATTAATTCCGTCTTTTATACCCCCCCTCCCCCACCACCACCGACACACACTCGTGCACTAGTTTATCCTAGATGTTACACAACATAAATGAAACATCAAGGCCTAGACTACATGTTTATGTTGTTACGGTTAAACAGAGTGAATAAGGTAATCAGCCACCCACAGTCTGGTTGCATGGACCTACTAATAGCAGGCCTAGTGCACGTTTGTGTCCCTACCTTACATTGGCCCAACTCGATCTGTTTACGAGGATTAACGCTGGTGCATGGCCTGTGGACAGCTGCTTCACTATTCCAACAATCACCTTTTCGATGCGTGTTAAAACGTCCTGGCTGGAAAAGTCAATTGGTAAAAATAATCGATTAGTCTTCGGCCTTATCTTTTCCCGCTAATATAACTGAACAAGCATTACAATAATAGGTGGCCTACAAGCTAGCAATGCTAGGCTAGCCAGCCAAATTTAACAAGATGAAAGCCAAACCTGCTAACTTCTTCCTCCTTATGTTGAGTATCCATACTGTTTAAATGTTCCAGCAACTCTGCACGAAGTTTATCAACCGCGACAAATTTTAGTTCAAATACATTTGATTCCATAGCTAATTCTCGATAATGATGACTGTCTTGCCCCTTCTACCCTTTGTGCTCATGACGTGTTTTGGGCGCGAAAGTCCATATGAAGACAGTTGTGTGGGCGCGAGGATGCTATTGACGCTACGATTTCTCTTGAAGTAATCTGACATTCACACCTTTTGCGGTTTTCTGTTTATGCACTTTTACATCGCTGTACAAGTCAAATGATGCGAGAGATATTTCCATGATCTCTTTTGTATCATTGGATTAATACAAGCATAAATAATCCAAGCATAAATTATCACTCATTCGCTTCGCTTATCACTTATGTTATTTGTTTAGATGCTGTTGTGAGGTTATGATAGCCACGTTCACCCTCTCATTCTAAACAACTTGGAGTGGATGAAAGTCATCAAACTAATTGAGACATATGCTGTCTAACAAATTGGGAATTGAGTGCGACTGTCAGAAATCATAACTGGTTCTTATTAATGTTGTGTGTTTAAGAAAATGGTCGTTGTCCTGTTCCATACTGTGCCTTTACCCTACAGCTGCAGCCTGCTTTTTCTTCACCCCAAGACCCTTCAAATTTTGTCAGTATGCTTGTGACCCCAGAGCATAACCACCTGAGCTTCAAATTCCACACCACAACATATGTCATTTCTATTTTTTGTTCGTTTGTTCTCTCTCTCTCTCTCTCTCTCTCTCTCTCTCTCTCTCTCTCTCTCTACTGTAAACATCTGAAGTTGAAATAAGTTGGTCTGTGCCTCAGGCAATCACTTTAATCTGGCAATCATGTCACTGGATTGATAATGAACAGACAACATTCTAGATGCTAGAAGTATTAGGTCATCTGAAATCTCCACATTGAAGAATTGCTTGCAGTTGGACCCTTTGTTGAGGCACTGTGGTCTTCCGCAGAGTGCTGATGGCTAAGTCTGAGTGTGTGGGAGCCAGGATCTGAAGGGAAGAGGTCTCAGCCCTTGACCTGACCCTAAATATTTCCTAATGTGGTGCTTAAGCAGTGGTCTCCCCTTCTTCTGAGTGGCTGTGACAAGCTGCTTCCGCAGTAATGGCTCTCACTCTCTAAGTAATTGCTATCTCTCAGTGACGAGCAACTATTCCTCACCCTCCCTGAAAAACGTTATAATCTGTTAAAGGCCGCAAGATGTGGGGGTCGTCTTTTTTCTGCTTCAGAAAGTCTTCAGTCCCCTGCCGCTTCCTTGGCCTGGGAGAGATTTGCGTCGAGTGCGAGGCCCTAACCTAAGGAGACAGAGTGCAGCGAGTCATGTGCTTGTCTCAGGATGAGTGTTTGTACTGGGTGAAGGGGGAAGCAAGGGGGAGAGGAGAGGGGAGAGGGGGGTTGTAGGGTCAGAGGAAAGAGAAGGGGGGACCACTGCAGGTGAGGGGGATTAGCTACAGCTTGAGGCCCAAAGAAACCAAATACAGATCTGTCAACCTAATCCTCACAAATAGAAAACAGAACTGCCCCAATCCCTCCACCCAGCACTCCCCATCCCTCCCCCTCCATGTGCTCCCCCCAACCTCATATCCATGGCCCTGTTATCCTGCTTCTCATCAAGCTGTGTTGCCTCTTCACTAATGGCTCCTCAGACCAACATCTCTGAAGGGGAGGTGACTGATCACCAAGGGCTTTGACTGACAGTTAAGCGCAGCTTTACAGAGTGATGAGGACAAGACCTGAAGGGGTTAGGCCTCTCGCCACATTAGACAAAGATCTAAATGGGGCCTCGGTAGAGCTGGAGGGGCCATTATTAACCCCTTCCACCCCAGTATGGCCAGTGGTGAGTGTTATGCGGAGTGGGAGAGCAGCATATCATCAGGTCAGTACTCTCAGCTGATGACACAAGTGACAAAGTAAGTGGGTGATAACATTCTGCTGTGAATAAGTCTTACCACACCACACATTATGGGAGGCCTAAATAAACCCTATCTCAGTCTGTCAACATCCCTAAACAGAGTCTGCAGAGCTGCTGAGTGCTATGAATCAGAGCCAGACAGCTCGGGCGTTCCTAAGTAGCTTGTTTCTCAGCAGATAGACAGGCAGACAGAAAGAAAGGGTGCGAAGAGATACAGGTTACAGAGAAAAGAAGGAACTGAATGACAGAAGGAAGAGATACAGCTGCACAATACCAAGTTCGATCACAATCACCTGATCAAGGACTTATTCATAACGTGTCAGAGTTGTCCACGTGGAAATGCAAAGCGCAGATTTATGAAGCCTTGGACAGAATGGAAAACACAAAGGGCAGAAGTTTGAAGCCGTTTAATGCATCTTTTTTCTTGTTATGTTTTCCGTCTGTCTCACAGCTGTGTCTCATATGTTCCTGAGGCCCCTGAAAGTGTCAGACACTAGAAAGGGAACATTTGCAATCGCTCAGCCCCACCTGGTCGGGCTGTTTTAACAGGCCGGCACATCGTGCAGTGCACACAGTGGGGCTGTGCCGAAAATGTAGACAAGGGCGGATCAGGCAGGCAGACGGGGGGAGACAAAAATGTGTCCCCTCCCCCTCCTCTCCCTGCACCCCAACGCCACACTGCTTCATTTTAGGGTCAGTTTACCCTGAAAGAACGTTTTACTGTACCCACTGCAGGGTTGCTGGACCGGACCCCCACCCCCCCACCCCTGCTGCCTTCAAAGGAGCACCGCCCGCTGCTCTCCAAGACAACATGAGAAATAAATATTAATCCGACCTCTGACCCCTCTTCTGAGCTGTTAAAGAGAGAGGGAGAGGGACCCACGGAGAGAGCACCAACCCTCACCACTTCACCCTCCACAAAAAAGGGAGATGAAAAGGAGATTTTGAGAGTAGAGAGAGAGTGTGAGTTTGTGTGTGTCAGAAAGAGAGAGAGAGAGAGAGAGAGGGACTCAGGGATGTTTAAATGGCTGCTGTGTGGTCTGAGTGGCGGGTATCATGCTCCAACCTGCAGAAGAGCAAAGGGGTGTGTGATGTGTGTGTTTGGGCAGGCAGGTAAAGATCAGAGTGGGAGGTATGTGTGAGTGTGTGTGTGTGTGTATGTGTAAGTGTGTTGGTGTGCATGTGTTAAATTGAAATAATTCAGGACAAAGGCTTGAATGACAAAAAGCTTTGAGTAATGGTGAGTTATTTAAGATGCATAAACACCAAGTAGTGAATGTAGGACTTTCTACTGTCGTGGGGTTAGAAAGGGGGATTAAAGGACATCTAATAGGGTAGATTAAAGCACTGCATGTAACAGCATCTCTTCAGTGTCATCTTTATTTCGTTTGTTCTTGTGATAGCAGGTTATCACGTCGTCTTCCATTTCTGTACTGAATTGGTAGGTTGCCTTGGGCCCCTTGGCACATGTGTCTGTTCAGTCTTAACATCAACACGGGGTTCTGTCAGTGCTAGCCTATAACCTAAACAACAAACAGGCATTCAGCATTGTCTGTGCAACAGTTAATACTCTTGCTTAAAGCTGCAGGTGCTTCTCTGTAAAAGGCCGAGTCGTTACGTCACTGTTGGTCTGTGCAAGTGTCTTGTGCATGTGTCTTAATGTGCTTGTGTGTCTATACATCTACATGCATCTGAAAGTGAGTGAGTGGTGAGCTCAAACAGGACTTGTTCTGCTTTAGTTATCTTGGTCAAAGGCCGCTCAGTGCAACTCACCCAGCTTGGCCTCAGCCTGTGCCCACTGTTTACTGTTACTGTCACTGGGGCCATGGAGGCCCAAACAAAGGGGGGTCTGTTCCTATTGTCCTGCCCCAGAGTGGCAGCCCCTCTCTGGGCACTGACTGAGGCCAGGGCTGGTGGGGGGCTGGTGAGCAAGGGGGGCTAAGCTCTCACATCCAGCCAGAGAGCAGCATGGTTAGAACTGAAACCAAGTCCCTTTCATGTCCTCTATCGGAAACTGCTGTAATGTAAACACCTGCGGCCATTAGCTGATTCTATCAGAGAGACCGGATAGCAGTGTTTATATGTTACAGGCTACCGCTGAAAGGCGATTTAATAGCAATATAGTGACTGGCGGATACACCAAATGAGTGGTGTCAAGAAGTGCAGTCTTTGAGGCAAACCACATTACATTGTAATCTGAAAAAAATGGAGTAAGTTTGTTTCAAAATAAAGAACAACCACATTAAATGGACAGGGAGGGGAGTTTCGTTTACCACAGGCACATGCTGTCTTCCCCCTCCCTTCCCTTCCTTGCAATTATAGCTCAGAATGTTGAACTGTCCACCCAATTCCCGAACTCTGCCATTGAAGTCTAATTTGACTGTCATAAAATTACCTGGCATGCTGTGGTCCTAAAACATCTCAACTACTGAGCCAGTAAAAAAAGAGCTTCTCTGTGAATCTAAAAGTTTACCATTCCACAATGAGGAGGAGCTCTCGCCACATAAAGTGGTCATTAACAGTGAAAATCCCATCCAAAATCCCTCTCCCAGCATAGGAGAGCGCGGAGCGCACGAGAGGGTCCGGAACGTTCCATTAAAGTGTGGTGTTTAAGAGGTGCTGGGGCCAGAGGGGCAGACGGAGGGGTAAAACAGCTGCCAAACATCTGCACCCCTCCCTTTGAGCCTGCTCTCTGTCTGAGCATCGGGGCTGTCGTTACCAACTTCCTGCTCCAACATTAGGGCAACAGGGAGCGGGGCCTGCTCTGTACTAACACAAAGGGCTTGGGAGGCTCATGAGTCCGTATGTGAGGGCATGTATAGGGCAGATGGACTGTGGAACATCTACTAACCTGCTCCAAACCTGCAGTACATCCAAACATTTAAGTTAGAAAGGTACGCTCATAACATAGTACCTTTTTGCGTGCACCTGTTGCACACTCCCAAATAGGTAAGCAAGCCCTTACAGAAATGGAACTGACCTAAAGCTTTTTGAAACTTTTGAAAATTCTGGTTTTGAACACTACACCTGCAAAAGGTAGCTATAACTTACTATCTATATTTATAGCTAACACATTTCCGCTGGGAAAAAAATCATTTGAAAATAATGTCGGGTTATAATCATCGTACAAAGTAACGTGCGGTTGCTATTACAATGAGTACACAGACGTTACCGCAGAAAGGTATTTGAAGCCGCAGGTGTTATATCACAGACACCGTTTCTATCGCGAGGGACTCCCATGTCAATTTACGAGGCACTGATATAGATAGCGTGCAGACATAGCAAAACCTACCTACCTACCTACCTACCTACCTACCTACCTACCTACCTACCTACCTACCTACCTACCTACCTACCTACCTACCTATCATCTCTCTCTCTCTCTCCCTCTCTCTCTCTCTCCCTCCCTATCTATGTTACTCACGCACACACGCTGTTGCGCTGTGTTTCACGACTCCCTCCCGCTCCTCCCAGCATATAGCGCCTCCTCATAACTTGTTCGTGGAACTCAAACATCGCACTCGCTGAGACACGTCTTGTCAACCTCGAAGTTTACGCGTGACTCAGACAACGTGCTAACACTGTACGGCTATTATTGGTGGGTTTAGATAGATGTGAAAAAAGACCAAAGTTGCGCATACTAGTTCTCAAGACAAGAATAACAGTGGACGTTATAGTTGATTTGATGCTCCAATCGGGAATTCTTCCCTCAACATGAGGGTCAGCCTCTGATCTAGGTATTGAACAAACCTATTTCTAAGTTCAATATCCTTGTTTTAAGTCTCTGTAAGAGAACTTAGCGTAATTACGCACGGCATCGAAGATGGTCTCAGCTTTGGATAGACGCGCTCCAGTTTTGTTACTCTTATGGGGCTATTGCGTCCTGGCCGACTCAGTCTTTACGAACTTTACTCTGGACAACGAAGTCCATTCTAGTTTTATCCACCGTCGTCTGAAAAGCCAGGAACGCCGAGAGATGCAACGGGAGATCCTTTCGATCCTTGGGCTGCCACACCGGCCGCGACCCCATCTCCATGGGAAACATAACGCTGCCCCAATGTTCATGCTGGACCTGTACAATGCCATGTCTACGGAGGGAGAAGAGGACGGGTACTCCTACCCCTACAAGCCCGTCTTTACCACCCAGGGACCACCGATTGCCACCTTGCAAGACAACAACTTCCTAAACGACGCAGACATGGTAATGAGCTTTGTCAATTTAGGTAAGTGTGTTACTTGTTTTCTTGTATTTGTGGCTATGCTTTCCCAGCAAAAGTGGCTACAGTTGAATAGATAGTGAAGGGCGACAGTTAAACTTTTATGTGACGTAGGACCTAATTCATAATGTATTTTAATGTTTACAGACCTATTGTTCGATTTCTTCCAAAACACATTTTGTATTGTTGGTTGGTTTGACTTTGCTCTGTAGTGCCTTGTTTAAAAGCACATCAGGTTCTCAGACATATTCCATAAAATGACATTAATCTTTGCTGTGTTCATCAACTAAAAATCCGGGAGCAAGTGTCCCATACCTGTGTGTATGTCCCATGTCCCTGTATTACACTGCTGCTCTCTGTAACACTCATACAGAGTGTAGTGTTGAGGTTGCCAGTCTTTTGAAAATGTTACCTGCAGTCGCTTCAATCAATTGCACAATCTTGGGAATGTGTGGCAACAAAGGAACACATTCAAAGTACGTTTTGGTCTGAACAGTTGTGCAGTCTTAAGTTATTGTCAGGTGTCTGGCAACGGATTAGGACATTTACTTTTCCATTCCTAAAGCTTTATAGAGGATTGTATTACTTGGAATTCCTCTCTCTCTCGATTGCTATACAAGTACTTTACAATATTTACTTGCAGTTGTCTGGTGGATTTGTGTTGCTGTTCATAACTACTCCCTTTATCTAATCAGCTTGTGTTACTGTAATCTCACAGCCCTGCTCTATCTTCAAATGACTATAACTGTCAGCCATGACCAGAGCTTTAGACCACATTATCACAACATTAGCAAGCACTCAGGGATTTAAAGCAAGATAATTACACCTCGACAAGTCTGTTTGGTAAAAAAAAATGATGCAATCATAGCAGTTGTGTGTCTCAGCATCAGAAGTCGAGATTTATTTGAACGAATAAATGTTTTTCCAATTAAATGATCGGCACCAACACAGGCGCTTTACACTTGGTAAATATTAAGTCTAATGACTAAGTTGAGCTGACCAGCAGAATAGAAGTGAGAGGGGTCCATCGGGAGCCTTTGGGAGCGTTCGATGAATCCTGGAGAGATCATTGTTGGAGTAACTTGGCAGAAGAGAGGGAGGTGACACTTGTTCCTCCGGTGCACTGTATAATTACAGTGGGAGCTGCTGCATTGTGACTATTTTTGACAGGCAGTGACACAGATGGATTTGACCGCAGAAGCTTGCTCAGTCAAGGACCTCTCCTTCGCCTCCCAGACCAAGGTCAGTTCTGCAGAAGTCAAGGAAAGTCCTAACGGAGGCAGGGAGTAGAAAAAGGGAGACCGTTTTTAAACTTTGTCTCCCTTCTTGTGTAAATCTCTGATCTTCTAGGCAGACATAACTTCTCATAACAAAGGTTCACCTCAGCTTGCAAGAATATTTGGATTTTGTGTTTGAAAAAAATCATAACTTAGTCCTTCTTGTGAAATGGAGCCCTTTTGGCAGGAGGTTAGACTGTTTCTTCTGTGTCTAGCGGCATGTGAGTGAAGCTCTAATAAAAGTCATGTTGGCATTCTTGTCCAGAGTCACTTCCAGTTAGTCTCTAGTGAGCATGAGGAGCTGTGGCCTGTTAACTGAGGGCCATCCTCCCACTCACATGCTGAACTTCCTTCATGGCTCACTGCATCTATCTCACCATATATCAAATTATCCGTGTCACTCATTTGGGTATAAAGTGAACGTTTGTCTTTGTGATGTCACTGCCGCCGCCTGACGTGTATTCCATCCATCAATGGGTTCTTTGTGAATGCTCTTGCTGAGTCTCATGTGATACCATCATATATAAGCCCGTCTTGATCTAATCCACCTGATGATATGCAGATGAAATAACCTTTACATAAAAGAGAAGGAGAAATGTTGGAGGATGTGTATGGGTAAAGAGTTGAGGGAGCAAGGGACTGAGAGAGAGAGAGAGAGAGAGAGAGAGAGAGAGAGAGAGAGAGAGAGAGAGCAGCAATCGATATGCTACCTATTCATAGAGAAACTAGACAGTTTTTTATTTCCCCTAAGAAGTTAGGTGCCTCACCACCAAGGCCATTCCCAAGGTACATTTAAAAGAAAATAACTGCTTAGCAGTGCCATGGATTCGATTGTTCTGTAGATACATTTGGCATTTGATATATTACAGCAACAGCAGTGTGTCCAATTGGACTAATATGCCCTTCAACATGCTGGTAAGAGGGCGGAGGAGTTGTTCAGCATGACCTTGGTTTTGAAGTTTTAGAAGCATGAGGGAGGGGCACATGTATGTAATGGTCACATTCACAGTTTACTGACCAAATGTGTGTGCAGTTCATGCCTGCTACAGGGAGACATTCTCCTCCGCTTGAATGTTGTCTGTGGTGAAGTCCATGACATGATTCAGTAGCAGAGTATTTCCTAGGCAGCTATGTTTTGGGCTGGTGTGATGGATCGTTCTCCATAGTTGATATAGTTGCACTTCGCTGGCTCTACTTTACAGGCTGTTGTGTTGTCAGTGTAGGTGTGTCTCAGGGCAGTCAGCTCCAGTGGCGAGTGGGTGGAGTAGGGCTTGTGGGACAGAGGGCAGTGGTCTCCAGAGTAGGATGGTTGGGGCGTGGACTAGGGGACAGACCCCTGGGTCAGGGACGTCCTCTGTCTGAGTAACCTCAGTTAAAAGCCCAGCTGTGTAAATGGCTTACGGCATACATGCAGAATGTACACAGCTACACGCGACATGGTCGCCCCTGGCCTTGGGTGTGTGCTGAACATGTAAAGACAACACGCCAAAATGCTGAAACACTTGACTGCTTAAAGTGCCTGTCAGCTTTGCCATCAGTTCTTCCATCTTCCATGTTTGCCCTGCTGATTACTGGACTGTGTGGGCATTTCAGAGACATGCATGAGGAAACGTGTTGGATATTTAAACGGAAAATGCAGTTGAAAGATCATGCTTAAAACCAACCACCTTGTGGATTGTCCCCCGTATTGGCCAGCGTGACTGACCCTCCACCATTTCTTCTAAAAACACACGCACACATTCAAGGACACATGCACACACGCTCACTCCCCTTTGGGTAATTATTTGATATGGTCCTGGTGGTCCCTTGCGTATTAGCCCTCAGCCACAGTGAATTAAGGCATTTCCCCTTCAACAAACCACAGCTTCCAGCGCTCTGGGCTGCTTGGCTTGGCCGCACTTAGCTAGGCTGGTGGTGAGAAGTCTCCTTACACGCACACACACACGCACACACACACGCGTACAGACACACACACGCGTACAGACACACACAGTGATGCACACATGCGTCACAGGGCCGCAAGGTTACTTGTACATTTAGTATTTGCATGTGTGACGTGACAACAGAGCCTCTGGCATCACCTGCGTGGGGGGTTTACAGGCTCTGTCCTCCTCACCTCCGGGCGGAGCGTCTAACTCGTATGTGCTATCTACAGATGCGTTAGTCACGGCTTCCTCCTTCTCCTCGCTCGCATGCAACCCTGCGTGGATTAACCTAGCCTGAGGTCATTGTGAATATTGTGTGTGCGAGAGAGAGTAACCGAGAGAGAGTGGAAGAGAGAGACAGAGAGAGGCTGTGTGAATGAAGACATGAAACTATGTTTGTTCTTTCTCTGGCATGTGCGTAACCAGAGCCTGGCTGATAGCTCCCTGGGTGTGTAATAGTCCTGCTGTAAGTCAGCCACTCTGACCAGGGAGACGCCAAGGGGGGTCGTCATAAAATAAAATCTCCAGTTTGGCATGAACACTCTGTCACGTGTCAGCAAATGTCAGCTTATTTAAAAAAAAAAACGTATTGCTGGAGTGCATTTTAATTGTCCAATGTTCTACTGCTGTCAATGTGCTCCAGATGTGTTCAACAGTTCACGAGATGGAGAGGGACATGATTAAACAAACAAAGCTAGAGTCCTCTGTGGTTTCCTTCGCTTTTTGGTGTCAAGCACCGGAACAATCGACATGAAGCTCACATGAAGTGTTCAGTATATAGAGGTACACAGTAAAAGCCACTCTGTCATTGTTTACGCTGTGGAGAGTGGAACCGAATACACCATTTTGAAAGAAAACCCCCCCAAAGAATGTGGATTCTTGCTGGGGTATATTGGAATACAATGTGAAATAGCCTTGCCTTCCAATAAATCACTGCACAACATATGTTCAACACATTTTCAAAACAAAATAAAAATTGGAACAGTGATAAAGGATGTATTCTACAGTGCTGAACTCATCTTTGACCGGAGGTTGTGCAATTGTGAAGGAAATGGAATAGCAGATCTGAGTCTGCCAGGTGGTAAACCGGGATGGTGACTCACCAACAACAATAACAACAACAACAGGTAATTAGGGCAGGGGTTTCTATGGTAACACGGCAGGGCACCACCTGGCCCCCTGCCACCCTTACACCCTAACTGGTGCCCATGAGAGGTGGCACAGAGCTGGCTGCCAATTTACTCCACTTTACAGTGGGTGTTAATAGTCATGTAATAAGGGGTCTGGAGGGGAAAAAACGAGTTCTAATTGGCAAATTTATTTGGATTTATTCTAGGGTTTGGCAGTCAGACTGTATTGTGTCATTCCACACTCCCACCTGCATGCTCGGAAGCACTTACGTCATGTTACAGTCATGGTAAAGTTACACTGTGGTCATGGCAAAGCCCTGTATTTAATCATATTTAAAAGTCTTAAGGTTTGATTATTGGTAACTAGGGGTGGATTGCGTAGAGACCAGGCTGCTTCGTCAAAGACAGCTGTTGGTGGTGTCTCTGTGTTTGTGTATGTGTTGGTGTGTGGATGGCTGTGACGTAGATGGGACAATGTTAGGGAAAACATCCAAGACAATTCACTAGCACATCAGATAATCTCTCTCTCTCTCTCTCTCTGTCTCTGTCTCTGTCTCTTTACCTCTCCCGCACACTCTTTCTCTCGCGCTCTCTCACGCTCTCTCGCGCGCTCTCTCTCTCTTGCGCTCTCTCTCACTCTCTCTCTGTCTCTCCTTGCATTCCTGTCCTCAGTGGGACTGAGGTTAATACAGATGTTTCTCTCTGTCTGCAGGCCAAAGCAGCTGTGCAGAGTAACTCTATCTCTTCACAGTCCTGCAGAACCCCTGCCTCACCCCACCCCCACCCCTGTCCTGCTCACATCCACACCAGCTTCCTTGCCTTGCCCAAGTCACACCACACTGAGACTAGCCTCACACTGTCTTACCAAGCATAGACACCAGAAGTGATACCAGCAGTGACACCAGCAGGGCTCTCTCCGCCTGCCCTTGACTGACTCTGTGAGGTGCTGCTTCCTCTCCTTCCGACTGATTTATGTGATTGCTTCGTAACACACTCCCTTTGGACTTAAGCAATGCATGTAAATACACATACACGCGTGGACACACGCACATGGGTAAGCACACACACTTTGTTTGCACAGAAAGAATGTTCTGAAGCTAATTAGTGTCAGAGAGTGCATGTTTTATGGCCTTCATGAGCTGGTCAGAGAGTGAACCAGGGCAAAGGAATGTAACAGTAGCTTCAGGTGGCCACTGTTGCACTTTGGTAATTATAGTCATGTTGCTGCTACCTTCTCTAATGCTAGACTCCAGGTTGTGGTTTAGAGAGCAAGTACAAAGAATGTCAGAAAAGAAAGATTGCTCGCTCGCTCTCAAGATATAGAAGTCCAACAATCACATTCCTTTGGTATTTCATTCCTCGTGTATTCACCTGAAAAGCTCCAGACATCTGGATGTTCCTTGTCTTCTTCTTCTCTCTCTTGGACATGCTGAGGCACTTGCTGTGAGCGATGATGAAACAGGCTGCGGGTGGGACTTGACGATGTGGCGAGTTGTCAGAAGGCCCAGATGTAGAGGGTAGTGGCGGGTGTTCTGGCTGTGCTGAGATGACGGACGGCGCACAGTCAAGGCCAGGAATGTTCGGCCAGGGCGACTTTTTGTAATCGTGCCTGTCTTAGCCTGGGTCAGATTCACCACAGGAGTCACTCTGACATAAGTCACTCTTGGGATGGCATGTAAACACTTCAAAATATGGCCTGTTGGGTGGAGAGACAAAGAAAGAGAGAAAGAGAGGGAGAGAGAGAGAAAGAGAGAGAGAAAGAGAGAGAGAGAGAGAGAGAGAGAGAGAGAGAGAGAGAGAGAGAGAGAGAGAGAGAGAGAGAGAGAGAGAGAGAGAGAGAGAGAGAGAGAGAGAGAGAGAGAGAGAGAGAGAGAGAGAGAGAAATGAATCCTAAATTCCAAATGTTGGGAGAATTGGGACCTTATGAAAGCAAAAGATAGATAAGGTGAGGAGTGATTCACACCCAGCTATTCAGTAGTCTGGGCAGTAAGACATTTCACGTGCTCCAGTATCTCAAAGTAGTGTCCGAGCAGTGGAGTGGATACTTCTGTAACAGAAACTGCTACAGGTAACATGAGAGAGAGACCTGTTTTCTTGACTTCCATGATGGAGGGCAGCATGCAACATGGTGTGCCCCAGAGAAAGGGCCCAGATGTGAGCCAGAGCTGAGCCAGAGACCCTGGGACCTTCAGCTCTGCCGGGAAAACAAACAAACACAACTCTGTGGCTGCTTTGTACTGAGGCCCTGATCTAGAGAGGAGGAGAGGGGAGGAGGGGGGGAGTGGGGGAGGAGAGGCGGAGGAGAGGGGAGGAGAGGGAGGGAGGAGGGGAGGGGGAGGGGGAGGGGAGGGGGAGGGAAAAGAGAGAAAAGGTGGAGGAGAGAAGAGGAAGGAGTCAAGAGGAGATTAATTGAGGGGAGTGGAGAGAATAGTTTTTACACTGAAAAATGTACCCTGCTCTGTGACCAGCTGCTTTACATGTTGTATGATGGTGTTCCTAGTTGAAGATTGCGTTTGCGGAGGACAGTAATGTCAAACAGATTCCTGAACAGGCTCCATCAGCCAAATAAAAAGCTTGTAAAAGCCAAGCTAAAACTGTTACCAAGTGTTCCTCTGATGAGTGCTGAAATAGAGTGTCAATTTAGTGTGAAATATGAATTTGATGTGGCAGTTTTCAGTTTATTTAAGGAACGCCAACAGCTATAGACTGGGTGTTACACCACATCCTTCACAACCATTTTTTATTTATTTGAAAAGGAATGGTTGTAATTAAACTAAATAAACAACATGCTCTTAAAATGAGGGTTCCAAAGTGCCGTCATGTGTGCATTGGGTGCCGCCAAGGGTTTTGGGGCAAACTATAAAAATGTTTACACCGACACTGGGATTTCTCCTGCCTGTGTCTCTCATGCGCACGCTGCTTGCGTGTGTATCTTTATGCATGTGTATTAGATGTATGTGTGTCTGTGGGATGCATGTGTGTGTGTGTGTGTTACATGTGAATTCTCCTGGGGTATATAATAAGAGGCGGCTTGGCTGCTTGAGGAGAAGGGTGTGGTTGCTGCAGCCGCAAAATGAAAGATCATAAAAAGGGGGGAAGAGAGAAAAGCAATGGGGCAAAGGAAGGGCTGTGGCTCTCAGTCTCTGTGAGCTGCATCCCCCCGGCTGAGCGGAAGGAAGGATGGTTACTGTGGCATCAGTAGACACATCTACTACAGCCTCTTTGACTTCCTTCATACGGCCTCTCTCGGAGCACTGCGTGTGGACACCACAAAGCTCCGACTTACATCTTGCACTTCAGACCATCTGCCAAGCTTCCCTTCACTGTTCCCTGTTTACTTTATAGGCTAGCTGGAGGCCTGGCATGACACGTTCCTGAAGCTGTGTCCTCCAGCCCTCCAAGACCACAAGGTGGCTGCAGCTGGCCCAGCAGTGGGAGAGGCAGCTGGGCCGGCGGGAGATGCCAGGGTCTGGCCTGAGTCAGACACATTCCTCCAGGCCCAGCCTGTAGAAGCTCAGTAAATCTGGGGTTCAGAGGGGAAGTACACCTCCATAATGTCCAGTGGAGCGTGAGGTGGAACCCTGCTCTTATATTTATGGGCTCTCCTCTGACTGCAGCACTAAGGAGAGACGGGTCACCACAGACCAAACACAGAGCACTCGCCCTCTCCCCTCTGATGTCTGAGTACTGAGCTACTTCCTTAACACACACTAATATGGCAGTCTTAATAAAGCACACACACATACAGACACACACACACACAAACACATACTGGTGAGTTAATGGCTTTTAAGAGTTAGGTAAGTTATAGCAGGGGCCCATTCCCTAGGAGCCATTGCTGTCATGCGTTGCAGCAGTGTAAATACATTGCACAGGCATGATGTCATCAGTAGTCGCCAGTGGGCAGGATGTTTCCTAACGTGGTAATCACTCTACTGCGGGTAGTCACCCGTTACTCAGGGGATATAACCCGCTTTCCTCTTTATAGGATAAACATCTTGATCAATCGTCATCTCTCTCACTCACTCACTTCTTTCTTTCTTTCTCTGCGGTTTATGGAAAAAATGACACATATTCTTTGTGCCATGTTGAAAACATTGTTGGCTGGTATTCCGAAGTGTCTGCAAAAAGTCCTCTGGAGGCCGATGTTTTACTAAAGCAGAAATGGAAAAGAAAGAACTTGAGAAGAAAAAAAGGATGAGCTAATTGTTGTGCTCCAGTTAACACTCTGCAGGTCAGAGTGTGTGTGATAAGAAGCTGAGGCATGACTCTTACGAGGCATCATAAGCTCCTTGTTAACCCTGACTCTGGCCTGGTTAGACTGGCTACAGGTTTTATCTCACTCTCCCTCTCCCTCTCTCACCTGCCCAACAGCTGGCCTTAAGGAAGGGGGAGAGGGGGAGAGGTGGGGTTGTGGTTGTCTCATGAGGAAAGGTTAGGGGAAAGAGTGGCCCCCCCCGCTCCCAGCAGGGTTGCGGAAGCAAGCGGGCAGAGGGCGGGCAGAGGGCGGGCAGGGTGTGAGGTGTGAGGGGGCTGGACAGACGCTTGTCCTAATGTGAGCCGTCAGTTCTGTCTGCCGCTGCTCCGGAGGCCGAGGTGTCGGAGAAGTGTTTAAGGTCCACTGGCTCGGCGGGGTAGACGGAGGGAGAGGGGGAGGGAAGAAAGAGGGAAGGAAGGAGAGGAAAGGCGGGTTAGAGAGGGGTGAAGGGCAGATGCAGCCCAGTCTGAGTGCGGGTTGGTCCGTCTGAGTCCCAACTCAAGTCTTCCTTCCTGGAGTGGGTTTGGAGCGGTTGCTGTAAAAATTCTGGTTGCCTTCTGTTTGCCAGGTGGGATGCAAGCCTGCATACATAATCCTATCGCTGCATCTCTACTGTGGTCTGCACATGTGTGGAACTTCAAGAGCCAAACGAGGCGGTTCAAATACCCACACCCAATCCATAACCACATTCAGCATCTTGATAAAAGGTACAGGCCTCCATCTGTGTGGTGGGTGTATGCTCTGGCCTCCCAATGCGCCTGAAGGAACACCTTGGATAACGATTTTTTAAACTTGAGGTCACCTGTTTGTGTGTTGTTTTGTACGTGTCTCTAAGCATCTGTGACATCTGTAAACTAGTGTGTTAATGTGTATCACTGATTCAGAACCAGTGAGTCAACTGGGTTGTTTGTGTGTTGTGATGTGCACTGTACTTGTCTGTAGGTGTGTGTTTCAGAGTTTGTGTGTGTGTATGTGTGTGTATGTTTCTGTGTCTGTTTGCTTAACGCAGGTGGGACGATGGCCACTCACTTCCTCCCAAAGGAAGTCATAAATGTGCCCGCTTGGCTTTACCGGCTCCTCTGCCTCACATCTAATGACTGCCATACTACTGTAATTACCATGGAGGCAGTGAGGGAGGGAGGGAGGGAGGGAGCGACAGAGACTGAGAAAGAGAGAGGGCGAAAAAGAGAGCGATGGGCGGGTGGCTGATGAGTTAGCAGCATGCTGGGGATGTTTTGTATTCTCTGGGAAACTGAAAGAGGAGGAAAGACTGAAGTAGTGACTACATGAGGGCATGGATGAGGGCATGGATGAGGGCATGGATGAGGGCACGGATGAGGGCACGGATGAGGGCATGCATGAGGGCATGGATCGGTTAGAAAGCAGGGAAAGAAAGGGTTACTGTGGCGGTTTCACAGAAGCATCCAGATGTTCTCAGAAGAACAGGTAAAGGGGCTTTCCCAGTGGACAGCTACTCTGAGACCAAGGGAACAGGTCTTTTTCTCTTTCTTTCTCCCCTGAAGGAGAACACCTGTGCTGGATGTGTGTGGAGGAGGGAGGGTTCCTAGTGAGCCCCAGAGCAGCAGTACAGGGGATTAGGGAGTGAGGAAGACAGAGGCTGAGGATCAGGGTGAAGGGATTCTGAAAAGACGAAAAATCTCTTCCTTGTTTTAGTCATATTCACACAATAGGAGAGAGGAAAGGTTTCCTAGGTAGGTGAATGAGTGTATTTTGAGCCAAGTTGTTTGATCCAACCTAAAGAGGCAATCTGTTTGTAGAAGTTGAGAGTTCTGAGAGTCTTTATTCATGTCACGGCACTGCACCATATACATACATTTAAAGGGCATAGTATAATAGTGACATTGTATGGTAAATAACTGCTGTACACCTGTAAAGTTTCAGTCTTGGTCACAGCAAGATCTTAGGTGTATCCAATGGGCCTGGGTGCTTAGTCTCTCTGGCCTTAACAGGGCTGAGAGCTCGGTGGTGTGTGTTTATGCCATGGTGTGTCAAGAGACAGACGACACCCCTGTCAGACACGGGGGGAGATGGAAAAGCTCTTTAGCTGCTGTGCTGTCTGGGTCTGTGCCAGACAGCCAGGGGAGAGGCGGAGGGCTGGGCACCCAGTAACATCTCCATTTATAGAGAAGAAATGAGCAAACTCCCTTTGTTCAATATTAGCACACCTTGCCAGATACTAGTCATGTACACTGCTGCCCTTTTGATTGGACAGCCCTCCCCCGTTCCCCTCCTCTGTCCATGAGCAGGTGTTGCAGCACTGAAAGCTGCGCTGAAGCTCTTCTCCAGCAGTGGAGTGTGTGCAGTCAGTGTGACCTTCTGAAGGATGGCTTGGAGGGGGCAAGAGCACCATGAAAGTCCTCATTGATGAATCCTGGCACAGGTGTGGATGGGGTACATATTCCAAGTGGCCCAGTCCTGGGCTTCCTATTGCCTGAGATGCGCAGTATACAATGGTTTCTATGGTTTCGTGCTTATCCCACGACAGAGAGTGAGTAGAGAGCAGTCCTAGGCCAGTGTGCGCTGGCATATAGGAGTATGTGAGGCCTTATGGGAGACCCAGGACAATGGGACCCTAAAGCCAGCCTTACTAATGGCCAACTGAGCTGTGGTCTATTCCAGAGAAATTAGATCCATGCCTTTAGTCTGCACTGCCTCATCAGACAGTGCTGCCTTTGTGCAACACACACAGTCTGCAAGCATGTTCGATGGTGACAGGAGAGGATGGCGGGGAGGGAAGGGAAAGATAAAAGAAGTTTGTGTTGATAAAAGCAAAAGAGTGAGGAGGAGAGAGAGAGAGACATAGACACAGAGAGAGGGAAAGAGAGAGTTAGTTATGTGCTTGGTTGTGTGTTTCTAATCCCGGTTACATATAACATTACACCTGCTCTTTCATGTATGATGTAAATAGAATCTAAGTGAGAGAGACAGAGAGAGAGAAAGAGTGAGAAAGAGAAACAGAGAGAGGTAGAGAGAGGCAGAGAGAGGAGAGAGGAGAGAGGGTGGAGGCCTCAGCCTGGGCACCAGCAGTCCTGGCTGTTCTGTCCATGCTGTGCAGAGTTCAGAGGAGTGCTCATAAAGAGCTGTTGAGTAGCGGGGCCATGTCCCACAGTGAGGAGGTGGGGCTGTCAGAAGTTCTTCTCTGGCTCTCCCCTCCATCCATGGGTCACCTGGCAGTATATTGGCAACAGCTGAGGGACAGACAGGGCCTGTGTCTGTTGTCTGGTAGATCGCCAGGAAGCCAGTCATCGCAGATGTCCTCGAAGGCACTCACTACAAATGGGCTGTAAATGGAACAGGATAGTGTACAAGCCGGAATCAATGCAAGTTTAATAGGATTTTTGCCAACGTGGGTGTGTGGGGGGGGTTGTGGGGGCTGGAGTGGGACCACAGAGGGCGATGTATATCGCTGATGGCTACTATGATGGTGCGAATATAGATGCGTAGCGGACATCTCAGGATGAGCGGGAATGCGTTGTATGTTTTTGTTGTGTGTGTGTTGTGTATGTCCCGCTGTGTGGTGAAGGATATGGGTGGAGCGGGTATGTTGTCGGTGGGTACTGTGTGGGTGTATGTGTGGGTGGGGATATGTGTGGTTGGGTTACTCGTTGTGGTGTATGTGCTGGTGGTACGTGAGTCGGTGGTGGGTGTTGTGGGGTGGATACGTGTGGTGGGGTATGTGTGTCGGGCTGGTGCGGTGGTGGGGCGATACATGATCGTGCGACAACGGTACGTGTGGTGGGGTAATGTGTTGGTGGGAGATACGAGCTGAGCTAGACGCGATGTATACTCGCTAGCGAGCTGGCTCATCGTGTGCGTCCGGGAGTCATCGCCATCTAGTGGTGGGTAGGTGTGGTGGAGGTATGTGTGGTAGGGTATGTGTGGTGGGGGTATGTGTGGTGGGGGTATGTGTGGTAGGATATGTGTGGTGAGAGTATGTGTGGTAGGGTAAGTGTGGTGGGGGTATGTGGGGGGTCTCAGGATGAGGGTATGTGTGGTGGGGGTACATATGGTGGGGTAGGTGTGGTGGGATATGTGTGGTGGGATATGTGTGGTGGGGGTATGTGTGGTGGGAGTATGTGTGGTGGGGGTACGTGTGGTGGGGGTATGTGTGGTGTAGGTAGTTGTGGTGGGGTATGTGTGGGGGCTATGTGTGGTGGGGGTATGTGTGGTGGAGGTAGTTGTGGTGGGGTATGTGTGGTGGGGGTATGTGTGGTGGGGGTAGTTGTGGTGGGGTATATGTGGTGGGGGTATGTGGGGGGTCTCAGAATGAGGGTATGTGTGGTGGTTTTTTGGGGGGAGAAGGAGGAGGTGATGGATTGGACAGGTAGATATTGATAGACAGGGCATGGAGGGTACTACCCTGGGACGGTCTGCTCTCTGAGGCTGCCTGCTGGGACACTAACAGGGGTCAGGGTCACAAGGGTCAGGGGGTGGGGGGGGCTAACTGAAACAGTGAAGTCCTCCCCCTCCTCGGCCCCCCTCATGAGATCCAGATGAGGGCAGAGGAGATGACTCTCCAGGGATCAGAGGGGAAGAGGGAGAAGAAAGGCTCTCGTAAAGCTGTCACAGGGAGTGTGCATCTCTCTATCACGACCCTCAGAGCTCCAGATGATATCTCTACCCTACTCTAGCCTGTTGCTGATAGATGTCTTTATCCTAGGGGACCGTACGTACCACCCAGCACAAATAGATGGGTTCCACGAGGACTGGAAACTGCATTCATTATGATTTCAGATGATAACTGATACTTACTGTGTCTAATGTGTGTGTTTCAGATCATTTCTGATGTTCATTGTGTCTGGGGTGTGTGTTTCTGTATTCCAGTGGAGCATGATAAGGAGTTCCTCCCTGTGCGACGACACCATAGAGAATTCCGTTTTGACCTATCACGGATCCCTGAGGGAGAAGCAGTCACAGCTGCAGAGTTCCGGATATACAAGGACTTCATCCATGAACGATTTGACAATGAAACCTTCCTCATCAGTGTTTACCAGGTTCTGGAGGAGCATTTTGACAGGTGAGACGGGTGTGTTTGTGTATGTGTGTGTTGGCGTATGTATGCGTTCATTTTCTCTGTCCAAACTGTAGTCTCTTGTTTTCTGGAAGTTTCCACAATGTGTGGAATGAGTGTGCTGCTTCCCCTTGTGTGGACTGTGGATCGGAGCCCACAGGAAGGTGTCTGAGCCACACCAAGGAATGCTCCATGCCTTGCTACTTTCCCTGCCCTCCTACTCCTCTTGCCCCCATGTCCCATCTCTGCCCCCTCCCCCTGTCCCATCTCTGCCGCCTCCCCCTGTCCCCTGTCCCCTGTTTCCTGCCCCCGTCCCCCTGTCCCCTGCTCGCTTGTCCCTCCCCTCTGCCCCCTCCCCCTGTCCCCTGCCCCCTCCCCCTGCCCCCTGCCCCCTACTGCAGGGTTCTGTTGCCCTCCCAGGTCCAGGGGGAACAACACAGTCATTTATCCATGTGCCAGACTGCTACTGAGGTACATGAATGAGCCCAGAGCTCTATGACACTCTATCAGCCCTGGGATGGATGGAGGTATACATGCAGACGGAGGGATAGAATATCCGATGGGAGGAGAGGAGGACATGCCCCACTTTAGAACAGCGTTTCATAGTTGGATGAGAATTGAAAGGAACACGTTTTCCCTCTATCTTTCCCTCTATCTTTCTGACTCTTCTGAATTCCTACTGGTGATGAACTGTGTGTTGTGTATGAATGGAGTAATCGTTTATAAAGCCATTATTGTCAATTAAGGAAATGAAGTGTTCCCCTGGGCCGCACCATCTGGAGCGCCCCCCCTTCCCTCCTCCCCTCTGTCCCTTCCTTCCCTCCCCCCTTCATTCCCTCTTTCTCTCTTTTCAGCTCTCATGTCCCCAGCTCATTTTGCAGCTCCACCTCACACCTCACCACTCAATATGCCTCTTCCTATCATGGAGATTTATTGCTGTTTCATTGCGGATTACTAGCTCATTGTTTTAAATACTACATTCATTTTCAAGTACAGCATGCATGTGGTGTATACATGTGTTTACATGTGTGTGTCTGTGTGTGTGTGTTGTGTAGGGAGTCAGACTTGTTGCTGCTAGACTCCAGGGTCATCTGGGCGGCAGAGGAAGGCTGGTTGGTGTTTGATGTGACGGTGACCAGCAACCACTGGGTCCTGAACCCAGGGAGGAACCTGGGTCTACAGCTGGCTCTGGAGACCACCCATGGTAGGTAGACCTCATCCAGAACCAGAGCTAGAACCACCTCATCCACAACTAGCTCATCCACAACCACCAACAGAACCGCTCACATCATTTAGAATCCAGCCAGAACACTGTGACCCAGAAAGGTCGGAACAGGATGAGGGGCAGTGGAAATAGCACTCCACATGTGGTTAGGATCGTGATGCAGGATATAGAGGGCAGGTACTGCATGCTGGTAGGGCTCCACTAATACAAGCAGCTTCAAAGATAAACCCTCTTAAAGCTGCCAGACCCGTATCATCTTAGTCCACAAATAATCTTTGAGTTAGCTTTCTTATGATTAATATGACATCATCTTGTGGAGGAGTTAGTATCAGGAAGCTGCTGGGTGAAAACATCAACAATATTAACAACAGCTCACTGTGTGATAGACTCTTATCACAGAGGACAGCAAGATCTTACATGTTTGCAAGAACAGACACCCTCTCTTTCATGTTGAATAGGGTGGTTTGTTTGTGAGCTTTTGTAAGTGTGTGTGAGTTGGTGGGGGGGTGAGGGTGTATGTGGGAGGATGGTTATTGGCAAGCATGTGCAGAGAGGTCCGTGGGACGTCCCGTTGCCAGCGGCGACAGGCAGCCTTGGTTTACCTCGGCTGATCAGAGGAACATTCCTGTGTGTAAGCACAGACTATACAGTACAACACAGACACACATGATGTCAAGTACATTGGTTTCCAGGGTTACTCTTTGATGTCCGGCAACACATTCATGTTTGACATTTAGACAGCGGAGAGAGCATGAGAGTAAGGGAAAGGAATTCAAAAAGGAAAACCTCATTTGGGAAAACATCCACTGAATTACTATTGTAAACCAAGGACATACTGTAGTTCTTATCAGGCCTGACAGAAGGACCACACACATTCAGATACGCACACACACTAAAAAAGCCTCAATCTTATTTTCTCCATCCCTCAAAGTCCCCTACAGCTCCCTCCCTTTCTATCTCACAGAAAAACACACAGACACACACACACACACACACACACACAATAAGATGGTAAACAGAGAGCAAAGAGAGCCAATGTGTGATCATTCTACATTTGTCTCCCCCTGTAGGAGAGAGTGTGAACCCGCGGATGGCAGGGCTGATTGGGCGCAGCGGGCCCCAGAATAAACAACCCTTCATGGTGGCCTTCTTCAAAGCCACAGAGGTGCACCTGCGCAGCATCCGCTCAGCAGGGGGCGCCAAACAGCGTAACCCCAACCGCTCTAAAGGGGCCAAGGGCCAGCAGGAGGCTCTCAGAGTGGCCAACATCGCAGGTGAGGCGATGTCTGGGAGACAGGTGTGTGTATGCGTATGCATGTGTGCTGTGAATGTGGATGGTCTGTGTTTTTAAATGGTGACGTGAGTCCATTCACTTATGGAGTTGCTCTGGATGCCTTTAGACTCCTTACAAACAATTTCCACATATCGACAGTGTTACAGCCAACACACACACACACACACACACACAAATCACTCAGAGAATGCCTTTGTTTTGGAGCCGAGGGAAAGGCTATCAGAACATGTGTTGGCTAGGTCTGTGGGTCGGAGGTGCAAGAGAGTTGAGTTTATACAGAGCGCTGGAACACTGGACCATAATGCCTTTGCTTCAAATGCCCTTTGCCATTCTGTTTATTTACATCAACATTTCAGCAGGCCCAGGGCCAAGCACTCTGCATGCAGGCGGTGGGAGCAGAGCACATCTGTAGTGTGGGGAGGGCTGGCAGTGTGGGCTGGACCAGGCCAGCACAGAAAACGTATGCTTGCAGGGCATATGTGGACGGCTGGATGGTCTCTGTTAAATAACTGATGAAAAGCAGTCATCTCTGATCACTTCCAATTAGACCGACCAGCAGAAAGTAATGTTGCCCAGAACCTCCTGAGGGTCTGGGGCAGAGCAGAGAGCAGATCTGAGGAGAGGAGAAGAGAGGAGAGGAGAAGAGAGGGGAGGAGAGGGGAGGGGAGGAGAGGAGAGGAGATGAGAGGAGAGGGGAGGAGAGGAGAAGAGAAGAGAAGGGGGAGATGAGAGAGAAGCAGCAGTGGGAAATCTCAGGAATCTGTTTTGGACAGTAGGACTCCCAACCTTCTGAGCGTTCTGACCTGTGGAACATCCAACTCAACAGCCTTCAGCGCTGATCTCTGTTCAGGTGTCAGAACTGAGGATCACTAGCTCTGTTTGGATCTGGCCTGGTGGCTTTTCTCTATCACTCTGTTTTGGTGTGCTTTGCTCGGTATCTGTCAGGGTCTGCTGAACTGACTCTCTGTCTGTCTGTCTGTCTGTCTGTTAGGGTCTGCTGAACTGACTCTCTCTGTCTGTCTGTCTGTCTGTTAGGGTCTGCTGAACTGAATCTGTCTGTCCAGATGTCCTGTTGATGAGACATAAAAATGAAAAACAAAACAAACCCATAAACTGACTGTAGTACAGTCTGTCCTGTGTGAATAATATTAATAATATTAAAAATACTATTCCTCTTCCTCCCTCTCTCTCTCTCTCTCTCTCTCTCTCTCTCTCTCTCTCTTTCTCTCTCTCTCTCCCTCCCTCCCTCAGAGAACAGCAGTGCTGACCAGAAGCAGGCGTGTAAGAAACATGATCTGTATGTCAGCTTCAGAGACCTGGGGTGGCAGGTACGGGGTGCATCCCACACATTCATCCACACCCCCACCTCCTCTCTTCTGTCCTCGTCCTTTCATCACTCTTCTTTGTTTTGCTTCCCCTCCACATTTTTTCTTGCCTCCTCATTCCTCCCGCTGCGCTCTTTTGATTCCTACTTTGATTCCGCGATGACGCATGACTAACTGCACACCTCTGTGTCTGTGTCGTCAGGACTGGATCATTGCTCCAGAGGGCTACGCAGCGTACTACTGTGAGGGAGAATGTGCCTTTCCTCTCAACTCCTACATGAACGCCACCAATCACGCCATCGTGCAAACACTCGTGAGTAGCGAGGACCTGACTGATAGGGTTTTGTCATGAGGGCCGTCCACCAGCAACATGTGACCCATCCTTTATGTCTCACTGTCCTCCCACCACAGGTCCACTTTATCAACCCAGAGACGGTCCCCAAGCCCTGCTGCGCGCCCACCCAGCTGCATGCCATCTCTGTGCTGTACTTCGATGACAGCTCCAATGTCATCCTCAAAAAATACCGCAACATGGTGGTCAGAGCCTGTGGCTGCCACTAGGGCGGCGCCGTGAGCCCCCTCATGTGCACCCACACGCACATAACACAACCACACACACGACACAACCACACACACACACGACACAACCACACACACACACGACACAACCACACACGACACAACCATACACACACGACACAACCACACATACACAGGACAACCACACACACACGACACAACCACACACACACGACACAATCACACACACACGGGACAACCACACACACACACAACACAACCACACACACGCGACACAACCACACACACATGACACAACCACACACACAGGACACAACCACACGCATGAGACAACCACACAGCCACATGCAGACAGACACGCACATTCACGTGCGTACATGCACACTCAGATACACTCATCCTGTGCTTTCTACTGTGTATAGAAGACATTAAAACAGTGATTGTATAGTTATACACAGTCAACAATCCTTTGTTATTTTTATGTCTATGTGTTTATTGTAGTTAATGTGACGTTTATTAATGTAGATGTTATTTTTGATGCTCTTTCTATGACTGACCGGCCTGGATTTGGGAGGTTTTGATCGGAGAACTTTCATGTACAATACTGTGTAAATAGTTTTTAAACAAAGACAGAAGTGTATTTATTTCTTGGGAGCGTTAAGGTTAGGTATGTGTAAACTTGTACTTTACTGTCTATGTTTTACAGCCGTTTTACCATGTGTTATTCAAACATACAGAGGCTTGGAGACACGAATGTTATCAGATTCAGAAGATCAAACTCTTTAGCACCATAGAAAGGTCTGCTGAGGAAGAATGATCGTCCAATACAAACTTGCTGTCACTCTCCCCCTCTCTCCTCCTCCCTGTCTGTTTCTGTCCTGTTTTCTCTGCACGGTGGAGGTGGTAAATCCATCCACTGTGGGGAGCAGCAGGCCATCCTGTCATGGGAACTACCACAGCCCTGGCAGGGTCTAGCCCGCTGTCACACACCCTGTGACCTGACTTAGATGAAGTGGATAAAGTGAAGAGATCTCATCACTCATCGTATTTTGACGCTTCTTGGGCATACTTGACCATTATATCACGATGCAGGAAGTTAGGGTTCGGGTGACCTTATACGTCAATATCTTAAATCTGCAGAGGACCTTGTACGTCGGAACAGTGACGCTAAGACTGCTGCCCAAGCGACAACAAATGACAGAACCTTCCAACAGAGACTAGGCTCCATAAAGCTGAATAAAGATGTTGTTGATTCCAAAACAGGGACTTTCCATCTAGCTTGTTTATAGGACTCACTTTATAATTCAAGTTAAGTGTCTCTTTTTACAATCAGACACGGAGCAATAATACACAATGGAGATCGGTTCTCAGTAGAGTTGGCAAGAAAGAGGAAGAGAGGGGGAAGAAAGAGATATATTCAGTTTCAAGTCGTAGTAGGATGTCCAGGTGTACCCTCAAACACTGTCCAGTCTGCCCTATGTCTCTGTCCTATTTAAGAGGAATATTTATTGCGAGCGAGGGAGACTGGCACTCTGTGCCAGTGCAATTTCCCCTCCACTCTCCACAGTGTCTCACTGCTCAATTGCTACAATAAAACTGAAGAACGCAAATGCAGTCTATGGATGTTGTCTGAATGAACAAAGAGCTAATAGTCTGCTTACCTAGTTATGGAAAAGGGCAATGCTACAAAATCCTTGGTAGTATCTGGGACATTACTCTCTCTCAGACACACTATACCTTCCATGCACACATAGTATCTGGGACATTACTCTCTCTCTCAGACACACTATACCTTCCATGCACACATAGTATCTGGGACTTTACTCTCTCTCAGACACACTATACCTTCCATGCACACATAGTATCTGGAACATTACTCTCTCTCAGACACACTATACCTTCCATGCACACATAATATCTGGGGCATTGCTCTCTCTCTCAGACACACTATACCTTCCATGCACACATAATATCTGGGGCATTACTCTCTCTCTCAGACGCACCATATCTTCCATGCACACATGATATACCTTCCAATGGACGTTCCTCTCCTCACACTGTCTCCGACCTTCTATCAGTCTCTCCACTGAGTGGTTCCCTTTCCTACATCCTGTTTATTGCATAGCCTGGTTTGGATTAGTGTTTCATGCCACCCGCAGAGTTTCCAGCATAGCTAAACTCAGCCCCTGTGTGTGTGTGTGTGTCTGTGTGTGTGTGTGTCTGTGTGTGTGTCTGTCTGTGTGTGTGCATGTCCACGTGTGTGTCAGGGTCAAGGGGTGCTCGAAGTGAGAGTCTGGGGAACAAGACAGGATTTCAGGAGACTGCCTCGACCACCTCCAGGTCAAAGATATCTGGGAATTCCTGCCCTCTTCCTGTGTGTGCCTGGTGGGTTGAGGAGGTCTGAAGCGTCATGTCTGATGCTGTGGAGTCTCCTTCCTGCCTTCATGGGGATTCCTAGCTCTGCTCTCCCTGGTGAAAGAGAACTGCCACGTCTAACATGTCAATCCATTCCCTGACTGAGAACATACTCTGTACTGAAACACATCTATATCCGTCCCCTCCACAGAGGGGTTAATGGCCCCCTTAGCTGTTGGTGGGCTGGTTATGTGGTTGCATGTGCCTGCGTCCTCCTGGGTCTCCCAGCTCCATCCCTCTGTACACCCAGTAGACTTGGCCTGCACCTTTCCCTCTCACCCCCCCAGCTCCGTCTATGCCCAAAGCTGAATCCAACACCCCCAGACTGCCCTCCAGCCCACCACATCCATCATCACCCCTTCACCTCTTCCTGGTGTTACGCTGTTCCATGTCCACACAGGATCCACCGTTACCTTATCACACAGAGGAGGAGAAACTACAGTACTGTATATGCTTTGAAGCAGAGCTTGCCACTGGACAACTCTCTGTAACATACAGACTCAAATAGCCACACAATAACACTTCCACTCACCCACAAGCTCACTTATACATCTGCATACAAATACACACACAAGACACTAACAGTCACATCCAATTTTCCAGATGCATCTGAGTCTGGGTGTCTGCAATCAACCCCTTCAATAACTCTTGGATCATGCACACACACACACACACACACACACACACACACACACACGCACACACTGATATAATTCATTCTTAAATAAGAACACAGAGTTATTGATACTAAGGAAGTTTTAATGCATGTCAGCAAGGAGACAAGTCTGATCGTGGTAACAAAGTTGTCTGAAGTCTTTGTCTCCAACTCAATCATTTATACTGTCATTAACACAAAGAATTTCTCAATAGTCATTTTTTTTATTCAAATCAGGCAGTTTTCAAATATAGTTCAGCGACTGGAGTTTCTTCAGACCAGGATACAGATATCTGACTCAAGGCGAACTGTCCCCCAACATTCCATGCAAGTGATAAGCACCCTTCTAACTCCAGAGAGGCCATCTACTCGACAAGGCCAGATGTCCCTTTATGAGGGGTCACTCTATTCGTGAGATAAGGAACTCTCCTACAACTCCCCCAACTGATAAAATCACTCAGCTGGAGTCAGAAAGCTTACTTCTCCCTCATATAAGTAAAAGTCTGCTGTTGAGAACTAAATTGTTTTATATAGAATAAGGGTTACATGACAAATTTCTCTAACACTCACACACACACACACACACACACACACACACACACACACACACGCATACTCTCAGGAATAGCATTGCGCTATAAACGGGCATCTCCGCATTTCAACACACTCATATCTGTGTGTTGGACAAAGCCTGCCATCTACAGATGAAAATGCTGTACTAGTGTGCCTGAGTGTGACTGTGCGTGTGTTCGCCCATGTGACTGTGTTCGCCCATGTGTGTTTGAGAGTGCATGTGTTCGCCCATGGGTGTTTGAGAGTGTGTATGTGCTTGTGTATGTGTGTGTGATAAAAACATTGATTTGTCAGATTCAATAGGTCACCTTTTCATGATCAGCTCTAACCTGATCTTGTTTGACCAGTTGACAATGCCGCTTCTTCTTTTTTCCAGACATGAATGGGGCGTGGCTTCCAACAGAAAGTCCCTTTTGACATCACCTTTCACTTTAGCAGAGCGCGCATCTATTCCACTGGTTAATAATAAGCCTGTCAGTTTCCTCTGTGCCTCTGACTTAATCTTTCTCACATTTCTTCTTCTGACACATTTAGAAAACTACGCAAGGCTTTAAGCTGATTCAACTTAATTATAGTGTTTCAACAAGCGGAGGATATTTTACGTTTCCCATTGTTGATTAATGGGGACATCTCCACATGACCTTTCCAATACAAGTATAATATTTAGTTCTTCAAGTGGTAAACAATACATATATTTCAACATTAGACTTGCTAGTTTGGATATTTCGTTTTGTAGAAGGCCGTTGAGCAACAACCCAGTGGTTTTACTCCACGTTACTGAAATAGGCTCTAACAGGAAACCAAGAATTATCTGACTTTCGTTTTCGTTTGTCAAGCTCCTTTCAATATTACTCATGATGATGAGCTGCGTGCACTAGTCGTTGCTAATCCTTGGATGGAAAGGGATGTGTATAACTGTTGTTTAATTGAAGCATTGAAACTGTTTCTGATGTGGTATATTTGAACATTTGAGCATTGAATGTCATCGTTTGTTTACTACAGATCTAAGAAATATTTTTGTTTATGCCCATGTTCTAAATCTGTGGTCGCGCCATCAACAGGCTTTCTGGAACTTTTTCAATCGTGTTTGTGATGTAAGTTTAACATGGAAGAGCGGATAAAGAATTTGCGTCTCAAAGAATGGCTGATTGCTCAAATAGACAGCGGACAATATGCAGGACTAAGCTGGGAAAATGAGGAAAAAAGTTTGTTCAGAATCCCGTGGAAGCATGCTGCAAAGCAGGATTATAAACAGAACGAAGACGCTGCTTTATTTAAGGTTGGGATCTATTTTCATACAGTCATGTAATCATATCAAACAGGAACATAACGATAATTACAATAATTCATATGAATGTATTATCTTTTGCTAATTAAATACACATGTAGTGCATTTCCAGTATGATATACAATAATTTAAGTAATTTCCTATGGATTCTTTCATTCCTCAAGATGCTGAATCTGACATTGACTGCTGATCTTGAACATGAATTTGCTAATCTCCCTTCATATGTGTGATACAGGCTTGGGCAGTATATAAAGGGAAGTATCGTGAGGGGAGGGATAAGGCAGACCCCACCATGTGGAAGACCCGTCTGCGCTGTGCCCTCAATAAGAGCACAGACTTCCAGGAGGTTCCTGAGCATAGCCAGCTGGACCTATCGGAGCCCTACAAGGTGTACCGTATCAACACTGAAACACAGACGGATAGGGGCCAGGGTATGTGTGTACATGCTCCACACACCACTTCACTCCACCTGTCTCCTCTCCACTTCTTTCTTTTTGTTTTGTTCTTTTCTCTTCGCTCTTTTCGGTTCACTATACTATGACCTTTGCTCCTAATTTGCTCCTGGTCATCTCTTTAGAGTCTTTTCAGATAAAGAGTCATCTAATCAAGCATGCAAGCCCCCCCACAACCCCCACAGAGAACATCCCAGTTCCCCAGCTGCAGGTAACACTACCTTCAAAAACCTCTTCAGAGAGGATCCTTGAATGAAGAGAATCTGTAACTTTACATGAACAATATAGTTTAACAAATGTACATTATGATGGATATATTAAACTAATGTTGAACTGAAACTAGCTTCATAAGAGTGTTGTCGCTCTTCCTAAATGGCTTAAAAAGTGATTTGTATGTGCTGTCATCTAGAGGGAAATGAGTGTAACAGCAGCACTTTTTATCAAGGCTCAACAATTGAAAATGGTATATTATGAGATTCAGGCTTTTGTGGACACAATTTCAAACAATATGTGTGTGTGTCTGTTTTAGCGGAACTATCCAACTGAAAGTGAAAATGGAGACGAAGTACAAATACTCAGAGGTAAGAACTAACATCCCCTATGTGTTCATTGTGTACCTTGTGAAGTCTAAGTGACTGGATGTTTTTTTTTTCTAGAAGTAGTGGTAAGAGAACACATGTACCACTGGTCTGAGGCCCCCCAGGCCCCCAAGGCCCCCAAGTCACCTTCCCTGATGAGCAACCCTGCTCTCAGCGTCTCCTCCATCTCTGGTAAGACCCACACATGGAGACTCCAGAAAAATGTTTTCTTACATCTGTCTCTCCGGCAGAAACTCATGATGTATGACAGGTATCCCAAATCCTGAATGTAATCTAAAAGCTCATTAGATGTGTGTGTGTGTGTGTCTGTAAAAAGACATCCGTCTACAGGTGCGGTTGCTCTACCATGGCCAGTTGGTTCTGGATGTGATCACCTGTTCTCCAGACGGCTGTTTCATCCTCCAGGGTCAGGGCCCCTTGGGAAGTGAGAGGATCTACGGGCCTTGCTCCGCCCAGCATATCTCCTTTCCTCCCCCTGCCGTGCTGCACCTGCCTCCAGACATCACCCAGGCCATGACCCACCTGCTGCCCCACCTGGAGAAGGGGGTTCTGGTATGGGTGGCCCCTGACGGCCTCTTCATCAAACGTTTCTGCCAGGGCCGGGTGTACTGGAGCGGGCCCTTGGCCAAGCACACTGACAGGCCCAACAAACTGGAGAGGGAAAGGACCTGTAAACTGCTGGATATGCATATGTTTCAGAGTGGTACGTCTGGGAGGAACTCATCTGGATATGACACATGAACATTACGTCTCTGCCACTTGTCTACCTGTTCCCCATTCCCTTTCTCTCACACGTTCCCTCTCTCTCATTCTCTTCTTTTTGCTCTCTTAATTGTTTACAGAACTTAGGAGATATCTCCAGGGGGAGGGGCATAGGCCCCGTTATGAGATTGATCTCTGTTTTGGGGAGGAGTTTCCAAGCTCCCATCTACAGGAGACCAACAAGCTTATCATAGCTCAGGTGGGTCCTTATCTTCCTCTCTGTCACTCATTCCAAGAAGGTTACGTCCGTCTGAAACGTCCCAGCTAACTTGGGGCTTGTGAGTCCATCAACCACCAGTAGATGTCTTCACGCGCATTCTTACCTGTGGTCTGTTTTGTCCGTGTGGCCCGCTGACCAGGTGGTGCCCCTGTTTGCTGTAGATCTGCTGCAGAGTGTCCAGACAGCGGAGAAGAAACATCTGGACCCCTCCTGCTCCCACGGAGGAGAGGGCCAGCTGGGCACTCCTTCCCAGCTTTAAAGATGATAAGTTTGAGGGGTGGAGAGGAAGGGGAACCCCACAAACCTACAAAGGCTCAACCTCAGAACATCTTGTCAGAGCGCTTGTGATTGTTATGAAGACATATTTTAATGTAGTGATTTACTAATTGCTGCTGCCAATTACATTGGGCATAATGTGAAGAGGGAGCTTTCCTGTGACCTCATACATAGACGTCTGGTAGCAAGTATAACAGAACCTCAGGAATCTGAGAACAACTCAATTTAATATTGTACCAGTAATGTGCTAAGGCACATAAGGCACTTGTATCACACTTGTACAGCACATTATTTAAAGATGAATAAAGTATTGTTTAAATAAACACTGGCATGTTAATAAATGAACGGAGTCTTAAGATCCTGTGTTGTACACAGGCTTCTGAAAAATGGCACACATCCATTTAAATCTAGAAAGCTTTTTAATTTTTATTTCTAGCGAACATCATAGAACAGATTCACAATTTTAAAAATATACATTTTATAGCTATAACATTTACAAAGAAAAAAGTTTTCTGTTTTTGAAAAACAAACAAACGAAAAAGAAGTTGAAAAACTAAAGTGAAAGAGTGTGCTGAATCAGAGGAGATACCCGTATCTGAGTTGAAAATACTTTCATCGTTGTCCCTGCGCTCCGACATTTACAGTACATGAAGAAAAGGACCCAGAAGCATACCCTACCCCGGGGTCCACGGTGTTCACAAAGCATCAAGTTCCAACATGTCATTAGCACCGTTACTCTCTTAACCATCCCAAGTTTGTCTTGCTTATGTTCTTTCATAAAAAAAATTGTTCTCCACTGAAAAACACTTGAGCGTTGAGGCGAGAATGCACAGACCTTTCTGTCTGGGTGAAGATGGCGCTATTGTAATTAGTGTTCGTCCCTTTTCAGAGTTAATGTTAAGAACATATTGGAGGGTAATGCCTTGGTGAACTGACCTGACTCCCAGTGGTGAGAATGAAAGGCGAAAAGTTGCTGATACATTCACCTTGCCTGCCCAGATCCACACTTAGACTTCGGCTCAGAAGCGAGAAAAAAACGGAAAAAAAAACCGAAAACGCGTTACGAAAGTGACAATCAGATTTTGCAGTAAAATATTTTTAGCATATTAATATAACATCTTTAATGTAATATATAGTCATATATTTATGTATATATGCACTTCTTCAGTAGAGTTTACTTTCATAACACTGATTGAAAATCGATACCCTGCAGAAAACACTGTCAGTAAGTAGGCATGTGGGGCAACCATTACAAAAACAGAGTGAACACAGACAAGTGCTTGATTGTCTCACTAGATGTCTCAATGTCACTGCCCCCTCCCCTGACCTCTGCCCCCTGTCAGAGTTGTGCTGAGCAGAGAGAAGAGGGAGGGACATGGTTGGAAGGGGAGGCAGGGGGAGGGCGGGGCTCCTACATTGGGCAGCAGTGTCGACACCCGTAAATTGCGTTTTCTTTTTCCTTCCCTGCAACCCTGCCTTGAGGTCTCTCCATTGTGTATCTTGGTGGGTGCAGAGACAAGGAGGGTGTGTTTGTGCTTGTGTATTTGTGTGTGTGTGTGTGTGTGTGTGTAGATGCAGTCTACTGCCACTTCCTCTGCTTGGAGCTGTGAGGTAAATCTGGAGGTGACTTTTCTGTCCCAGTAGGGAGTAGAAGGTCAGGGGCAGACCAACGCCTTTTGCGTGGGCGGAGTTGCTCCCGGACAGGGCGGTCTGTCGTCGAGGGTGGAGGAGGGGGAAGAGGGTGGGCATGGCCGTGGGCTTGGTTAGGGAGAGGAGGAGGAGGGGGAGGAGGTGGCATCTCCTCCCTGCTTGTGTTGGACTCTGTTCCAGTCCTGGGCCGGGTGTGTGCGCGTTGGGCCCGAGAGGCTGTGCGTGCGTGTGTGCGGGGTGTCTGTGTGGGGGTGAGGGCCAGGCAGACGTCTCCCTCGGTGAGCTGGCGGCAGGGCAGGCCGTAGAGCTGCAGCGTTCTCTGGGGACAGCAAGAAGACCAGCCTTGGTCCCTCACAAAGAACGGATACTCCACCAACACTGTCAGGAGCTCCTAGAAGCACAACAACAAAGTCAAATTGACAGTTGTGGCAGTTCTGAATGAAGAAATTGGCCTTAGATTGCTACTTACTGAGCTAAATGTAATAGAAATAGACATGAAAGTTTTACAGCTGTGAATATGACACTTTTTCGAGCAATTGCAAGCAAAGCTGACCTGAGTATTCCGGTCGGTGAGTAGCACCTGCAGGTGATTGAAACCATGAGCGTTGCCGGGGGTGATGAGCAGCACGGTGCAGGTGCTCAGGTGGAACTCTGGGGAGGTGTCGGCGCTCCGCAGGAAGTCTTCTGTCCGCAGCTCCTCCACCCGCTTCAGGCGTCCGCCTGCCAGCTCGATCAGAGATCCCTTGGCAAAGTGAGGTAGGAGCGCAGGGGGCTGGGACTGAGGCTGGGGGTAGGGGGCTGGGCTGGAGCCAGGAGGATGGGGGTACTGTCCTGGTGAGAGGTCTCTGTCTCTGCTCCTCTGTCTCTCTCTGTCTCTCTCTCGGTCTCTCTCTCTGTCATGCTCTCGGTCCTTCTCTCTATCTCTCTCTCTGGTTTTTTCTTTGTCTCTTTCCCTTTCTCTGTCTTTAACTTGCTCTTTCTCGCGGTCTCTCTCTCTGTCTCGCTGTGCCCCGTGGCTATTGAGCTGGCCCTGGGGTGAGTGCTGAGAGTTCCTCAAGCTGTGGAGCCTGGTACCTGGCTCCCTGGGCAGGCTGTACAGATGTGTTCCTGAGGGGCTGTAGAGTGGGTAGGACTGGGCCTGGGCTTGGGCCTGGGTGTGGGGACTCTGCTGGAGACCAGAGTACACAGATCCAAGGGAGTAGTAAATGTGGGCCTCGACTGGTGAACCCCCTAGTGGGTCCAGCAGGACCGCCCTCCCCACCTGGGGGTCTGTCCCAGGAGAGTGAGGACTGGAGGAGATTTTGGCCACCTCGCGGGGGTCCCTGTCCTGCAGAGAGGAATGTGAGTCAGGGCCCTCCTGAGCTAGGGAATCTGGGAACAGCGGCCCTCCTGAATGGGAGCGAATCGCAGACTCCTCCTGGTTCCTCCGCCTGCCGTTGGCATGAGAACCATGGGCACTGCTGTCCAATCTTGCTCGGCTGAGGTCATTGCTGTACTCTCCTGTGTGGAGCGCCCTGGATGCAGAGGCAGTCCTGCTGCCTGGCCCATCCAGCCCATTGGGTCTCTTTCCCAGGTACCTGTGCCTGCCCTCGGCCAGGGAGAGGTCGGGGGGGTACAGAGGGCCATGGCTGAGCAGGTGGGGGGGGGAGAAGAGAGGGGAGGAGTAGTCTCGCCGGCCAGAGTTGTAGTAAGACCACATCTCCCTGGAGTCAGCTGAGTAGGGACTCTTAAAGGAAGAGGAGGAGGAGGAGGAGTGGGAAGGAGGAAGAGTGAGGGGTCCTTCTCTGAGCCACCTGGGGATGGGTGAAGGCAGATGCTCGTCTCTCCAGGAGGGGGAAGCAGAACCCCGCCGCTCCCCTACCTGGCCCTGGAGGTAAGGGAGGGGGACAGAAGGGGAGAAGGCCAAGGGCCATGGCAGGGGAAGAGGAACACTAGGGGCTGGGACAGGGAGGGGCGGTGGAGAGGGGAGGAAGTGGAGGCTTGGGTTTGTCAGAAGCCCATCGCTGGCTTCCCTGCCACCCTCCCCTCTCCCCATGCTGGCAGGCCGGGTCCGGAGGGGCGCGGGTGATTTGAACTCGTCCAGGGGGAGTCGCTGGTCTGTCGAGCCCTGCCGAGACTCCCTCTTCTTGGGAGGGAGGCACTCTTTGCCGCGGTCGGGGCTGGGATTCATGGGTGGGCTCCAGCGGGGGCAGCAGGGGTCCCCCTGAGTGTGACTGCAGGCTAGGTCACATGGGCCTCACGGGAGAAGGAGGGGCGTGGAGAGAGGGGAGGGTCTTTACACGGCATCACTGTCCAATTACTGTTGATCCCCCAGCGCACAAGCACTCCTTACCTACACAGACAGAAAAACAGGGGTTGGGAAGGACCTTTTGAGGATTTTGTCTGTCAGAGCATCACTGTCATGACAAACCAGTCAGCCACCCAGTCAGTCTACTGATTTGACACACAGGAACAAACATTTCTTTGCAGAGTGCTGGAAATCAACAACCAACAGGACCATTTTAGAATGATGGAGTGAAATTAGCCATTAGAGTCCTTCAGAGTTCTACCCAAACAACTTCAGATATTCAGCGATGATTAAGCCATGGATACCTAGTCGAGTGGCTGATAACTGGAGCTAATTAGTCATTATGTATGCGCACTGCGGTGGGACTGAAACTACCCAACTGACTAGTCTCATTCAGGCAATGAACTCCCACAAGTCCTCTAAAAATATATCCCATATTGTGCACGCGGAGCAGTTCAGAGGCGTAGCGATATAGCTGTATAAACACACAGATGCACCACGCGCAGCGGGATACTTTTCATCTATCTTTCTCTCAGAGGATGGATGGAATACGGAGATCTGTTTTTCTCATTTTCATGAACCACCTTCTTCACACCCCTGAGGGCTGGTTTTTATGTCCTACTTCTGCCTACTACTCCCCACACACACTCCCTTGTATGCACACAAATACACACATGCGTACACAAAGATGCACACAAACACACACACACAGAGAGTCCCTCAGGCTGTTACAACTCTCTGTAGCTCCCCTAGCGATAAGCAGTGCTGGTCACCACCCACATAAGCTGACAGAAACACTGGAGATATCGCCAAAAGTTGTGGTGTTTGTGCGTGTGTGTGTGTGTTTCTACATTGTACGCCACAGGAGGTCGAGTGAATGTGTGTGAATTCATGTGAGTGCAAGTGAGAGTTTGTGTGCGCATGTGTGTGTCAGTGTGTGTGCCTCCTTCGTATGTGTCAAAGCAGAACAGCCGTGTCTCATTCAGAGCAGAGTGTGAGTTTCTTTAATTCTCTTGTAAACACTCTGAACGAGCTGCTTTGATGTAATGGCCGCTGTGCAGTCAGCCCAGCTGTTCCTGCCACCAGCAGCACCACCCCTCCAGTCAGTGCTCACCCGCACGTCTGTCTGCCCTGACTGAACTCTGCCAACTCTCCCCGTCTCGCTTTCCCCGCCGCATCGTCGTCATGGAAACTGAGTCCACACATCCAGTTGGAAGGGGAGGTTACATTGGGATACTGAGGGGAGAGGCGGGCAAACTGTCGCTCGTCAACTCACACAGGTCCAAAAAAAGAATGAGCGTCTGAACAGAACAGCCTGTCTCAGTGGTTTCTCAGAGGACACCCTTCTTGGGTCTGTGTCAATCACTCAGACCAGACCCAGAGACTGATAGCAGGGGATGGAAGGATTAAAGCCATCTGGAATCCGATTTATTACCTTTGGGTTTTGGGTAGCCTATTAATAGAACTGATTGGTTGTGAAAACATCTGTACTAAAAGCAGGTAGTGCTGATGCTAGGACGATGCTCCTCTCAGCCAGGCATACTACCATCGTGTGGGGAAGGGAGCTGTACCTGCGGCACACACCACAGTCTTTGCTGTGGAGCACAGCACATGCTAACTCTGCAACCGCCCTGCCTCACAAGGTGGGGTTAACGTTTCATCGGAGAGGATTGCACCGCAACTCATCCTGTTGTCCAAGTCATACACGCATATCCAGTACACACGCCTTCTGTCATGTCATATTCTCATGTTCATGCAACCCTCTATCCGTTCCTTGTCTTTTGTCTTCCACTTATCATATTGTTACCCAGGCACCCGCTCTCGTGACTTAGCCGTGACCCAAACCGCTCCTCTGCCACACCCAGAGTCTGCTTCCTGAAAACACCTTCCATCATTAGCATCCCTTCATGTATCGCTTAATTTATGCCTTAGTAGAACGGATATATTCAAAGCCATGTATTATTGTTGGCATGGTTTTGAAAGCAGGCTCACAACTCACAAATCAATCCATTTGTTTTTCTCTTTACATGATATGACGGTGAAAACCAGAACCAGTTTGAATACATTAATAGCAGAAAATAGCACAACAGAGTGAGACACCTAATCATAGGTACATTGTTAGCTGTACAGATCATCTTTATTTCCATTGACTCATTCACTTACATCCTAATTGAGTCACATCATCCTTGAATCGATGAAAACAAATACGTCCCCACGCAAAATGTTTACAGAGTAAAGTTTGCACAGCAACTTTCTACTGTGCCAACATGCGAATTGTTCCTCAAAACATGATAACATTGCTCTGTTCGACACCACATTCCTCACCTGGCTCTTAAATAAGCATAATCACTGCCTGGCAGCTCATCCAGTCTCCTCAAGAGCAGCATGGAAAAAGCAGGACGAAGACATCGTTGAATAAGAGAACTCTGCAATTCAATATTTGACCGCGGCAGAACGTGAGCCACAGGTGGTTCTAAAAGTGATGCTGAAGAGTAAGGTCAAGAAAGTCTGTTAGAACGTCTTTGATCTTTCACTGAGAGTAAAGCCAGTGGCATTTCAATTACAGGATAAACACAGCACTCTAACGCAGGTGGCATGAAGGCACTATCATCATGTCACAGAACAGCAAGGAAGAGGTCACAAAGGCCGTGGAACGTTGAAAGTACAGATGCAGTGAGAAATACATTTGCATTAAAACGGACGCTGAATTGAACGAAAGGACATGGATCAGTCAATGAATTCAAGTAACCACACCAACACTGGCACAATTAATTTTAGTAACTTGAAAGATTCAGTTTCCATTCTCTGAACGTGTTTAAATAGATAGTTTAGTACCATGTATCCAACCGGATTAAAACAGCATTAAATATTAAAACGCTGTATGCAGAGAAAGTAAAATATGAATGATATACTTTATAAGTAATAACAACAAAAAACATTGTTTTTTTTCGTCCAAAAGTCTCTGTGAAATCCGTGCAGCATGTTTTTCGCGCTCATCCCACCTCTCCCTTGCGGTAGAAGTGTTATTTCACTACCGCCCAAATGTCCAACTCGTCATGAGGCAAACCTCCCAGTCAACGTTAGACCCCAGCCACTAGCCATGACAACTTTTAGTATCTGACTGTGCCGTACAGTCGTGGTGACCTCAGTGTAACCTACAGTACATCAACAGGCATGAACACCTACAGTTACAACACCGCTCCACTCGAACAACCAGGATCAACAACTCTCTGAAGCTATTCGTGCTACAAAAGAGCAGTGGAGAGGATGAAGCAGACTGTGTCGTCACTGTTGCAGTGTGGATCTTCCAGAGACTGACCTTACTGTGGGATGAGCAGATGTCCCTGTGCTGGCAGCCAGGCATGCTCCAGTCCTCCCAGGTCACAGTTCTCTGTCTCCCCCCTGGTGGAGGGTCAGCCTGTCAGCCAGTTAGCCCAGCTTCCTGCTCTAACGCTGTAGTACCACCACCAGAACCACCAACACCACCAACACCACCAGCGGCAGCACCAGACTCCAGTCACTAAATTACACTAATCTCCATACGTGGGTAACAGCACCAGCAAGCACACAAGACTGAAAGAAAGCAAAGAGAAAACGCAAGCCTGTGTATGCTAGAGTGTGTGTGTGAACTTGTGTGGAAGTGTGTGAGCATAAGCACCTGCCTGAGACTGTCTGCGTGTGTGTGAGTGTGTGTGTGTATGGCTGAGGAAATGAGTAATATCTAGCAGTGAGAAACATGTCTGCTATGCAGCGCCACATAAGCAGACCAGTTGCTGCTACCGCCCACACGCCTTACTCACTGTGAAAGGGATGGATACACACATAGAAATCAAACACACACACTTACACATGCATATGCACTCACACTCATGTTCACACGCACAGACTCCCTCCCTCACACACACACACGCACGCACGCGCACACACGCACAAACGCAAACTGGCAAACGTTCCAACATGACCAGCAGCTTATGCACTTGCATGCCAATACATTGTAATTGAAACAATCCATTATACAGTCTTTGTATCCACACTACAGTCCCATTCACACTGGATGGTAGTTTTAACGACCACAATGCAGAGCAGTAAGGCGGAGGAGAGGAAGAAGAGGCAGAGCCAGTTGATGAGTGTTGATGAGAGACAGGGAAGGACGTGGGGGAGGATTCTCGTCCTACACACTCTCAGACTTAGGCTTCTTCTGCCGCTTCTGACTCAAATCTAAACCTCACATGCATAGCACATGCACTTATATAGGCACACATGCACACACGGGCTCTCTCACACACACATCCATGAACACACACTCACACACACTCAGTGAGAGATATTTGGAAGATTTAGTGCCAGACCCACTGAATCTCTGAGCCCTGTGCCTGGCTGAATCTCTGAGCCCTGTGCCTGGCTGAATCTCTGAGCCCTGTGCCTGGCTGAATCTCTTCGGTGACAGAGTAGTGACAGCTACTGAGTATGAAATGGAGGGTCAGACTACTTATGCCAGATGTAGACAGAGGTAGTCCAAGACATTAACATCACCTTAATATCACCCTACTGTAGCTTTAGAATTTTTTCGAGACTCATTTCTGGACTATATGCAATACAAGTAGAACCAGTACCACAAAGCTATGGTTATGATATCCCGTGGAATTGACAATCACAGTCAAGACCAATCAAAGAAGTGGCAAGGACACATATTCCCTGAGATCTTTGGTGTAGTTTAGAGTGTCATTTTACGTTGCAGTCTCTGAATTCTCCGAATTCTTTAAAGATATTTTTTACAAAGACGCAAATATATCACACAGAGTATTTGAGAGATGTATAAACTGATTCACAGGCGTGCAATTTAGTCCATGTGATTTTTATGAAAACATTGATTTATAAGACACCCTTTTTATCCTGCATGGCAAGAGATGTCAAAACAATAATATAAATGTGTTAAATTAATTAGAGGCTGTTTAAATGTTAATTACTAACTACCAGTTTTAGATATTGGGCTTTATGATAATTGGAAAATATTTCTTTTGTTAAAAGTTAATTAATTTAGAGAACTACACTTAAGATTAAATAACGTATTATCAAACATATTTTAACAAGCAAAGCATATGCAACTGTGAAGAAAATGGAGACCCCTTTTTGTTTAATTAAAAAAATAGTTGAGAAGAAAAACGTTGGTCTTATCTTTGGTCTCTAAATTATTTCCAGATATATTTCAATGAATGATATATTTATATGAATGATACATTGATATAAATTATCTTTTGTATAATTGTCAACAGTTTGAAATCATGGATGGACTTGTAAGCCAAGCTCACATAAAGAAATGTGCAATCAGTACATTAATTTACAGTGCTGCTTTTATCTGCTCAGCACAACACTACCTCCTCTGCCACCACAGTAACAGTCTTTTCCCTTTTTCATTTTTGTATGGTCTCTGCACGAGGGTATCATTACACAATAGCGTAAGGCTTCACCATCACATGCATGTCTTTTTCTTAATATATTCTGTTATTTCCAAGGTTAGAAGATTGGTCAACATATTTTTTGTGTGTTCATCAGTATTTAGCGTATTATAAAATAACTGCGCTCATCCAGTCATAGAGAAGGAACAGAACACTCACGACTCATCAAATGACTAAACTCCTACTAGAAGTTAGAAATGACTGTTCATATTGTTTACAGCAAATGTACTATTTGAAAACAAACACATCCGCATGCACACAGACACACACATTCACACACATAGACTGGTGCACGTACACACGCAGTCCATTCCTGCTGAAGACCAGTGTCACGGTTCAGCCTCGGAGACCTTGTGCTACTTAAGCTCTCAGTCTGACACACAGGAGGGCCCATGTGGAGACATGAAAGGTCAGATGAGTCAAAGTGAAGCTCCGAGATCAGAGCAGGGTGGAGCAAAGCAGGCATGGAGGTGAAACCCCATACAATATCAGACATGACTAGCAGAGGAAACACACCACTCTCCACATCCTGAACCAGCCGTCTCCTCCTTGTCTTGTCTTTAATGAGAACCTTGTTTTGTATTCTTTTCCCCGCTCCCGCGTAGCCAGTATCTGGTGTCTGATCACGTTTCAGCCTCAGTGTGGATCTATGATGGACATCTGATGCAGCAGAAATTTGTTGCTGAATGTAACAGATCTGACCAGAGAGAAGAGGTGAGGGGAAGACAGCAGACTAGGATGGGGTGTAGAGGGCACCCTGGGTGTATTTAAACCACAGTCACACAGCCATCCACTTCCCTCTGGACATGTGTGTGTGAAAGTGCTGAAGAGAGAGAGAGGGAAGGAGGGAGGGAGGGAGGGAGGGAGGGAGAGAGAGAGAGAGAGAGAGAGAGAGGGAGAGAGGGAGAGTACTACAGTGTCCATGAGTGTGTTGGCTTACTCTCCAGGGTGCCTGGGTTAAGCCTATGAGAGGACAGGGTGATATGGGCTATAGCTCATTGGGCGAGAGGCCAGGTCACAGCCACCCTGTCAGCAGCTCAGGCTCTGACCCAGTCTTAAACAGGATGAGCCCTGACCAGGCTGAGCTTATGGCTCAGAAGTTACTATTATCACACACACATACACATACCCACATGCATGCACACATATACTTAGAAAGACATAAACGTGCACATGTACGTACACACATGGACAAACTGAACTAATGCATTTGATTTGAATTGTCCTTTCTTTCCTCCTCATGTGTGAGTTCTGTGCAAAGGCTCACCTGTGTACACAGACTGTGCTGTAGGGCACATAGGAGATCGAACTTGAAGATTTAAACATGCTACAGCTGCAGAGCAATTGCAGCGCACACAGCAGGGTGCCATACTGGGTGATAATGAGACAGCAGAAAAGAGGGAAAAGGGAAGACCGAGTGAATGATGCAAGAGAGAGGAGACTGGCGCAGCCTATTGCTTCGGTTAATCCCATTGAACCTTATTGGTACGGCCTAAAGCAGGCTTAGAAAAGTTCTGGGAGGAAATCCCCCCGCGTAGTGGTACAGGCCTTCAGCCTCTGGGGTATAAATAGGGCAGCTATGGCTCCTTAAGCTGGCTTTTACGCAGTATCAGTTAAAAATATGACTTGACTAATTACATCCAGGTCAGCTGCTCAGCAGAGAGAGAACTTCCTCTGCCCTGTTCATATCCCTCTTTCTAAAAACTACTACAGCAGATCTTCTTACTCACACACACACACACACACACGCACACACACACACACACACACACACACACACACACACACACACACACACACACACTTGCAAACAGAGATGCATGCATGCACAAGCATATACCTGCTACCAGCAAGAGTCAGTGGAACAGTTAGTGATATCATCAAGCTCACTCTACTGATATCTTTTCAAGGGGGCGTTGTGTTGTTTCTTTCATTGACATTTCATTGTCATATAATGTTGAGTTTCATTTGTACATGTCTACACCTTCAGAGATTCAAAAGATGCTGGTTGTGCTCTATCTACTGAGTAGATCTAACCACAGTTAGTGTGGCTGCTCATGGGGAAACACACACAATAAACACGCATGCTGGCCACTCAGACTTGGTGTTCTGGCTTCCCCCTTCACTCGTTTACTGAGATTCTGCCATGCTAAATCCTCCCAGGGCCTCACTGGTGAGGGGATGAAGACTGCTGAAACGCTCCCTGCTCCTCTGTTCCAGCATGCATTGCCATGCCCACAGCCAGCTTCTGACACATGCAAGTCAGGCCAGATTAGACGAGCACTGACTCCCTGATGTGAGTACACCTCATTCACTATAACATCACCTGACCTGCTTAACAGAGGAGGGAGAGAAAGAGAGAAAGAGGGAGAGAGAGAAAGGAAGAGCAAGAAACAAAGCAAGACAGATAACTCTGCTTTGCTAATACATTGCTTCAGGAAGCATACTATAGGTCCTAGAATCACCTCTCAGACAGTCTCTCATAATTACCATGGCGGAAAAATGTCAAGCAAACACACAGCATCACCATGGCAACCACAGCCGACAAACAGTCCAATACCCAGGTTACACAGAAAGTATTCAACAATCTAGTCCCCCTGATCATCGTCAAAGTTGAATCACTGGAGTTTATCCTCCATCCCTAAGCGGTGGACTCAGACACATAGAAATGAGCCGGTGTCTGCAGTCAGAGGGAACACTGCTGAGTGGTTTCTCCTTCACCTGGTACTCTGCACTCTCCTGTCTGGCTCAAGCTGAAGAGAGCCTGGTGTCAGAGATCACACAATCATCCGAGAAATTAAGTAGAAACCCGGCGAGTGTGCATGTTTGTGTGGAGTTGGGAAGTGTTTGGAGAAGGACATCCCTGGTGGGGCTGGTGTGGGAGGCAGGGTGGGAGGCAGGGTGGCTAGCTCCAGACCCCAGCTAGAGACACAGTGTGGAGGAGGCCTGCTCTACTGTACTGCACACTGGGGTTAACCAGGTCAACCCAGGGAGAAGAGAGCTGACTGAGGGGGAGGAGAGGAGAAGACAAGAACCAAGGGATCTCTGTGAGAGGGAGTCATGTGTGATGTACTGACAGCTGTTTTCACACTTACATTCCAACACAGACGCATGCACACATACACGCCGATGCACACGGACACACATCCAGACAAGTGCGTACGTGTACACACACACACACACACACACATAAACGTGCACACGCATGCACAGTAATACACATGCATAATCACACAGCCACACACACACATTTTCAACACTTTAGCACCTGACTCTTTTGGGATTGTTCTCTGACAGCTGTTTCCATCACTGCTGACAGTCTAGCAGGGATCTCAATAGTGAACAGACCTACCCACTTTCAGAGGACTGTACCTGGCTAGCTGCTGGATGTCATCCCTGTGCAGGATGAGATCAGCGATAAGCTCCCACTATCACTCTGCAATCCTGCTGGTGCCACAGTGGGTTTGTCCTCTAGCAGGCTTGGAGTACACACCGCTACATGGTGTGGGGACCACCAGTCATACAGTAGACACACTCCCGAACAAACACACACCCGTTGTACACCAATGTCACACTGCACACACAGAACTCATTCACACACACTATCCTAAATATGAAAAATGCACACTCCCACAAATAGTCTATGCACTCTGTTTGGACAAGAGGACCCGTACAGACATACACACACACCCACTGCAACAACGACTTATACATCCTCAATATCTGGGCCTGAAATACCCATCTGCCTTATGCAATCTGCATGTTATATAATGCATGGCCTGTCATTATCGCAGCGCTCTTTCACACCCTGCCAGGCCTCTCCACCTACATTAACCCAACTACACTCTGCACTTGATGCTCATGAGGGGAGTGAGAGAGGGAGGGGAAAAAGAGAGAAAAAGAAAGAAAGAGAAATGGAAGGAAGAGAGCAAGTGAGAGACAGAGAGAGAGAGAGAGAGAGAGAGAGAGAGAGAGAGAGAGAGGAGCGGAGGTGAGAATGAAAAAACTAGAGGTAGCTTGAGCAACTGTGAGAGACTGAGAGAGCCAAAGAGAGAGATACACCTCCTTCTCCCCTGCTTTGATGGAGTTGTACTCTCTTACGCCTTACAGGATACAGAACGAGAGCGAGAGAGACAGAGAGAGCAAGCGAGACACAGAGAGAGAGAGACAGAAAGAGAGAGTGAGAGAGTGTGAGAGAGAGAGAGAGAGAGAGAGACAGAAAGAGAGAGTGAGAGAGAGAGACAGAGAGAGAGAGAGAGAGAGAGAGAGAGACAGAGAGAATGATTTACCTGGAAGAAAGGGAACACAGACACGGCATCATTCAAGTTCCTTGTGTCTGTGTACACCAGTGATGTATGTTAGTGTGATGTATGTTAGTATGTTTGCGCCCACATAACACCTGTTCATCCACATCTGCATACCTGCCTGCTGGTGTGTCAGTGTGCTGTACATGCTTGATTATCTTTTTTAATCTTTTTTTTCAGTCCAATATAACTTGTTTTCAATTATCTACTGTTCGTTTGATAGCCTCCCACCCCATGCACACACACACACACACACACACACACACACACACACACACACACACACACACACACACACACACACACACACATGCGCACGCACAACCCCAGACAAACCCACATGCACAAACACCAGGATCCAACATGATGAGTTACAGTTACAGTACAGAGATTCTCATAGGCAAAGGAGTCTCTCACTACCTCCTCTCTGTGCCTCGTTCTATACATGAGTGTGTGAGTGAGTGAGTGAGTGAGTGTGTGAGTGTGTGAGCGTGCCCCTGTAAAAATAGACCTCTTAAAGGGCCAGCAGCCACTCAACCCCACACGGGAGGCCTCCTCCATAGAATGACTCTACACATCGAAAGAGGGTGAAGGTAAAGGTGTATGTTCAAGAGGGACACCCGGTTCATTCTCATTTAGACTCTAGACTCAAGCTGCAAAAGGGTTACAACTGAAAGCACATGCAAGTATTCACTCCTCTTCTCTCACAGAGCGTGAATGTACTGACAGTGTGCGTATTGTTTACATGACAGTGGTTTTCATTCAAATCATTTAACAGAGTGTATAGACTGCCGGTGTTCACAAAGGGGAAGGGAAGGAATAAAAAGTTCTTGTTTGAGATATTGACCACTACAACATAAGGCAAAGGTCCTGTCAGCTTACTCAACAACAAACTGAAACAGGTACACACAGAAACCCCCCCCCCCCAATATCCAACCTGCACAAACAGTCCCTGTGCACAGACACAGACCCTCAGTCATAGAAAGGTCCCCAACCTTGCCTAGTCATGCTATGAACAAGGACGAATCAGACACCTGAAAGCAAGAGTGAAACAGTTGAAAGAACAATCGATTCCTGTATATGCTGATCATGCACACTCTTACTATACATAGTACATATCTGAGGCAAGCTCTGAAATATCACCATGGAAGTGATCTGCTGGGTAACACTAGGTGACACACATGCTTTCAGATGTGTGTTTAGGTTTGCACATGGCCAGGTGAGTGGTAGCAGTGTCCTATAGGATGTTGCATAGAGACTTATACAAACAGCTCTGCTGTACACACAGCTGTGCTCTACACAGCTCTGCTATACACACAGCTGTGCTCTACACATCTCTGCTCTGCAAAGCTCAACTTTACATAATTCTGCTCTGTGCAATTCTGCTCTGCATAGCTCTGCTCTATACAGCTCTGTAGTAGAGGGAGGAATAATCATGCTTCTATGAGCAGTGCTATGTAGAGATGTCATGCAGAGAGAAGAGATGGGAGGAAAAGGGAGGAGGGGAGAGGTGAGAAAGAGGAGGAGAGGTGGAGAGACGGGAGCAGGATGAGAGAAGCAGAGAGGAGAGGAGAAGAGAGGAAACGGATGATGTGTGTGTTTTGGATGAAGGAAACACACACTTGGTCCCCCATTGAGATGGATGGAAAATTCAACGTACAGATATGCTTATTTTATATGGACACTGACACACTCATCCTATGTGCTGTACACACACACACACACACACACACACACATAGACACACTCATCCTAGGTGCTGTACACACACATATACACATAGACACACTCCTCCTAGGTGCTGTACACACACAGAGATACACTCCCACATTCCAATGAAAGCTTCCAAGCAGTCTGGAGCAGCACAGGGCCTAATGTGAAGGAGAACATATGCATCTGGTTATGAGAGTCAGATTTCATTACGTCTTTACCTGCAATGACCTAACCCTCTCTGTTTGGTCAGTATCCATGTATCACTGATGACTTGTCTATCTCTCCATGAATGTGCGACCTTCCCTCTACCCCTCCCACCCCTCTATACACAACCATCACCACCGGCACCAAAACCTCTATCTTGGGCCTCGAGTTTAGTTTTCTCCCTCCATACCTGGCTGCTCAGTCACCCCCCCCCCCCCCCTCCCCACACACACACACATCTATACGTTTCCCCATTTGAAGTAACAGTCTCTCTCTGTCTGTCTCTCCCTCTCTCTTCCCTGCCCCTCCTAGAAGGAGCAGGCCCCTGGCTATCTCTGGACTGGGGCTATTTCAGCCCACTGCTCTAATTCTGAGCTCTGATCTGCAGGCAGGTTGAATGGTGAACTTGCAGCGCACCTCTCTATCACCCACACACATGCATGCATACAAGCACAGACACATGCACACACGCACACACATGTAGAGTGCATCGCTTGATTTTGCACCATCTTTTGTGAGACTGGCTTGCTGTCATGAAACACATGCAGCTAATCCTAAAGCTATCTGTTACAGCAAATTAAAACAAGCAACTACAGTACAGTAACTATACATAGTTTACCCTTCTTGTCTAGAGTTGGATATCTCTTACAAGTACATACACTTCAAACATACCACATGCCACACAAACAGGCACAATCACACATATAAACAATCACACACACACTCATCAGTACACACACTCTCACACTCTCACGCATACACCCACACACGTACACACAGAGAGAGAGGAGGAAGCGGCTGGGTCACCTACCTCTCTGGGTATCTTGGTGTGTGGAGTAAAGGAGTGAATGCTCATTGGATCAGCCAGCAGTAAAGCACGTAAGAACATCCAGCTTTGATACTGTTCGCCTCCCTCTCCCTCTCTCTCTCTCTCTCTCCCTCTCTGTCTCTCTCTCTCTCTCTCTCTCAACCTTTCCTCATATCGCTCTGTCCCTGCCGCCCCTTTTCTCACACTCTTGCTTGACTATTTTCCCTCTTTATCTGTCTCTCGCTCTCTCTTTCTGTTTTCTCTCTCACTTGCTCACTCACCTCTCAAGCTCTCCAGCTCACTTTCCTTATGAGTGTGCTCTCTCTCACTCTAGCTTGCTTGATCCCCTCCCTCTCTCTTTCTCTCTTTCCCTCCCTCTCCCTCCACACACTTTCTCTCACACAGATCTCTCTCCTTCCCTTTCAGTAACACTCTGGAACTCACAGTATTGCTTTAATGCTCATTGGTTTTCCCTTCAAATTTTAAACTGGTCTCAGCCTTACACTTTTCCTTTCCTATCTTACACTGCCCTCTCTGTCTATCTCTATCTGCCCTTTTCTCTATCTCTTGCTTTATTCCTTTAATTCTGCCCTCTTTCTCTCCCTCTCCTCTTCTCTCTTCCTCTCTGTCTCTCTCTGTGAGAGTATAATTAGACAGAGCTCAGTGGAGTCAGGATCATTGTAGGAGTGTCAGTGTTAGTCTGTCTGTCTGTCTGTCTGTCTGTCTGTCTGTCTGTCTGTCTGTCTGCCTGCCTGCCTGCCTGCCTGCCTGCCTGCCTGCCTGCCTGCCTGCCTGTCTACCTGCTTGTTTGTGTGCCTGTCTGCTTGCCTGCCAGCCTGCTTCCCTGCTTCCCTGCTCGCTGGCTCGTGTTTGGCTGAGTGCCCAGAGGCTTCGCTCATTAACCTCCCTCAAGCAAATGGGCCGGCCTACACCTCCCCTCATTGGTCATGACACCACAGACTCTCATCCTATCAGAACCCAGGTAGACCTTCTGGGAAAGGTGTGCTGCCATTGTGATGTTGCTTATCTCACTGATAGAGGGGACAACTCAATTTAGAATTCTAAGGAATATTCTGAACAGAAATATTAACATTATGACACAGCGGGATAACACTGTTAGTCTAATCCAATTAGATCTAGACCTGTTCTTACTGAATGATGTGATTAGATCCAGTGTTGAGGTAGAAATGTTCCAGTGCCACAATCAATGCCTGGCTAGATGATGATCATTAGGTTTTCCTGATCATGTGTTGCTCATTATCAAAGCATGACAACTCCAGGGTCTCCTCACACTCACGTTGGTGAAAACACTGTGAGCCACGGGTCTGCCCTGTGCACTTAAGCAAACAGTCATGTGACTACTTCTTTGACTTGACATCCTGATGTGATTGCACCACAATGTGAATGTTAGTGATCTGGATAATGAGGGGGAGGTTTTGATCAAACAGCTGGTGAGTCAGAGGGTTATAGGGAGAGAGATAAAAAGAAAGAGAGAGAGAGTGTGATCAGCACATGTTTAGAGGTCACATGGTGTGTGTGTGTGTGTGTGTGTGTGTGTATGTGTGTGTGTGTGCGTGTGCATGCTATTCATTGGGCACAACGTGGCCTACACTCTGCAGTATCATTTCCTCCATATCTCAGTCCCACTTCTGCATTGTGACAGTCATCCACCAGCAAGAGTACCAAACAGATACAACTATTACCCACATGTACCACCCATCAACGATATATTTTCCTCTATCTCTCTTTCTTTCAAAAACACACGTAATCACACAATCGTAGACACACAAATAAATAAACGTGTGCACATGCGCACATACGCTGTCCAGTCTGCATTGACAGTACAGGGGATGGTAGAGAGAGTGTCAAGGGATAACTTGACGCTCAATTTAAATCAACTGTCTGAAAGAAGCTGTACATCTTGTAATCCAGGCCTGTCAGCGATCAAAGACACACACCAAGCAAATGAGGCAAGGCGATCGGGTGAATAAAGCTCATAATCTTCAAGTCATGAAAGGTGTTGTGCCATTGTGATGGAAGTGTGAATAATTTAAACAATCAAGATAGAGAGATTGCAATGCAAGCCTATCATGGTACTATGACACACAGATATGTATCATACCAAACTGGCAAAGACAAATTGATTCCATTTCACCAGTGTGTGCGTGCATTAGAGCATGTGTGAGCATGGATGTGTGAGCATGTATGAAAGTGACTCACCCTGTGTCAGATACTCTACTGAAGTGTCCGTTCCATTTTTACGCCACATGTCTTCAGCTAACTATATCTGTTCCATATTAACAGACCAGACCCATAGCTAGCCTCCACATGCTAACACATCAAATCCAGAGATAGCCTTCGTGTACTAACACACCAGACCCAGAGCTAGCCTCCTATGCTAACACACCAGACACAGAGTTAGCCTCCACATGGTAACAGACCAGATCTAGAGACAGCCTTCACATGCGAACACACCAGAGTCAGAGTTAGCTTCAAAATGCTAACACACAACACCCAGAGATAGCCGCCACATGCTAACACACCAGATGTACAGATATCCTGCACTTGCTAACACCAGATCCAGAGCTAGCCTCCACATTGTAACACATTATACATCAATGTAGCCTCCACATGCTGATAACAGAATCAGAGTAAACACAACACTGCAGGTCCACATTGCAGGAGGCAAGGCCCCACTAGGGGCCTCTTTAATGGTGTCAGGGCACAATGGCAGATTTACCAGAGCAGACAGAAATACCCTGGGTTACTGTGAAAGTGAAAAATATCGTATTGCATAAGATGTTTGAGTGACCTGGGATGCGTAGATGCAAAGTGCAACTGTAGCTCATTCCCTCAAAAATGCATGCAAGTGCACACATTCTCTCTCTCTCTCTCTCTCTCTCTCTCTCTCTCTCTCTCTCTCTCTCTCTCTCTATTGCTCTCTCTTACACACACACACACACACACACACACACACACACACACACACACACACACACACACACACACACACAGAGGCAGATGTCCTATTACTGTCCTGCAGGCTGAGTCGTGCGGAGCAGAGCCAGGTCAGGCAGGCAGGCAGGCAGGCAGGCGGGGAAACTAGAGCTGAGGTGGAGAGCAGAGTGCTGACTCAGGGAACGAGCCCAGAGAGAAGCACATTGTGCTAAAAGGAAGGATTGTTACACCAACCCTGTTTTCAACGCTGTTGAGTCCTCAGGACTCAACAAATGTGATCCAACCTGCTGCTAGTTGTACACTCCTGATCACGCTTCTTCTAAAAAACTTTCTGTCTCCAACTTCCTTATCTTCATTTTATCACCCCAAACTTAATCTCTTCCTTCGATTGCGTTGTAATGATCTGTTTCCTGTTTGCTACTCTTTCTTTGATTTACAGTGAAATACAAGTGAGCCGACCTGATACATTCTTCAGTTCTATGCCTTCTCCCACCTCTCTTCTCTGTCTCTCTCCTCCTGACAGTGTCCCACCCTGTCTCTTTCTTCTTCTGTCTTTCCTGTTTTACTATCTGTCCTTTCTCTCCATCTAAAAATACTGCAGTCCTGTCACTATAATAGATCACCTAGGAGCATATTCAGAGCCAGCACTGGACACTCACTCTCTCACACACACACACATACACGCACACACACTCACATGCACACTTTTAGGAACATTTCCACAACAACAAGCAATGAAACGGTGTGTTATTAAACGGTACAGTATCAGTTTGGGTGTGGTCTGACAATGAAGTGTGAGAAAAGGTACTGGATATGCGGGGTTGTAAAAACATACACACACACACGCACACTTCAAGTTGTTCTGGCAATTGTTTGTGCTTGCACTTCTATGTGGTGAAAAGAAAGACAACTATTGTGTGAGTGCAAATGAGAAACAGGGTGAGAGATTGTGTGAACAATAGAATAAGGGGACATGTGATGGGGTATTTATGTAAGAGTGTGAGTGGCAGAGAGAAAGAGGGAGGGAGAAAGAGACAGTGAGAGAAGGGTTGACATGCTACACTTGTGACTCGTATGGAAATGAAATAAAAAACAACTTCACACTGCTGCATTCACACTCGCTGTGCAACTCCTTAGAGTCTGGCGAGGAGAGAGAGGTGTCACCATAGCACTCAAGAGTTTCTCACACTGGCATAGTTTCCACAGCAACCACTGTCTTAGGGACACCCTGGACCAAAGAGGTGACCTTTGCCGACCTCTGCAGCCCGTGGATGCCACGAATTATGATGTGATATGTTTGCATGTGTGCATGTGTGATCTTCGTGTGTGTGTTTGTGTTTGTGTGTGCATGCGTTTTTGTGAGTGCATTGGAGTGTTTGTATGTGTGTGTGTTGTAGTTCTACCTGCATGTTTAAACAGCCCTCTTGCTCATTATCAGAGTGACATTTGTGCAGGCCTGCAGGAGCCATCTGGATGCGTCCCACACACATGTGAGAGAGACCAGCCTGCTTTGGATCTGACTCACTTCAAACAGCCTCCCTGCCCACACACACACACACGCTCGCGCACACGTACACACACACACACACACACACACATACACACATACAGACGGCATAAACAGTGTTGTGGCTTTCGCTCCAGACTAATATTTGACATTTAACAACGAAAGTAGTCTTTGAGAGAGAGGGAATGTAAATCTATTTATTACAGTGGCCTCTGTGAGACTTGGAGGCCATTCAGAGAAAAGTAACCCTGAAGAGACAATCAGTGTGTCTGTGTGCAAAATCTGTGTTTGTGGGACACTTGTTGCATGAGTGAGGGTTGAGAAATCCCCATGCAGAGAACAGAGAGAGAGAAAGATAAATACATTCAGAGGTAGAGAGCAAGAGGGACAGTGAGAAAAAGATTGTGCAAGTTTGACATTTTGCGTCTGAATCGCTGAATGTGGTGTGTGGGCTTCAGATTATTCTGACCCAATGATAACTAGGCTTTCTGAGAGGAGTGATTAAAATCTGGTTTCACTATGACTCCATAAGAGAGAAAAGGTTGTACTGTATGTGTGAAGTAGCGTTCTTTGGTAGTTTACGAGCTGAAACTGTTAAGTCTTGTCACTTTAAATCAACATGACATGTCTAATGAGTTATCACTGCAGTTGTGTTGCTACAACTGCAGTTGCTACCGAGAAGTGACTTGCATGTAAAGTCATATCCCATGCAGCTTGGGCAGGATACCTTGTTTTAAGGTGTTTCTGAGGCTACCTGTGTGTATGTGTGTATGTGACTGTACACTTTATGAATGCTGCTGTAATCTGCTCTGACGTGCTAAAGCTCTGCTGCATGCTCAGTCTCGCTCGCTCATGCTCCCTCTCTCTTTTTTCTCATCTATAATTGAGTGCTCCCACTGTACATACTTCATTTGCTGGCTGTGAATAATGAATGAGACACAGAGCGGAGGAGCTTTTTCCCCTCCACTGGTTTGATACCCGATTAGCCGTTTATCTGTGCTCTCCGTGACCAGGCCTGGGGCTCACCGAGTGCCACCCAGAGAGGGGCAACACCAGGGAGATCACAGCGCCGGGGGAGGATACACTGGCACGAAGAGAAAATGGCACCTACTCCTCCCATTCTGTGAGCGTCATCAAGAGGCTGATGCTAAAGAGATACAACACAACCATTTTGGACTTGGACTGTATCCTTGCTGAAATTCTATGTGAGGGCAAATAGAACACACACACCACAGTAGAAAGAGCTCTTTTGAAGGGATATACCATGTGGTTCCTATGTTTTATCACCTTTATACAACTCAATGGACTTCCAAGCTGTGTCCTACACACACTGTCACACACACTGTCACACACACACACACACATACACACACACACACACACACTCAACTCACTGTGCTTATTAATAGCATGTTTCAGTTCCACAACGCAGTGCAGAAGTGCAAGCAAGGCAAGTTTGAGATGGGGGACGAAAGATGACGTTACTCCTCAGGGGGTAAAGTTTCCTAAACCAGTAGCTGAAAACTGGCATTCAGACTTCTGACTGCTGTGTCTTTCTTGTAGATGCCCCCCAGTCCCATTTTATAAAACACAAACTCTCACATACATATACACACAAACACTATACCCACACACAAAAACTGGTCACTGACACATAAACTCGTAGACATATAGACACATACAGTGCGTGCCCACACAGAAATGCCACATTGTCACCAGTCTGCTGCCTACAATGTCAGCCAAGCCTGACTCCAGTGCTCAGTATGGAGAGGCCCAGAACACCATCACAGCATCTGATTATCTCACTGGGGGAGAGATGACACCAGTTTGTTTGTGTGAATGTGTTTGCATGCTTGAACAGACAAGTGCAGAGAGTGTGTGTGTGTGTGTGTGTGTGTGTTTGTATGGTCAAGTGTGTGTTTATGTCCGTACACGTGTGTTTCTATGTGTTTGAGTTTATGGACATGTATGCAAGACTGTTTGAAAGTGATGATTCATTCTCAGTAGTTTATGGTGACAAGAGAAAGCTTCTGCACAGAGTAATGATCCCCACCTCCAGATCTCCATGACTCTCCCTTCATCACCATATTGTGTCTGGATGGATGTCTTATTGGAGAGAGAACAAAACCATAGACAGAGACCCTGAGCCTGTCTGAATGGATTGTTAGCTTCCCCAATGTCACCAGATGCTAGCTGTCTGAGAAAGCCTAGTTATGTCAAGAATAAGATAGATAGAAGGGAGTGAGAGAGAGGGAGAGAGTGTGAGAGAAAGAGAGAGAGAGAGGAAAAGAGAGAGATAAACAGAGGTGCGTGCTGACTGCTGCTGGTGAGTTCAGTAGGTTCAGTGAAAGAGCAGAGAGATGGGAGTCAAGACTCAAAGCCCAGGGGACTGGAAAGTGGTGCGTGACTCATATATTCATGCACATACTCTTTCTCATACACACATGCAGGCATACACACATGCCCATAACTATGCATGCATGCACACCCACCCACACATTCCCACGCACACATACACACACATTTCTTAATTCCCATTTGCATCACTATCACTTGAAAACCTTTCATGGTATTTACCTTGAGGCATTTTTAATGATGTTGTCACAATGGTGCATGATAATTCACTCATTCACCATGTTAGTCTCCTGAAGAATCTTTAGCTTAGCTCAGAATACATCAGGAAATCACTGAGATGTACACCAACTGTAGTTACTGCACAGTCGTTGCACGGTGCACAAGCACTCACAGGACTGTGTATGAATTACTGCCTTGACACAGTAGGTCACGTCAGGCACAATGGTGTTGCCTTCGTGGATTTTTGTGAATGTCCGCAGGAGAATATCAGGGTTGCCGCTATCGATGATATGCTGCCTGTCAAGTCAAACCAATACTGTCAGTCAGGAGGCCTCAACAGACTGCTCTCTGTCTTAATGACTCATCAGGCCTCATTTAGACGAAGAAAAACACCACCGATCAAGCCAATCACACCCAAATTACAACACAGCACACTACAGCCATCGCCGAGAACTCCTGACATTCAGAAACAGTATTTAGACCCAAGCTCTTTCCTAACAGCTCATATTCCATGTCCTTTTCCGATTCCCGGTGGAGTAGAGAGTAAAACTGTTGACCTATTTATGATTCAATTGAGTTACATGTTGAATAAACCATGTATTGCCATGTAAATATGTTTGTCTTTGGTGGTGTGGAAACTGGTGTGGAAGTGGGAAGTAGAAGCATTCTGCCTTGCAGCACTTAGCATTGCACAACAACAACAACAATTTAAGGAGAATAGAATACAGATCTCCTGGTAGACAGGAATCATATAAAACTTATGTATAGACCAATTATCAGCCTATATGACTAAAAGACGACCGAAAAGCTGTTCCAATATGCGGAGAACGTTTATAAAATAACATCGAATTGATTTCAACTGCAATCTTTTAAAATAGAACTATTTGTGTACCGTATTCTCTACTGTTTACAACCTTCTAATTAGTCTATAGACTTTTGAGCAAGCAAGGCTTCACAGATCTGTTTTGGCATAATATGACGATACAGAACGACAGTGTAGAGGAGGTGGGGATGTCGAAGGGTGACAGCAATTGTACAACGTGCAGGAACACACTGCAGCAATGCATGATGTGTGAGCATCTCCTGGTGGGCCTGTGAATGCATGCAGTATTCAAGTCCCCTCAAAGGGAAGGCCTGGACCTTCAATTAGCACACCTCAAGTTGATTGCGTGAGTGGCATCAGCTGTGGCATAACAGAACTAGCTTTTACAAAGTATTCTGGGTCATGAAATGGTCTCCCTTTGTAACCCTATTATCATCTCAGCACTGGGATGTCCCTATTGTCAAGAGGGAATTGATGAGTTTTTCACACATACAACAACCACTTATTGAGAGTCACACAATGGGGTTTGGTTACTACGTCACCTGTGAAACATCAATAACAAGGGCAGTCTGCTGACGGGTGACTCGATGCTGGAAGTCTCTGGCTTTGTCACACACAGACATCCACAAATATGTGCTTCTTTGATATGTTGCAGTCCTGAAGTGGTGGTTGTGAAATATCTCCAGCAGTACGTGAGGAGTCTGGCTGGCTGCTTGTCTACAAAGCTTTTCACAGTGTCCTTGAATTACAACAGCTAATTAGCACGCTGCCCTGTGTGCTTCAGTTCCTCTCGGGGAACAAAGGCGGCTGTTCTAGTCGTCTGTGAGCGCTGTACAAGCAGCCAGGCAGGCTCTCAGCTGCTCCCAGACCCAGAGGTGTAGTGACGGTTGGTGTTTGCAGGAAACACGTGGATGTCTGTTGCCATGGAAACGTCTCGAAAACACACACATACTCTTGGAGTTGTACTAAACTTGAAGAGGGCCTAGCAGGGCCAGCTGAGTAGAACTCTAGTGTCTCTCTCTGTACAGAGCAGCTACTGCAACGCAGGCGGGTGTAGATTAAGGGAATGCAAGCTCATTGTGAGTGTGTGTGCGTGAGTGTGTATGTGCGGGTGCTGGTGTTGTGGAGTGTGTGTGTTTACTTACCACAGAATGACTCACTTGCCACATCAGACAGTGTGTTGCAGCAGATAGAGATGTCTTGCTGGTTTCATAGAGGAAGCCAGCCCTGCTGAGGTTCAGACTGGAGGAGCACAGGAGTACAACATCACACACACTTAAAACAACAGCCTGCATTCCCATATACACAACTACAGACACATTCATGCATGCACACTCTCACAATCAGCAGAGTACTGAATATCTGTACGATAGCACATAAGAAATATACAAGACACAAAAACACACAAGTTGTCAAATTCACAACTTATTTGACTTGTCAAGACAGTGATGTTCTGTTGTTAAGCAGCTCCTCAGTTCAGACCATCTTTGCTGTTTAATTGATGTAATACACACTCTCTTCCACTAGAGGACTGTCTTCACCAGTAGATAGATTAAATTTGGGTTCCATTCCACTAATGAGGAGATGTGTAATTAATTGAAAAGATATACATTTCTGTTTGGTGCGTGAATTCTGCTTGCAAGAAAAGTCTAGAAAAATGTTGTTTTTGGAAAATCTATAAATAGGCTCCCAATTTAATTCCACAAATTCTTACAGAAATGTTGTCAGATCTGCGTGGTGTTTTCAGTGGTGGTTCGTTTCAGTTCAGCCTGATTGATGCTGGTTGACTCCCAGGCCACCTCTAGCTTCTTGCAGCTGAAGTTAGTGACGTAACGGTTTCAGTAAGAGGTGCTCATTAGGTAGAGAGCACTGAGGACCTGACCGACCTCCTCAAGCTCACACGCTTCTTAACCCCCTGGGAGGGGCCTCATTGGTGTGTGTGTGTGTATGCGCGCGTGTGCTTGTGTGTACTTCTGTGATTTATATGTATGTACACTACGTATTTGTATGTGTGTGTACATGGTGTGTACATTGTGTAAACATGCTTGCATGTGTCTGTGTGGTGTTGTGCAAGTGTTGACGTGTGTGTATATGTGTGTTTCAACACATTTTTTAACACAGGGTTTTCACATGCCACGATATTACTACCCTGGTAAAAGAACACATTTTTGCATCCATAATGCAAATAATAATCCAATATGGATATATTGGAGGAGGTGTGCGTGGAGAAGGAAGTCTGGGCCTCCCTGCTCAGACTGCTGCCCCCGCGACCCGGCCCCGGATAAGCGGAAGACAATGAATGGATGGATGCATGGATATTCAGTGCACAGCCATGTTCCAGAATTTGTATATGCAAATGTTAAGCCTCTATATGCAAGCAAACTCATTATGTGTGAGGGAAGGAGAGAGACTGATTGTGGAACAGTGAAACATGAAATCATTGATGAAATACCTTAGCAAAGTTCTTGGCAAAGAGACAGGGAACCTTCTGTAGAGATACCCCCTTCCATTTATCCTTAAAATTGAGCAGGAGTAACAATCTTCCCAGGGTTGCCTATTCAACCCAACATGGAATGAATTATGTATAACTGTGTTGGAAGGCTGTCTGTACACGAGAGGTCAGGTTAGAGGGTCAGATTTGTCTGAGTCAACACTGTTAATCCCTCGTCAGTCTGTCCATCCAAGCTGTCATTATGTCACCCAATCAGGCAGATACACTCCGCTGTCTGCAACCAGACCACTGAGACAATGGAGAGATACAAGGGAGGATAGAAGGGGTTTTGTAATCCTGGTATATTCCTTCACCATGCTCAACTTGATCTCATTTCAGGCTGCCCCCCTTTAGAATGTCCAGTTGGTACAGGCCACACTACTGTAACCCACACGCTCTCCCTCTGCTTCTAAGCTGTAGCTCTGCACTGCCCTGCAGGTCTAAGAGGGAGGGAGAATAAAAAGAGAGAGAGAGTAAGAGAGATAGATAGAGAGAGAGAGAAAGAGAGAGAGAGAGAGAGAGAGAGAGAGAGAGAAAGGAAAACTGAATGGAAGCGTAGTAATCGCGGAGACAGCGACAGAGTAAGGTGAGAGGAAGAGAAGAGGTAAACAAACAGCTCAGAACAAGAGAGAGAACAGATAAGGGGAGGAGAGCACTGGACTGTTTAAATATCTGAAATATTTTCATGGTTCTCTCTAGTGGTGCAAAGACTAGATGACAAACCATAACACACTCCAGTGCCCTGTCCTGAAACTCTGACAGGAGACAAGGACTCAGACACGCACACTTGTGTACCCAAATACACGCCACCGTGCCCTCATCTATTGGATCATGTCTTCAACTGGATCGACCAACCACAACAAGCGTCTTTCTTGTAAGTAACGAATTGTGTGTGTTTTTACATAAATTATATGAGTGTGTCAGTATGAGGCCCTTGCATCTGACCTGCGTGATGCAGAATGTGTGGATTCTGTTGACCTGTCCGAAGACAAGAGGGAATACAGGTTTTAAACACATTTAGCAAATCACTCTGATTTGATTCTCCATACTCCTGACCACACAACGCAGAGAAATGGATCACTGTGCAGGTGGGCGGACACAAAACTTTGACTGCCTCATCATTGTGTTACCTGAACAGGTGGCCTGGACCTGCAGGTACTGTACTTTCTCCACTCCTCTGTCTGTGCTCCGTATCGCCCAGAGAAAGCAGCCATCTCCTGTGTACGACAGGAATGTCTTTGTTTCTGTTTACAGAGTGGGGTTTCTCTCTGCTGGGTCCCTCTGGGTGTCATGCTGAGTGATGCAGCTAAGCAGGTCATACACTGCATTACATACATCATCTCGCACACAGAGGAGATAAACCACACAAACAGGATTACATCTGTCAAAGAACCACCCAAGCCTCTGGTCTCCCTGAGAAAATACTTGACAGTATTTTGCAGGGTACAGGTTGCACAGTTCAATGGGTACGCTTTCACTCTGTCTTTAAATAGGCTTGCTGTGCAATCGTAGGCTTAACCTAACAGACACAGGCCGAATGTGTTCACTGAAGGGGGAGTTGGGGGTGTGTGTGGGTGTTAAAATCAGGCTTATCTACAGCCTTAGCATGCTATATTTGTGTTTGTTCATGGAAATGTGTTATGTGGCCCAATAAGCCAGCTTTTAAAACACAAATTGGTAGAATATAATAATACGAATAGACTGCTGAAGCAGTACAGGACAACACATATTCTGCTGAAGCACTACTGCTACTTGATATGGTGTTCCTGCATTATTAAGAGTGTGTCTACAGTATGTGAGGGTTTTTTCTAATTTAATCACTGGAGGTGGCATAGTCAATTTACCCCCTGCTCCTGTGAGTAAGTGTGTGTGTGTGTGTGTCTGTGTGTGTGTGTGTGAGAGAGAGAGAGAGAGAGAGAGAGAGAGAGAAGGAGAGAGATAGAGGGGCCCATGGGGACCTGCTGGAGAACTTCACTGATTGAACTAAATGAGCGGCAGAGAGAAGATCAGGGGGTCACTTATGCCCTGCCTAAAGTGCTGTAATGGCCCCGTGGAAGGCTGCTGATGGAGGGTCTGCTTTGAGAGCCTGGGGTCCAGGGGGAGGTGTCCAGGCAGAGATGCAGAAGCTGGCCCTGGAGACTGGAGCCTGGATGAACATGGAGATGGATGGAGGAGGTGGAGGTGCACATAGTGGATAGAGGGGTCAAAGCACAGTGACTGTGGACAGAGATAGAAGGGGAAGGAGTGAACCTGCCAATAAACCAATAAAGACTTCCTAACCCCATGCTGTATGTGCTGGAGACAGGAGGCAGAGGGGATTGGTGTTCAGACTGTTCAGGGAGCTGGCGCTCTGCATCACATCAGACTGTTCTGGCTCTTCAGTATTGTTTACCCTAATAATCACAGGAGTGGGTAGCTGTTGTGGTGCAGTGAGCTCACTCATAAATGATTAATAAGCTGACGGCTGCTGTGTCCCAGACACAGCGCGCGTAAGAGGCACTGACTGGGTGAGGAACAGGGCTCGCAGCTAGATATGACCTCGCTGGAGACAGAAGAGACCTGGCTTATGTTGCACCTCTGGAGAATGTGGTGATCATTACTTTGATTGATTGAATGGTCTGTCTATTTTTCGGTCTATCTGTCTGCCTAACTCCTTGCTTATTGGTCTATCTTGCGTGCCTTGGACCAACAACAACAACATGATTTCTCAGATTTACTCATGTTTTGCTGCAAGAAAGTCACACCCCATGTGACGTGCTGTTTTCAAAGAAGTTTCAGAAGAATCTCATGTTGGTCTACCTTCAGTGCAGCTCTTGTTCACTTGACATATTTCTGCACACCACCATGCATCTCCTGACCAGAGCTGTTTCCAAGCCCAGTTTTGTACATCTAGTTCAAAGAATGATAGCAGACGCATATTAGGGAGAACAGCCTTACATGAGACAAGAGGGTCTGTCCGTTCAAATGCACAGGTTTCCATGTAATATTGCAATACAGGAGAAATGGAGGCCGAGAGAGAGAGGGAATTTAGAAGAATCATCAAAAGACAGTTGTGGACTAGCAGGGAGGGAAAGGGAGATCATGTGCTCCAGTCCTCCCCTGTCCTCCCCTTCTCTTCCTTACCCCGTGATTTCCACAACATGCTGAGGGCAAATTCCTGGAGATGCTAATCTTCTGCACAAGGATCAGTGTGCTGAGACAGATGCAGAGAAAGAGAAATAGGGGACAGGAAGGGAGAGAGACAGAGAAAGAAAGAGAGGAACAGAGAAAAAAGAAAGAAAGAAAGAAAGAAAGAGAAAGAAAGAAACGAGCAGTAGAAATGAGTAGAGTGCATGATCAGAGTGATTGTGACAAGGCTGATGATGAAGCTCTGATACTAATGGAACAGAGAAGGGCTATGAGAGCAACACAGGACATCCAGCTGAGGACATAAAGCTCAGGCAACACTAGCGGTCTAACCTGATCCTCTCCTCCATGCAGCAGTCATGATGGATGCCATGAATCAAGCGAGGAGGTATCCTATAAATCAACACTCTGTTGGTGTAGATGCACACACGACTCAGACTGCTCTGTTTATGCACAGTATCGACAGAGCTGAGTGTGTCCTCGTGTACATGTGCATGCCTTCAGCACAAATGTGAGAAAACGGACATCAAACACAAACATGAGGACATTTGTGACAAAATGAGTGACATACTTCCACTATGCCTTTCTGCCATCACAGCTAGCACAACAGAATGTCTCCCTACACAAGACTGAGGCAGCAGACTGAAGCAGCAGACATAAAGCACAGGAATGACTGAAGCTGGAAATGCGCAACACCGCTGTCTCATTTCTTTAGCTGACAAGCTTCTTAAATTTTCCAGGCACAACCACCTCCCACCCTGACCTCTCTGTCTGTCCCTCACACACCTTCACCCAGTCCCACATGCTCCAGGCATGGTCAGCACAGTAGAGTTCATTGTGCAGTGGGTTAAAGGATTTGACCAATGGCTGAAGGCTTGACAATGTGTTACATAACCAAATGAAGGTTGAAGGTAATTATGGCTTAGTGTCAAGTGAGTGTGGAGGATGGGACTTGGACCGTAACTGTTGTTGAATGTTCAAACCTTATTCATTGGATCAACCTAATTCAAGCTCTACCAGTGGCTCAAGTTGAGTTAATGCCTTAGCTAATGGTCTAGTGTGAGTGAACTGTTCAAATACCTTAGCATTCCTCTGCTAACCTGCAGAGATGCCAAGTCTTATCATGTGAGGAGGAGAGCAGAAAAGTGTTACTATTTCTAGTCTGGGATAAGCAGAGCTAGGGATTTGTTGCAAGGTTGGAGAGAAGCACCCTGCTGGTATGACGCAGGCAGACAGACCGACTGGCAGGCAGGCAGGCAGGCAGGCAGGCAGGCAGGCAGGCAGGCAGGCAGGCAGGCAGGCAGGCAGGCAGGCAGGCAGGCAGCTGCAAACCTAGTGACTACAGTGATAATGGCACCTTGGCTAAAACTATTGGCCTTCCTGCCAACGACATCATCAATGGTTCCAGCAACCTTTCAAGCTTTTTGTTTCAAAACCACATCTGTAGGGATGCAATGTGAAGTGACAGTTACCAGAAGAACTCTAGAAAGTTCATAGTAGTCAGCTGCCAGCTGCCATCTGGCCCTGCAGATTAAAGGCAATACAATGCAAAGACCAAATACTTCATAATTACACTGACACACAAGGCAAAGTTACAAATGTTCCATTTTTGTGGTATACAGATAATCACTACCACAAAAAGGAAAATGTAATCCATTAAATTTTATTGAGTTACATACTTCAGTATCCACAGGACTTGCAGGAACGATCTAAAGACAACGTGCATGCAGCCGCAGACTCCATGATATTTGAAAGAAGAAAGGTCACTTGGACTGGCTGGCACAAGACTTTTGTCACTGTTAGTTTGGTTTAACATGGCTAGTGCTCCATAGTAAACACTTGACAGAATATTGAGCTGCCTACATTGTTTTAGACATAGATGCTCCAGGGGTCTTTCACACACATGGCCCTCCCCCACATGTGACACATCGCACTACATCCCCTGCTGGTCCTTGGGGGGGTTCTCTTTGTTTTCCTCTTCTCATTGTATCTGACACCTTGGGGCCCACTTGCTGCATGCAGTTCCATTCCATTCTTACAGTAATACACACTCAACAGGACTATATCTCTACATCCATGTGACCATGGCTGACCTGATTGAGAATAAGCGTACCCACTTACAGAAATACTCAGTAAGTTCAACATTTGCTAACTGGATTGCCCCTGCAGAGTCCTGGGCCCCATTGTCCAGCAGGGCCTTTGATGTTTGGTCTTGAGACAGGGAGCCAGCAGGGATGACCATGTCTTTTATATAACTATCACTCATGTCCTTTTACTGAGGACCATCTAACTCCCTCCTAGTAATCTTACATAAGAAATATGAGCAATAACCTTTGAAGATACTGCTTTAGCTGATGAGAGCTGTTCAACAACAAAGAACTTTCTTTGTGCTTTTTTTCAAACACATCGCCTCTGTAAGAATATGTGGTGATTAAACTAAGAAGAGAGCGGGGGAGCATGAGAGAGAGATCATTTGTGTGTGTGTATGCGTGTATGTGTGTCATTGGTGGCTGAGGGCTCTGGAGTTTATGTAAGATGTGCTGTCTCATCATCATCAAAAGCCTCTTTTCTGCCACGGCATCCCCGCTTGTCTGTCCTCTCAAACTGTTCCTCTGGGTCTGAGGGCACCTCCTACCCACTAGCACTACCCAATGGATCTGCCCACTCCTCACCCAGGGAAAAGCTAATGATAGTGTGTAGTGCATCCAGTAAATAAGCACCCTCACTCTCACTGTATCTCATGAGACTGTTTGCTGGATAGCACACAGTACCATAGTGTCTTTAGTGTCTTACACATACATTCAATCCTCAGACTTGTTATTCCGTCACACAGGATGCAAACATCCCCCTGACTGTCTGACTGACAGAATCAGGTCCCAGGGCTTTGAGAGAGACAGCATCAGAGCAAAGCAGAGACTGGCAGGGGGAAAGCTGGGCCTCTGGGGACTGGTGGCTGTCATTCACATAGCTGTGGCATCAAGAAAAAACACAACTGTTACAGGGTGTTTGGGTTGAACTGACAGTCAAGCATGAGGACATTTTTGAAGTCACGCTGACACACAGGGTGTAGGTACACACACACACACACACACACACACACACACACACACACACATACGTAAACACACAAACACATACAGAGGGGACATGAGTCAGAGTGTCAGCTCATTGAGCCCAGTAGGAGAGTGATTGTAGTGTGCTGAGGAGGACCTAACAGAGTTACATAACCACAGCTGGTTAGATGGAGATAGCTAGGGCAATTTAGGAGGACAGGACATGACTGGAGGTGTGCCTGAGGAGGACTGCTCTCCGCCCACTCCATCTCCCTTCACATTCATCCTCGAATCGCCCTCTTTTGGTCATAAATAGAAATTTCTACATGTATATTTTAATATGCTTTACTGTCCTTCTGATGAAAACAGTATGTATGTATGTATGTATGTATGTATGTATGTATGTATGTATGTATGTATGTATGTATGTATGTATGTATGTATGTATGTATGTGCCTGTATGTATATATGTATATATGTAGGTTTTATTTAACATATTTTTGAAAAAAGATTCCAAAACTTCCAATATAGCATGGCCTACAATTGCTGAGGCTCAGAACATGGAAGAACTCAATATTGCTATGCCAAGGCATTTATCGCCATCTGCTGCTGCAGAGGGAAATTGTTGTGTTCATACACACCTCTGTGTCCCACAGACACATACCTGTCTGATAAGGAGAAAGACTAACAGTTGCCCATTGGCTGTATGTGTGCATTGCCTTTACTTGTTACCAGCGGAGACAGACAACAGCCAGAGGGTTCTGGATAATGAGTCATCCCAGCAACTGAAGCTGAGAGAGCGACAGCGATTCTTTGAGGAGGTCTTCCAGCACGATGGAGACGTCTACCTGTCCTCCTCTCATCTACACATTGACTGCAGGAAACGTAAGTGACTGAAACGCCCTGACAAAAACATGCAAATACATGCTTAGTCATCAACAACCTGTAGAGGTATAAGCACAACGCACAATTCACACAAGCTTAGAGGTCACAAATGTTTGCATGGGCCTGGTATTTGCTGAAGTAAACACATGGCATACTGAGGTATGTCATGGTCAATGTGTTGTGTACTTCATGCAGCCCCTATGGGCAGCATCTCATCCATGGAGGTGAATGTGGACATGCTGGAGCAGATGGACTTGATGGACATCTCTGACCAAGAGGCCCTGGATGTCTTTCTCAACTCTGGGGTTGATGACACAGCTCTGGCCTCACCTCTACCAGGTACACTCTAGTCACCTGGCCTCTACCAGGTACACTCTAGTCACCTGGCCTCTACCAGGTTCACTCTAGTCACCTGTCCTCTACCAGGTACACCCTAGTCGCCTGTCCTCTACCAGATATACCCTAGTCACCTGTCCTCTACCAGGTACACTCTAGTCACCTGGCCTCTACCAGGTTCACTCTAGTCACCTGTCCTCTACCAGATATACCCTAGTCACCTGTCCTCTACCAGATATACCCTAGTCACCTGTCCTCTACCAGGTACACTTTAGTCACCTGTCCTCTACCAGGTACACCCTAGTCACCTGTCCTCTACCAGGTACACCCTAGTCACCTGTCCTCTACCAGGTACACCCTAGTCACCTGTCCTCTACCAGATATACCCTAGTCACCTGTCCTCTACCAGATACAACCTAGTCACCTGTCCTCTACCAGGTACACCCTAGTCACCTGGCCTCTACCAGGTTCACTCTAGTCACCTGTCCCTTACCAGGTTCACTCTAGTCACCTTGCCTCTATCAGATACACCCTAGTCACCTGTCCTCTACCAGGTACACCCTAGTCACCTGGCCTGATCAGGTAACACTTCAGCTCTAACTCTTCTTTTGTACTCACACATCCTTCCTCTTGCTCTCTCCAGAGGTCGACGATGAAGATGAAGATGAGGAGGATGAGAGTGTGGAGGTTGTGTACAGGGAAAGACCAGTACTATGTCTGCCCAGTGAAGGTCGCCGGGGCTCAAAGTCCCGCATGTCATCAACCTCATCTGGATCCAGTGATACCAGTGGGGGCTGTACAGACACCCCTGTGATCCAATCAGATGATGAGGAGGTTCATGCTGACACCCTGCTGCTGACCTCTGTTCCCCAGGCGAGGGATGAAGAGACAGAGGAGGAGGAGGAGGAAGAAAGAGGGCTGTCCGCTCTGTAAAAGGGCCGCATGTCCAGGCAATGAAGAAAGAGCCAATGAATTGGACATTTTACAATCATACATCCCTCAGTTTTGTTCTCTCTCCCTTTGTTCCTAAGCCAAAGATCCTCCTCTGTGGATCTATCCTAGCATGGATGGCCCCTTTACAGGATAGTAGAGATGTTGGATCTTTTAAAGTTAATTACTTTAAAGGCTGATTCTGTAACCAAACTTTTCTAGTGCTGTAGTCTCTCCCAATTTGGTCTAGAAATACTGTTGACTCATCGAGATATATTTTTGCCTTCCCTTTGTAGTTCTTTGGGGCCCTGTAGATTGTAACCTGAGTCAACTGATACATCCACAGTTGTTAGTCACCCAAACTGGTTTTTCTACATTGCTGTTTGCCCCTCCCTCTCTCCCTCTCTTTCAGAACATTCCCAACTACTTACAGTCGTTAGATTTTCTTGTCAGTTATGAAGGTGTGTTTTGGTGTGGCTTTTGAACGTAAACAGATTCCGGCTCCCGATCTATGTGTTACGCTGCACGCCATTCAGACCAATGCACTCCATGCCTCTCTCTAGACACACCCTGGATGAGTGCCCATTAATTATGTACAATAGTAGGATTATGTTTCCAGTGACAGGTTTGTTTATCCATATACCTTTCCATTTGGCTCAAGGCCTAGGTGGGAGAACTGGCCACCAGATCCTGTGCACAGCGTCCTCCTGCTGTGCCAGGCCAGTGATGCCAAAGTTAACCTGGTTCAGACAGCAAGACTAGTGGCTGCAGTCAGACAGTAGAGGGTAGAGCTGAGGCATGTGCGGCCTAACCTCAGCCTAAACCTGAACAGTCCTTCATGTACTTCTCATACACAATGTACTCATCTTAGTCCCATGACTGTCATTGGAAATGCATGCCGTCGCGTGCACTCATTGTGTGAGTATGTCTCTGTTTCCCTCCCCTGGACTGTAAGGCCATGGGGTTGGAGTAAATGCCAAAACATTTCCTGGTGGTCATGGTTTCATTTGTAGTCATTGATGCGCATGAGATGTGTTGTGAATATACTGTGTTGTGGACATGGTGGTCTTCTCTCTCCTGTTTTGTAAGCCTTGAGCACTGGTCATGCTGAAACCTGGCATGTAGAGTAGTTGACATAGCTCTGCTGGTGGACTAGCAGGGAGTCATGGAATAAGGTGTGATGCACTTGTATGCTTGTATGCATATGTATTTGAAGTATTTACCATCAGTGTGTATGCTGTGTGTGTGTGTGCTAGTGTGTGTGTGTAGAGTGTGACGTGAATGTGTGTGCTATGTGTGTACATGTGATAGAGAATGAAGGCTGTGCATCTGGGAATCCATCTGTATATGAGTTGCACAGATATCAGAGTTTGAGTGACTGTCATATTAAGCATGTATTTACTGTTTTAAAAATAAATGACCTCTCTTCCATATATTATGCTTCCCCAGTCATGATCAAGAAAGAAATGTGTAATAAATGGAATGAACATGATCGCAGTTGCATTATCCCTCTTCTCCTTGTGATTAGCAATGTGTCATGTGACATGTAGGTGAGTGTGTGACATACAGTTGGGACTTGTGGGTTTCATGGGTTGAAGCCTGATAATGACCTTTCATTAGAATAAGTTCACGTTCAAGTTGTGCTTTATTGTCATTCCGCTACATGCGGGTGCATACAGTGGAACAAAATGTCGTGCCTCACAGAGCCACGGTGCTACAGAAGTACAGACATACACAGTACAAGCAAACAACAATCAATTTAAAATAAATATAACAATTTTCCTATACATAAACTAAACAGGATACAAACTATACAAACTGTACGAATACTTACCGATGTGCATGTGCAAAGAGTATTGTACATGTGCGGTGTTGTACATCAGGTGTTCTGGAGCAGGGAAACATCGAAAACCTTCAGGACAGCGGCCCTCGAGGACCAGAGTTTGACACCTTTGCCTCAGGGCGTGACCAAAGAACTACAAATGCTAGTACCTCTGTAAACCAACTGAGGCACTGGTCTAACGATATTTACGACCAGAAGCTGGTATCTTGTTCAAACCGTTAGTCTGGAAATGGCTATTTGGAATTTATTTCACATTAAAAGTGGTGTACCTAAAACCAATCATCAGTTGCATCAGTTGTGGTACAAAATTAGGTTATGTGAAAGGAAGTGAGTAACAATTCAAAGAATAAGACAATCTAAATTCACAAGACTGAGATGACCTTATTCACCGACATGGCTATTAAACAATGACCTGAAAATGATTGAGATGCTCAACATGCCCCCAGATTACTCTATGATGAAGAGGCCATTAGGGGGTAGGAGCAGCCCTGCTTTGTAGTGCCTCACTTCCTCCCAACGCCGTCTCCCAACACACCCACACCTTACAATGCCAACTCCAAGCCAAACTTTGTTCAATCCATGCCTACACATCAGGACATAAAACAATTCTAAAGCCTTTTCCATGTCAGAGCTGCCTTCGACCGGAACAAGAGCAGCATCATTGTCAGTTTTGAAGGTTCAGAACACCATTCTGGCAGCATGGTTTTGCTTTGAGACAGTTCACTGAGTAATCCAACTCCTGAGGGAGTTGGAGTAATCCAACTCCCTCAGGAGTTGGATTATGAATGAGACTCCCTCAGGACATCAGTGTCAGATAGCTTGCGTCTATTATTCCCCTGATAAATCGACTACGGATAGAACCTACGGTGGTGGTGAATAGTTTTTTAATACCGATGCAGTATTACTTAGAGCCAATGTCAGAGTCCATGACACTTCCTGGTCTTACACAGACAGGCATCCCCTGTTGACGTTAGTGTGAATGATTCCATGCCCACAATATTGCAGTGATACTGCCGACTGATCCAATGCCTTCTGCAGCCCCATTTATTAGTAACACGCTCACACACACAAAAAAACATAGACGTCTCGTGATCCACTGCATTCTGGTGACAGAACAAAGGAAAACAACGAATTTCTGAAGAAAAACCTGACGTCGTTGAAGGTGACAATGAATTCATGCTGTTTAAATGCTGCTACACCTTTGCTTGAGTGCTGACAGATTCACTGGAAACACAACCTCCTATTATATAATGGGACAATTCTCTTAATTTCCCGGAGGCAGAACCTAACCCAACTAAGCTGTTACTCGTAACATCCTGGTGTTTTCTCCTCTCAATTTCTCTTTTATGTTCAAAGTTCTGATAAAATAAAATGGAATTACCACATTCTGGGAAGCTATTCAAATAGCATATGTCTGAGTTCACACAGTCAAAGCTAAACGTATCTCTTCTCTCTCACGCTTTGAAACCACACCTTGATATTCCACAGAATACACCCTCTGGCACTTACGTGACATGCAGTTACAGGCCATCTGACAATCAAGCAGAACTTGATTTTAAAGAGAAGTGTTAACTGAAAAACTGGGTTTATTTAAATGAGCAAGTGATCGCTCGTAAAACGATTGATGCTGAAGGACAACATTCTACAGACTTTCAAGGCAGAACCATTCAAGAGTCTGTATTTACTTCACATCATAAAGCAGCCTGTACGTAGCTACCAGGCACCAAGAACAAAAAATGACATGACAGAATAACATTTCAATTCCTTAACTACAACGCAACAATACAATAACATCTCAGTTCTAGTAGATAAATTCAACTGTGCAATAACAAAATTGATTACAGAAGTTCCAAGAAACATACAGTATCTTTGGTGAAATTAATTGCTCATGGTTGAAGACTTGCCAGATAATGACAACAGGTTCAGAAATTTGCATACATAACAAAATATCTTCCACGTTCTTTATTCAAGGTTTATTACCACAAATTGATTGTGGTTTGACACACAAGTCCAGACAGAGCTGTGCTCTGCAGACTGCCCCCAGGGTAGAGCTGCATAGTGAGACTGTCAGACTATGAGGAGAGAGAGCCCGCAGAAAGAAACCGCACACCTCTCTCAAATGGACTGATGAACACTGACTTCTGGAACAAAAGTTTGCCTAACATTCAACAAAGAAGTTGCTGCTGTTGAGCAAATGAGTAAAAGATGGTCATCAGAAACCCCCTCAGAAAGTATCCCTTTGTACACCTGACTGTGCTGTGTACACCTGACTGTGCTGTATACACCTGACTGTGCTGTGTACACCTGACTGTGCTGCGTACACCTGACTGTGCTGTATACACCTGACTGTGCTGTGTACACCACACTGTGCTGTGTACACCTGACTGTGCTGTGTACACCTGACTGTGCTGCGTACACCTGACTGTGCTGCGTACACCTGACTGTGCTGCGTACACCTGACTGTGCTGTGTACACCTGACTGTGCTGCGTACACCTGACTGTGCTGCGTACACCACACTGTGCTGTGTACACCACACTGTGCTGCGTACACCTGACTGTGCTGCGTACACCTGACTGTGCTGTGTACACCTGACTGTGCTGTGTACACCACACTGTGCTGTGTACACCTGACTGTGCTG